>JBBBDQ010000924.1:1660000-1732500 GCA_037127315.1 Ascarosepion bandense | reverse complement strand
GCAATGAATTCAACTGGAATTCGAACTCGGCTCCCCGATTTCTCGTTTCGAGCCGATATCCACTACACCACAACGCACATCCTCTTTGTAACTCACCTCTCCTAAAATCATCACAATTGTTGAAACTTAAGCATGCATCACTCTGGGGACATCAGATAACCATTTGTCATTTCACATGTTAAACCCTTTTCATCTTGGTCAAAGATTTTAACTTTGTTAAGTAATTACTTGGCATGAATCAGTTTTCCTGTGTCGTTGTAGACATGAATTAGCCTCTCCTCACTCAGTACATTTTACTTTTTGGTTATTTTTTATTTATTTATTTGTTCTTCTTGTCACTGCAATGCACAATGAAATTGGACAATGGTCTCCAGGTGTCCTCACGTCAGTTTAGTCAGTTACTTGCCATACATGATACATGCTTGGGTGATCATGTCTCTTTTGAGACATGACTGACTAGTCTAAACATTTTCTCACATTAGGTTGCCATTACTTTCTGCAATTGATTTGTTGCCAACCAAGGCTATAGAACCCAATCTGTCCTGCTATTCAACCCATAGCTAGTGGGAGAAGAGATGGATTAATACCTTTCCCAAATGTATTTGTGCACAAATGAATTAAATGAGTTTGACGGAAATTTGAACTGAGCTCTCTGATTTCTCATTCTGAGCCAATATGCATTACACCACCATGCACACACACATGCACACACATACACACACGTGCACACATGCATGCATACATGCACACACATGCACATACACGCATGTATACACACATGCACATACACACGCATGCACCCCCCCACACACACACAAATAAATGGGCAAACATAGAATGAAGAAAAGTAATAACATTTAAAATAATATGAAAAATTGGCAGCGTTTATTTCAAGCATGTCTCAATGATAAAAAGCTGTCCTTCAAGCACTTTGTCTTAAAACCAATAAAACTAAAATGTCTACATGAGCATAACAGATCAAACATGTAGCACCCAAGATGCACACTTTTTCCATTTAACTTTAGGTGTTTTATTTTTGTCTTTTAACTTCCACAAGTATTTAGAGAGAGATGTCATGTTTTGTTTTTCTTTGTTATTGATGAGACATTGACGTTTCAATGTCGAAACAATCATACCTTTGTAGCAGATATATATAGAATGATTATGTACATGTTCTAAAATATAATTTATAATATATATATATGTATATATATATATATATATATATATATATATATATATATATATATGTCTGTGTGTTGGGTTGTGATAATGTTTAGCACCAAGATTGTTTTTCAGTGATTTTACTTATAAAATCTATTTTGACAAGCATGTTTTTTAATCATAACTTGCTCGATATCGATATCAGGGTGAGACAGTGATGTATCTCTGAGGTCACAGTATGATACCAAATGATATGTGCTGAATTATCTACAGTACAATATCCATGCTAATGGATATTAAATACAAACAAGACAAACACAAATAAACAGAACAACAATAATCAGAAAGAGAGGAGAGGTTAAATTGTTAGAGTCACAGAGTGCACAGTCCAGTAATAATTGTCAATGACGCTCAAAACTCTTTAATCTGTTCATGTTTATTTATATAGATATTTTTGTCCACAGACCATTCCACTTTTGAGAGTGCTAGAGTGGTGTCAGCTGCTCTACAACAGATAGAGCATTGATAAGCACAAAGAGTTTATCATTTTAACTGAGTAAGTTCATGCCAACTTCAAAGTTTAATCAGGACATTGTTATGATGTTCTCAAAACTTTAAAGTTGGCATGAACTTTCTCAGTTAAATTAACAAACTTTTTGTGCTTATGTATATAGAACAGTTAAGTGACAAACTTCTCCACATTAATCCTATTAACGTTGTATCTCTACCCAATATCAAGCAATTTATGACAAAAAACTTGCTTGCCAAAATATCTTTTTATCAGTAAGCCACTGAAAAACAACAATCTTAGCACTAAGCATTATAACAACTCAATACTAACATATATATATATATATATATATATATATATATATTATAAGAAAGTGAAAGAACACGTAGATTAAAAGCCACAAGCCACTCATTGAGCATTTACTTTTATAAAAAGTGCTTGATACAGAGTAGAACTTAATATTGTAATTTTGTTATTACAATGGTTTATAAAAGCATTATATCACTACACAAAAATTTTCATGTTTCAAAACAATACTATTCTTCTTCAGGTGACATGTTAAAATAAATGGTGAAAATGATTTATTTTGAAAATATAAGATAAATTCATGGTTATTTAGAAAGTTGGAGAAAATGCTTGTAAGCGTGTCAATATTGTTCAACCAAAAATGAGAATTGGGTAACCATGGAGTTTTAAGATCTAGGTCATGAAAGAAAGCAGGATGGCTTGGTGTCTAGACATGTCACTCTTTGATTTTGTTTGAATAAGATACATAGTGGGAGCATAGATTTTTTAAATGGGTAGACAATCATTTTTAACAGCAGGTTGGATTTTTTTTTTTTAAATTAGATTTTTTACTTCCTCATTAGTAAAGGGGCTGGAATATTTAGGTTAGAATTAGAATTAAATAATTATTGTATACTTAGGTATATTGTAGTAAGAAAATCAATGAAGTATTGTGTGGGTCATTTATTTTGGTAAAATAATTTTAAATTTATATTGGAGCATAAGTTCCAAATTAAACATTATAAATAAATTTCAATGAAAAATATTTTTGATGTTTACATAAAATGGCCAATTCATATCTATGGTTCAGTAGTTCCCATTTTCACTCAGGCACAGAGGGCAGATGTTGTAGAACGACTTAAAGATTCTTGTTTTTTCCAGAATTTTATATTTTACTTTGTGGGGTTTGTTTGTATCCTGTAACTTCCAAAAATATGCAGAAAGAGATATTTGGTTTGGGTACATTCTGTTTTTGAAGGAAGTTAAGTGCATATACCAATGCTGTTTAAAAGTGTTCTTAGTAGATCCAACGTAAACTTTTTTAATAGTTGGGTTTTCATTTGATGTTATATTACATTGATATACAATAGAATTTGTTAAACACCTATTTTCCAGTGGACAATTGTTAGGATTTCGACAATTACATAAGTTTGTATTGTTGTTATCTTTATTATTTGGATAGTTAATGTTACTTTGGTTTACATGCTGATTTAAAATTTTATTATTTTGATTTGTAATTATTTTTTTTCTAGATTATTTGTACAACTATAACTTAAGGGTATTTTTATTAAAAATTTTACTTTGAGAGTTATTATTGGGGAAATGTTTCCTAACTGAAGTGAGGAACTTCAGCCATAATTTGGTGCTAACCATTGTTGTTAAAAGGGGGTGTATACCAAATGATTTTTCTGTTTCTTTTTTTTCTGTTATAGTTATATTTTTTTATGTATTTGATACCCTGGTTTTGTAGCCACTATTCTTTAGGGCATTATTATAAAAACCTTTATGCTTATAATTTACTAGCAGTATAGCCTGGCATTGCTGGGGTGTAATGAAAGCTTTAAAACTAATCCATGGTCCTGGAGTTCAGACTCTTTGGATGTTGGAAAAGTGCAGTTGGGCAGAGATCAGCAGAATGCGGCAAAAACGGATGGGTGAATTAGCTCTGTGGTTGTCAGGCATCCAGAAGTCCGAGCTGAACTAATAGACAGAAGAAATCCATACGAGTCTACCTCTGTCAACAAAGCCAAGGAGAGAAACTGTTATATATTGTGGATAGATGAAGAACCACAAAATTACCTCCCTTAAACCAGTTGGAGTTATATCTGACTAAAGGCGTCTTTCTTTCTCTGTTACCTTCCGACCCAAATGAATGAATCTCATTAAAACACTTTGTATTCGTGTAAATTCTTTTGTAGCAACATAAAAGCAGTAGTTTTAAAAAACTCTTTGTACAGGAACTGGAAGTGTTACTTATTTTTTTTATGTCTTTGCAGTTGTGGCCGGAACCCTTTTCTGCACACATAGTGATTTTCTTCCAGCGTAGACCCCAGCCATTTTATCCATCATTATCAGACTGACCTGAGTGAACGAGAACCTGCTATTCGGATAAAAAATTTTTTTCACAACATGGCGAATGGCGGTGGTCCCTTCAGCTCACTGGGGAAACAGGACATAGAAAGCAGCAGCTTGGCTAGTGTCATGTTAGACTGATGCATAGTATTAATTTCCATTTCGTTTCCATCCTTTCCAAAACCTCATCATTCCTCGCATGCTTGATCCATGATATTTGCAGCATCCTTCTGTAGAACCACATTTCAGTTGCTTCAAGTTTTTCCTTCATCTTTGATGATATTGTCTAGCATTCACTGCCATATTCAAGAACTGACATCACATAGCAATCCAGTACTCTCTTTTTTGTTTCTAGCAAAATTTTCCTCTCTCTTAATACTCTACTCAGCTTCTGGAATGTGTCCTTCACCATGCCAATTCGCCTTCGGATCTCTGTGTCACACTTTCTGTCTTCTGTTAGAACACTTCCCAGGTATTTAAATTGTTGTATCTGCTTGATTTTAGTATCCACCCCCAACTGTATTTAGCATTTTGGGCTGCTATTTTTGCTAATGATTATGCATTTGGTTTTCTTGCAGTTTATTTGTAGTCCTTTTTTGTCACTCTCTTCAGCCACTTTCTGTAAAAAGTCTTGTAGTTTTTTTTTCATGTCTGCTATCAGCACTGTATCATCTGCATACCTCATGTTGTTCAAATTGTGGCTTCCGATGACAAATCCTGGCATAACATCTAGAGTCCTCAGAATAGTCTTGCTGTACAAGTTGAATAGATCTGGTGAAAAGACATATCCTAGTCTTACACCCCTTTTTATTTTTGCATATCTACTGAATTTTTTAACTGTCTGTATGTAGGTAGTTTGCTGCCAGTAGAGATTCTTGATTACTCTTATGTCTTTCCCAAATATGTCGAGGCTGCTGAGCATCTCCATCAATTCTTTATGGCATATTTTGTCGAACGCCTTTGCATAATTGATAAAACATAGGTATATGTCTTTCTTTATTTGTATTGCCCTTTTGGAGAGCATCCTAATCATAAATATGGCATTACTTGTTCCAGTGTCTTTGACGAACATGCACTGTTCTTGTCCTATCTCTGGCCTGATTTTGCTTCTTGCTTTAGTCATCAGGATTTGGATGATCAGTTTTGTTATGTGGCTCATTAAACTGATTGTTTGCTGGAGTTCGTACTCATTTGCACCTTGCTTCTAAGGCAGTGCTATGAAAATCGATTTGCTTTGGTCATCTGGTATTACACCACTATTATAAATTTCATTTAATTTTTCTGTAATATTCTCAATGCTGAATTCTTCTGGGGCTATCAGCAGTTTTATTACAATGCTGTCTGGTCCAGCTGCTTTGTTTCTATTCAGTTTGGCCATTGCAGCTTCCACTTCGGACTTTAATATTTCAGGTCTGTCCTCATCTTTGTGTATTATTGGTTGCTCTTTTTTGTCATGGAAAAGATCTTTTATATATTCTTCCCATTGCTGGAGTATTTCCTCTTTTCTTTCTTCAATATGATCATTCCATCTTTGGATTTTATACATCCTGTTAAGCAGGATTTTTGTCCTGTCAGTTCTTTTATTTCTTTATGCATGTCTGCTTTGTTAGTTCTGCTCAATCTCTCTACTTCTGCACATTTGTTTTTGAGCCATTCCTCTTCAGCCTGTCTGTATTTGCTCCTTATTTCCTTGTGTAGTTTCCTGTATTCCATTCCATGTCTTGGCATCATTTTCTGTCTTTTTGGCATCATGTTGAGAATCTCTTGTCATCCACTCGTTTTTTCTTCTGCATCTGATTTTGTTTGGGGCAATGTTGTTTGCTGATGTTACTAACGCTTCATTATGATTCTAATTTCTTGGCTTTTGCACTGAGCTTTTGCATTGTCCAGTATGAAGCAGAATGATTCTATTTCTTTTTCAGTGTTTTGCATTGTTGGTTCATAAACTACTATAATAGATATGTTGAAGAGGCTTCCTCTCAGTTTAACCAAGAGGATTCTCTCGGAAAGCTGGCAGTATCCCAGAAAGCATTTCTTCATTTCTTTGTCCAGTATTAAGCCGACACTTTTTTTTGTTATTTTTGCCTCCTGTGTATATTATCCTGTGGTTGTCGCTGCTAAAGTCTCCCTTGTTAGGTCATCTGGTTTCGCATATTCCCAGAATATTGATGTTCAGTCTGTTCATTTCCTACTTGAGATTCTCAAGTTGACCACAGTTGTTGAACATCCTGACATTCCATGTCCCCAAGGTAATTCTTTCTTTATTGCGCGTGGTCTCAGGGTAATGGTCCAGAGACACCTGTTGCTTGTGTTATTTCTTCCCAGGTGAGAGACAAATTTTGGATAAATGTGTCCCCTTTATGCCATTGGTGCTAACAGTCACTGGATGACGGTTAGGTGACACCTGTTGCCCATGTCGATCCTTACTGGGTGAAGAGTTACTTCCTTTGGAATTAACACCCTTCACACTGTTGGGTTTCATATATTTATTTTGAAAAACCATGATTGTGCACAGGATAGATAGTGGAGTGGTATCCCATTGCATTCTCCAGTGAATTATTGAGACACCACCTTTAGTTAGCTGGCCGTTGATGCCCTTAAAGTTCCTCCACTTAATTTTTGTTCTATCGGGTTGCTAACATACCATGCAAAAAAAAAAAAAGTCATGAACAGGGTGGGTGGGATGGAAGAATATAAATATTAAGTACATACAAGTTAAAATGACTATTCATGTCGAGAAAGATAATACCGATTTTCCAGATTAGCATTTTGTTACCAGTAAACAGAAAAGGCTTGAAATTTTCTTTGAATTTTCATGAATATTTCAAAGACACATTTTTTTTTTTTTTTGCCATTTTTTGATAACTTCGGCGGCGAATCTTCAGGTTAATTGAACTATGGAAGAACCCAGAGAAAGGGAGAGATATACAGCAACAAGGGGGAGCAATATTTTACATTAAAAACATATTACATTTTAAATTAAACATAATTCTATTTTTTTAAAAACTGTTGAAAAAAAAATTCTGAAAGGGAAATATTCAGACAAAACATTGAACATCGATAAAACAAAATTATTTTTTTTATTTAAACTAGTCTAAACTAGCAAAAGAGAAGATCATCTGCAAAACTAAAGATTAGCATTTTGTTACCAGTAGAGAGAAAAAGCTTGAAATTTTCTTTGAATTTTCATAAATATTTCAAAGATAGCTTTTTGCCATTTTTTGATAACTTTGGTGGTCAATCTTCAGTTTAAATTAACTATTGAAGAATCCAAAGAAAAAGAGAAACATACAGCAACAAGAAAGAGAACATTATGCAATATTTTACATTAAAAAACTCAATATTCAATAATACATTTTAAATAAATCTATTAATCTATTTCTTTTAGAAACTGTTGAGAAAAAACAATTCTGAAGTTAGTTTTTTTATTTTATCACTTTTAAAATGTGTAGAATTTTGTACTATCATAAATCCATCATCCCTATATAACCCAATGTCATGAGTGTTTATGTCATGGTGTGCTGTGAGTTTGTATAAAGTAAATAAACGAATGAGATTGAAAGACTCCACAGATTCTAACACACACCCATTGTAATGTCAAATTGGTTATCAGAATTTATTTTTTAATCATGAGGTAGTAAAAAATCTAATTTAAAAAAAAATCCCTAAAATCCAACCTGCTGTTAAAAATTCTTGTCTCCCAATTTAAAAAATCTATGCTCCCACTATGTATCTTATTGAGACAAAATGAAAAAGTGACATGTCTAGACACCAGGCCATCATGCTTCCTTTCATGTCTTCAACTCCATAGTTACCTAATTCTCATTTTTGATTGAACAATATTGACACACCTACAAGCATTTTCTCCAACAACCACCCCCTAATTTTCTAATAACCATGAATTCATCTTATATTTTTAAAATATATCATTTTACCATTTATTTTAATATATCACCTGAAGAAAAACAGTATTGTTTTGAGACATGAAAGTTTTTTGTGTAGTGATATAATGCTCTTATAAACCATTATAATAACAAAATTACTACATATATATATATACATATATATGTGTGTGTGTGTTTGCATAATTTTAATGATTACTATATTTAAGAGTAAAAGTGCTCAATATCAGGGATAGAGTACATGTCAATATAAATATAAAAGTGGAAATTGAGGTCAACACCAAGTGGTGAAAGTTTGTTTCATTCTTGAACACAATTTTCAGACAACTTATATATATATATATATATATATATATATAGTTGTGATAATATTTAGTGCCAAGATTGTTCTTTTTTTCAGTAGTTTACTGAAACACAGTGTTTTGTCAAGCAGTTTTTTGTTGTAAAGTGATCAGTGTCGAGATAGAGCTAGTGCTAATATGATTAATATATAGAAGTTTATCATTTAACTGAGCAGAGTCATGCTGATCTCAAACTTGCTCAGTTAAATGACAAACTTCTTCATATTAATCCTATATATATATATATATATATATATATATAAATTTTTCACAAGGAAGGCAATAATTCCACTAAAATGCAAGAGGCTACTGAAGAGAAGGAAAAGACTTCAGTAGAAATATGAACCCCAATTCTATGCAGAAAACAAGGGATAAAACTTTACTCCTGTTCTAATGACAAAGGAGAGGTGTAAAGCAGACAGTTGGAAAACCTATATATAATCTGTGTGCATATTTGCATAATCTATGTATATGTACATAGATAAACATATATTTAATCTGTGTCTGGCTGTTTGCATATGAAGACCTACCTATTTATTAGATAAAATTACAATTGCATCCTTAGTATCAAATTTCAGCCAGTGGCGGGTAGGGATCCAGCTGAAAATTCTGCAAACAGCTGTGATTATATCTTTCTCATTTGTTGCTTGAAATAATCTGCAATGATTTTAGAATCGGTGAGGCAGTTAAAGAAATATTAGTGACAGCAGTGCCAAGGAATCAGACAGAAATTCTGACTGCAAAATTGTCTTGAAGTATTTCTTTCATTTTATTTCAGCCACTAAAGAGAATGTTGATGGTTGTTGTATGGAATTAATGTGGGTTGAGGTGTCTATGACTACATTTTTGTGATAAATATTTCTTTGTGTTTGTATCTGTTGGCATATTTCACAAATATAAATCCAATTGGCTGTCAGCAAAAGGGTCAGCTCAACATGTGAGTTAAAAATTGGAGATACCAGAATCAGGAGAATTTCAGGAAGTGTTTTAACAGAAGACAGAAAGTGTGACACCAATATCTAAAAGTGTGTTGGGAGAGGGAAAATTGTCTTCTGAAAGCTAAGCAAAGTATTAAGAAATAGAAACTTTTCATTAGAAACAAAGAAAAGAGTACTGAACATTTATGAAATACTAGCAGTATAGCCTGGCGTTGCTCAGGTGTAATGAAAGCATTAAAACTAGTCCATGGTCCTGGAGCTCAGAATCTTTGAACGTTGGCACGAAAGACTAAAAAGCAATAGTTGTTTCCAGTTAAAGCGAAACCGTAGACTGAAAGAAAAATGAATGGATGTAAGTCAAATTTGGATTTCCTGGTATCGATATCAAATAGGTTTTTTCGTCGTAAACTGAATTTTGAAGGCTAAATAAGTCCTCTGAGTAAATGGTATCATGGCTGAGACTAAGAACTACAATTATACCTACTTAGAGCCAAACCCGAAGCAAAAACTAAAATAAAAGGGCTGAAAAAAATACAGATATACAGGCAGATAAACAGACACACACACAAACATCTTGCCTTTTACATATATATATTATCGATTTTCTGCACTATTGTAAGAACTGCAACCTTGAAACTTCTGAATATCATTTTTTATGTCTTTGTCTATGAGTGTATCAAATTTGATTAAAATCAGACCACTCCTTCTATAACCCGATTTTTTTAATTATCGATTTTCGATATTTATCGGGGGTACCTCGACACAAAACCTAGCTATGAACACTCGCAGACGCTTATAGTACAACTGTGTAAATTTTCAAGAAAATCGGTTCAGCCATTTCGGAGTCTATAGGTAATGGACACACACAGACACGGACACACATACACACAGAGACAAAGTTCAATTTATAAATAAGTTTAGATAGCTTTAGATTAGATATATATATATATATATATATATGTTACGGAAATCAACGATTTTAATGAAATTTGGTTATAAGCAACCGACAATTTGAAATGAATTGTTTGAACATTAGTTTTTATCGATACTCGTATTTAAGTAGATATTCTGTTTTTAATAAAACAGTATTATATATTTATTTCTACTGGCCTGATTATTTACAATAAATTTTTATTACGAAAACGTGTGCCATTTGGCAGGATTCAAACCTACGACCCCTATATATATTGGTTTGAATCCTGCCGAATAGCACACATTTTCTATATGAGAAATATCTACTTAAATATGAGTATCGATAAAAAATAATATTCAAACAATTCATTTCATATATATATATATATATATATATCAGTCTAGTGAATGCTAGACAATTTCTGCCAAGATAAAAAAACTTGAGGCAACAGAAATTTGGTTCTGTAGAGGGATACAGAGAATAACACAGGCATAACGTGCGAACAACTACAAAACTTTGAAGAAAATGGTAACAAAAAGGATAATTCAACTGAGAATCAGATGAGATTTCCAGGGCACATAATGAGGAAAGAAGGCTGAGAAAATCTGATATTGACAAGGACATGTTGAAGGTAGAAAAGCATTGAATAACTTACCTAACAAGCTTTTGCAAATAGCAGACATGGACGAGGAGAGATAGCAAAAAGACAAAATAACTCAGAGCTACAAAGGACAGGAATTTATGGAGAGTCATGATCACCCACGTCCTGAAGGGACAGGGCACTAAGAAAACAAACACTTATCACCATTAATTTCTCAGAGTAGATGGAGAATCAAAAAAGTTGATACTGAGGGTATATTTGCATATACTCTATCTATGATATATACTCATCACCATTGTTTAACATCCGTTTCCATGCTAGCATAGATTGTATGGTATTTTCTTGATGGTTCTTTTCCAGGCTGTCCGATTTTGTCTAAGGCCTGGCTGTAATCTCAACTTCCTTAAATCATCATTGATTAACTGGGTCCATGTTTTACAATTGCATACCTGCAAAATCAGATCAGAATAACTGAAAACATTTTGGAAAAACCAGACCAAGGCAAAATACATAATCAAGTGTGAAATTTAATTTTGACAAATAAGAAAAGGATTTCACAATCTGATGTTAAATTAATTTTCTAAGCAATGGAAGGAAGCAATTTGAAAAACTGAGAGAAAAGTTAGCAATCCAGTATGAAAACTAAATAGCTATAAAACACAAAGACAGTCAGAATCAGTCAGTCAGATGGGAGCAAAGATTAGAGATGACAAAAGAAACATAAAGTGCCATCACTCATTTGATCTCCTTCTTTCTCGTGTGCTATTTTCCTTTACCTCTTCTTCTCCATCCTCAACTTTCTCACAGTCAACAATGAAGATGATGATAACAACAATAACAAGATACTTTAACTAACTACTAAATATTAACTTCAATAAGTACCACTCTTTCTTCTTTGCTTTAAATTCCTTTTCACTTTCTTGCTGGCCATAAAAAGGAAAGGAACACTGACTTTATTAGTAACCTGTTAATCTTTCTACACACGCACATTCTGCTACTTACAACTATAAGCTCTGGAATTATTTAACTCCTTATTGCTATTTCTCTGGAACATTTAACTAGATACATTTTCTATTTTAACATTTTACTTATTACAGATTTGTTATTCTGTTCAGTTAATAAAAAATTTGCTTATTTCACAAACAAAACACTTTTATTCTTTCAACCTTTTGATATTTTTATTTGTGGGGACTTTGGTTGTATTTGGCACAAGGCTAATTTGTTAAATATCACCAAGGCCCCTACAATGCCAGCAGGTCCTCTTTAATTGATTTCCGAAGGTCTTCAGCACTAGTCTCATGATCCTCTTCCTGAGCTAATCTCTGAAAGTCATTTTCAAAATCCATTCCAGTTGTGTCTTCCTTTAACTTCAAGAACTTTTTTTCGGCACAGAAAAGTTTTTTTATTTTCTATTATTGCACAGATCATTATATCTCATACTTATTATTATATTATTGCATTATTATTATATTATTATTATTATATTATTGAATTATTATTATATTATTGAACAGATCATTATATCCCATACTTATTATTATTGCATTATTATTATATTATTATATTATTATTATATTATTGCATTATTATTATATTATTGCACAGATCATTATATCCCATACTTATTATTGCATTATTATTATATTATTGCATTATTATTATATTATTATATTATTATTATATTATTGCATTATTATTATATTATTATTATATTATTGCATTATTATTATATTATTGCACAGATCATTATATCCCATACTTATTATTATATTATTGCATTATTATATTATTATTATATTATTGCATTATTATTATATTATTATATTATTATTATATTATTGCACAGATCATTATATCCCATACTTATTATTATATTATTGCATTATTATTATATTATTATTATTATATAATTGCATTATTATTATATTATTATTATATTATTGCACAGATCATTATATCCCATACTTTTTATTATATTATTGCATTATTATTATTATATTATTATTATTATTATATTATTGCATTATTATTATATTATTGCACAGATCATTATATCCCATACTTTTTATTATATTATTGCATTATTATATTATTATTATTATTATTATTATTATTATTATTATTATTATTATATTATTATTTTTATTATATTATTGCACAGATCATTATATCCCATACTTATTATTATATTATTGCATTATTATTATATTATTGCACAGATCATTATATCCCATACTTATTATTATAATATTATATTATTATTATATTATTATTATTATATTATTGCATTATTATTATATTATTATATTATTATTATATTATTGCACAGATCATTATATCCCATACTTATTATTATATTATTGCATTATTATTATATCATTATTATTATTATATTATTGCATTATTATTATTTTATTATATTATTATTATATTATTGCACAGATCATTATATCCCATACTTATTATATTATTGCATTATTATTATATTATTATTATATTATTGCATTATTATTATATTATTGCACAGACCATTATATCCCATACTTGTAGCTGATGTTACTGTGTTACCTCCTCCCCTAGGATAACCATGACATCCCTAACTCTCTTTCTATTTTTGTTTCTTACCATAATGTAATCAATCTGAGTCTTAGAAGGTCCTGATGTGTATGTTATAAGTCAGCTATGATATTACATACTATCATATCTAGAGCTGATCCCATTTCAAGTATTCTCTCTCTCTCTCTAGATTCCTAATACTATACCCAAAACCTTTTCTTTGTATCGATTCGTATACTTCCCAACATGTTCCCTGAGGTCACCGCTAACTATGACCAATACATTTTCACTAATTTTGGAAACGAGTATGGCCAAATCTTTATAGCCTCAGCCAGCCCTTGTTATGGAGCATATGTCAATTCTATATGTTTTATAGGGCATATGTCAATTCTATATGTTTTATAGAGCATATGTCAATTCTATATGTTTTATGGGGCATATGTCAATATACACTGGGCCGTGTGTCTTTGATTCTCAAGTATAGACAATATTTATTTATTAAAAAAAAAATAATATGTTTTATGGGCCATATGTCAATTCTATATGTTTTATGGGCCATATGTCAATTCTATATTTTATGTGGCATATGTCAATTCTATATGTTTTATGGAGCATATGTCAATTCTATATGCTTTATGGGGCACATGTCAATATCCACTGGGCCGTGTGTCTTTGATTCTCAAGTATAGACAATATTTATTTATTAAAAAAAAATAAAATTCTTTAATATTAATCACTTACTTTACTTTTACCAGACTTTGAATTATGACAATTTTTGTCCTCTGCATTCTTTAACTTTTAACCAACTGATGAACATTCATGAACTTTCTCAAATTTACAAACCTTGATAAACCAATGACATCTTTGCCTCTGTAAGAAAAAACTTTGCAGCATAACAAATTGTACATTGCCTTGAGAAAGTCCCTCAGAGAACAAAACATGTCAGCTAAGTATAGCTTTTCTCTTTTTTTTTGTACACACACACACACACACACACACACACACACACACACACACGCACGCACGCACACACACACACACACACGCACACACACACACGCACACGCACACACACACACACATCAGTTATTTGTATTATAGGGCAATGTGTAGCTCACAGCCTGCTTCTCATCTTTCCACCAACTTTTGATATTAATTTAACAATGTTAGATTACCAACAAGATACAATTATCACAAATGTATGTTGTAATTACAAGTGATTTTCACTTTGTGTTGTTTTGATTTTCTGCAAAGTAAACAGAATGATAAGTAGAATCCCAGACACTCAAATGAGACAGAATGTATTCCTGGAAGTTTACCAATATTTTATGGAAGGCTTTTTATAGCATTCATTCTTGTTATTTATTTTGTGATTTCTTTCTTTTTTTTATTTATTTTCTTTGTTTTTATAGTTTTCTTTATTTCCTTTTCTTTATTTCCTTTTCATTATTTCATTTTCTTTATTTCCTTTTCTTTATTTCCTTTTCTTTATTTCATTTTCTTTATTTCCTTTTCTTTATTTCATTTTCTTTATTTCCTTTTCTTTATTTCCTTTTCTTTATTTCATTTTCTTTATTTCATTTTCTTTATTTCCTTTTCTTTATTTCATTTTCTTTATTTCCTTTTCTTTATTTCATTTTCTTTATTTCATTTTCTTTATTTCCTTTTCTTTATTTCATTTTCTTTATTTCCTTTTCTTTATTTCATTTTCTTTATTTCCTTTTCTTTATTTCCTTTTTTTATTTCCTTTTCTTTATTTCATTTTCTTTATTTCATTTTCTTTATTTCATTTTCTTTATTTCTTTTATTCAATTAAAAAAAAAAGTGATTTTCTTCTCTTTTAATTATTTGTTTTTTATTGTTAATTTTTTTAAATCATTTCTCCCCAGGGGGTGTTACATGGAGTGAAAGTGAAAGAGAAGATTGAAAATAGAGAGGATTTAGTAAAAAGACAAAGGGTTGACAAGATTCAAGAAAATAGAAGATAGCAATGGATGCTGCATTTAAATTTTTGAATATTGCCATTTTCAGGGAAGTAACTAAACAGAAAGGAGTTCCACAGGCAGAAAATGCAAGAAAAGAAGCTGTTGAAGTAGAAGTAGCAGTTACATGTAGCTATTTCAAAAGTATATTTGTTTCCGTTCAGTTCTCATCTTTTTCTTCTCCTTTTTAATCATTTTGATGCTGTGAACAATTTATTTATGGATAAAAAATTAAAAATGCATTTTCAGCATAAATAACGCCTACCCCAGCAATTTGTTAATTTCTTGTTAAAAAGGGGGTAATCACTTTCTATTATTTTACTCTTGTGCAGGTCTACTCCTAGGAAAGTTGATTCACTGTGCCGGAGTAGACAATTTTTTTTCACCAGAATCCATCTTACACATTTATAAATCTACCATTCATTAGTGCATTGGATATTGCTGCAATATCTGATCTAATACTTCTACTATATATCTTGAGATTCTTGACAGAATACTAAGAAAGGTCTGTCATGTAATCAATCCTGATCAGGCATCTCGGCTTCTTCAGTCACTTTCTTCCCAATTTGGCTTCCTTTTGTATTTTCTACAAATATTTTAGTGGCAACCATTCTGATGTAGTTTTTTTCTTAGTTCCTTCACAACATGAATTTAAGCAATTGGAGTAGATAGACTAAACTATCGCCCGGTTCACACTCCACCCACGTCTATTGAACAGGTGAAGAGGCTCATCCCTTGTTCCCTGTTTAGGATGTGGTTTCTGGCTTTATCTTTCCATTTTTTTTTTTCAATTGGAGTAGATAGACTAAACTATCACCCGGTTCACACTCCACCCACGTCTATTGAACAGGTAAAGAGGCTCATCCCTTCTTCCCTGTTTAGGATGTGGTTTCCGGCTTTCTCTTTTCTAATCTATTCACTCTCACATAGCCCCCTGCACATCAGTGGCGTTACCGCCTTGCTCGGGGTGATATGATTAAAAAAAAAAAAAAATGTTACCATATTGGGGACCTGATCTCACTGTTTTACTGTTGAACAAGCTTGATACAGCCTCTACTTCAACTCTAAGAGTTTCTTTTCTGACACTTTTCACCCGTGGAACTTCTGTCCAGTTTTTTGCTTCTCTGTCATCTACAATCTTCAAAGATTTAAATGCAGCTTCAATCAACATCTTTTCTTTTGTTTAAAACCTGTTCTTTTATTGTCCTTTCTTTTTCACTAAAGTCTTTCTCATTCTCTTTTGGCTTACGACCACTTCACATTGAAACACCAGTTCCCATACGATCACCAAAGTTAAGCAACATCATGCCTGGTCAGTACTTACATGGGTGACCACAGGTGCTTGTAAGCTTGGATGTGTGGGTGGTGTAATGAATAATAGCTCGGAATTGTTTTATCAGAAGCCAAGTTTCAATTTCAGTTGGGTTTAGTATATTCACTTATGTGCAAATATCCTTAGGAAAGGTATGAATCTGTCTATAGGTTAACTAGCAGTATAACCTGGCGTTGCTTGGGTGTAATGAAAGCTTTAAAACTAATCCATGGTCCTGGAGCTCAGACTCTTTGGATGTTGGCATGAAAGATTAAAAAGCAATGGTTGTTTCCACTTAAAGTGAAACCGTAGGCTGAAAGAAAAATGAATGGATGTAAGTCAAATTTGGATTTCCTGGTATCGATATCAAATAAGTTTTTTTTGCCGTAAACTGAATTTTGAAGGCTAAATAAGTCCTCTGAGTAAATGGTATCATGGCTGAGACTAAGAACTACAATTATACCTACTTAGAGCCAAACCTGAAGCAAAAACTAAAATAAAAGGGCTGAAAAAAAAATACAGATATACAGGCAGATAAACAGACATACACACAAACATCTTGCCTTTTATATATATATATTATCGATTTTCTGTACTATTGTAAGAACTGCAACCTTGAAACTTCTGAATATTGTTTCTTATGTCTTTGTCTATGAGTGTATCAAATTTGATTAAAATTGACCACTCCTTCTATAACCTGATTTTTTAGATTATTGATTTTTGATATTTATCGGAGGTACCTCAGCACAAAACCTAGCTAAGAACATTTGCAGACACTTATAGTACAACTGTGTAAATTTTCAAGAAAATCGGTTCAGCCATTTCGGAGTCTATAGGTAACGGGGACACACACACACAGACACACACAGAGACAAAGTTCCATTTATAAATAAGTTTAGATTAGTAAGACTTGTATCACTGAAACTGTTATTATCTCAAAAACAAAATTGCTTGCAAAATAGATTTTGGCATTAAATAACTCTTAGAGTTTGATATGCCACTAAAAAAATCAACCAAATCATTCTGTTTCACTTGCTGTAATCGCTTGCACCTTGGTGGCATTATCACCTTGCTTCGAGTGAAATGATAAAAATAAGCTATGGCGTTACTTGCAATTATCAAGTTATCATTATCAAGTAGATCCCTAAAGGTCATTGTTAATAGCCTCTCTTCTAAAGCCAACTTGGTCAATGCAGATATTGTTGTATATCAATAACAACAAACACGCATATATATAAAAATATATCAAGTGATATTTTTATTAATGACAATGAACCGTGTAGCCTAGGGAACAGAGAGTGAGAGAGCGCGCCTCTAAGGGGTTGACGGGGGGGTCTCGTCGTATCTGTTGCTCCTCTGGTCTGGTCTGGCTCTCTCGTCTGCCTCTGTCTCTCTGCCTGAAATCCGTGCGCCGAGGTCTTTTTATAATCTCCAAACCGGTACTTCCGATTTTTGCCTCGCCCACGCACGCCCACGTAATTCTCAGAGACACCTGTTCTGTTTGCCTCTTGTAGCCATTTCCGCTACTGCCGGAAATAAGGTCAAACAAACATCCATTCCTTTCAACGACCGGAAACGCCCCCGCTTGCTCAGCTTCCTCGGGTGGGGCCAGATTGTTATATTACAATATAAACCAAGGCTTTCTCCTCTTTCTGATTCTCTACTTCATTTTAATGATCAGAAAATTCTTATGCAAAAAGGTTTTATGCAAGAAAATATTATAAATTAACTTGAGTCTCAACATGAAAGTTATGTAACCAAAGTAGTCCAAGATCATTGACATGTATTTGATCTGTAATCTCATTAGAAGACCATTGTTTCTTTCTCATTCTATAGTGCTGGATCACTATAACTTTTCATTAAAAGACCATTGTTTCTTTCTGATTCCATAGTGCTTGATTAGTATTGCTTCTAATTAGAAGACTGTTGCTTCTATCTGATTCCATAGTGCTTGATTAGTATTGCTTCTAATTAGAAGACTGTTGCTTCTATCTGATTCCATAGTGCTTGATTAGTATTGCTTCTAATTAGAAGACTGTTGCTTCTATCTGATTCCATAGTGCTTGATTAGTATTGCTTCTAATTAGAAGACTGTTGCTTCTATCTGATTCCATAGTGCTAGAATTCTTTGGATGCATAATGGAGAAGGATGGTTTGAAAAACTTAACCCTCATGGTTCTTATTGGAGGCAAAAGAAACTTGGACAGGTAACAAATGAAAACAAAAAGGACACTTGTAATTAGAATCAAAAAGGGACACAATGAAGAAAAAGGTCACGAAAAAATAAACCCTCACAGGACAAAGTAAAAGTAAAATGAACAGAGGGAAACATTGAATAATCTATGTAATAAGTTTGTGCAAATGGCAAGGGTAATATTAGCCATTTTCTTATAAGGAAATATTCAACATTTATTGATCAGGCAGTCAGTACTAATGTTGGCTGAAATTTATAAAATGTTTCTCTTAAAACAACTTTTAACGAAAATAGGCTTCTCATGTTCAGAAGCTGTTTAGTACGGATAGGGGTTACCTTCGTAATATTTTGTTAGAAGTAGAGTGGAACATCAGCTTCCTGATTATGTCATTATTTTCTCATCAAGTTATATACACTATCCATTTTAGCTGTTTCTGCTGCTGTTGAAAATTCTCAAAGAATAAAGTTTCTGTCACTTGGTACTGTTTTTGTTTGTGTTTCTGTAACGCCAGCCATAAAGTTTGAAGAAGAATGGTCTTTGCCATCACCCACATGCTTTTCTCACTCAAAGGCATCAAAAATGGATGGCTGAACATAGACTGGGATGGATAGTAAATTTTTTTTTTAATCGTATCACCCTGAGCAAGGCGGGAATGCCATTGATGTGCAGGGGCCTACATAAGAGTAAAAAAAATTAGATAGGAGGAGAGTAAAGAGAAAGACGAACCAGTTAAGGATGGGAATACAGGTGTGATGAC
The DNA here is from genome assembly GCA_037127315.1 of Ascarosepion bandense. Taxonomy (NCBI): domain Eukaryota; kingdom Metazoa; phylum Mollusca; class Cephalopoda; order Sepiida; family Sepiidae; genus Ascarosepion; species Ascarosepion bandense. The sequence continues at coordinate 1,712,970 of JBBBDQ010000924.1, read as the reverse complement.
AGTTGTAAAGGTGAAGAGAAAGGAGAAAATATACAGGGTGGAGTAGAAAGAACTAGAGTCAAGTGGTTAAGAGATGGGTATTGACATTGCATTTAAATTACTGGAAGTTGTAGCCATAAGAAGGATTGGTAGTCGTGGAGAAGCATGATCATGCATGTCTTGAATCGATATGGTATATAAAAGAAGATCTAAAAAAATTGAAAATATGATATGGAATTAATTTCAATTATTCTAGATTAGTAATGTTCAAATTGAATAACACATGAGGCACTTGTAAGAAAAGGGGCAACAGTAATAAGCAGTGCAGTAACAGAAAATGCAATAATAAAATGCAAACCACAAACGATTATAATCAGTGCTTATCTTGCTTCTTGGCACCAGTCACTTTCCCACCCCCATGATATGGCAACCCTCTCTTTACTACAAATATTTTCATGGTAATTGTTCTAGTGAGTTGTATCTTTAGTCCCACAACTGAATGAATTTAAGCATACTAATAGCTTGGCTCGTGTGTTGTGGTGCAGTGGATATCTGCTCGAAATGAAAAATCAGGGAGCCAAGTTCAAATTCCAGTTGAATTCCTTGCATTCACTTACGTGCAAATATCCTTGGAAAAGGTATTAATCCATATCTTCCCTCCAGTTATGGGTTAAATAACAGGACAGATTGGGTTCTATAGCCATGGCTGGCAACCAGTCTACCACAGAAAGTAATGGTAACCTACTGTGCGAGATAATCTTCTGCTCAGTCAGTTATGTCTCTTTTGAGACATGATCGCTCAATAATGTATCATGTATGGCACTTAACTGACTGACTATCTTGGCACACCTATGTCTTATTGTTTTACTGTTGAATTAGCTAGATGTAACCGTAAGTTCTATTCAAATTGTTTCTATAGAACTCTCTTCTGGTTTCTTGCTTTCCTGCCACCTACACTCTTCAAAAATATAAATGCAATGTCAATTCCCATCTTCTGTTTGCCTGAATTCTGTTCTCCTTTCTCCTCACTAAAGTTTTATTATCTCTCACTTCCAGTAACCTCTTGTATATTAGTGGCATTATCATCTTGCATGGGATTAAGTGATTTAAAAAAAAAATGAAAAAAATAATAATTACAATAAAGGAAGTAACAATGACAATAATAAAAAAACAAGAGCACAAAAATAACAATACCAATATTAACTTTTTCCCCGTTCAATCTAGTTGACCAAACATGGATTTATTTACAAATGTAATAATACCAACTAGTCATAGAGTGGTATATGCTACTGAATCAGCCAGAACAGCATGGTAACTTCCATGTAACAGGGATGTGTCAGTTGTATAATGGATAGCAACTCAAAACGAGAAATTCCAGAGCTGAGTTGAATTTCTATCAAGTTTGTTATATTCACTTTACTCTTGAGAAAGATATGAATCCATAATTTCTCCCCCAACTATGGGTTAAAAAGTAGGACTTATATCTGGGAAAATAATTTTTATCTCTCCAAAATCTTTAATGCAGTATTCACTGACAAAAAAGAACCAGTAATATGTTTCAGCTTATTAATCCTATCTGGGTTTAAATTTTTTTTTTTTTTTTTTTAATCATATCACCCCAAGCAAGGCGATAACACCACTGATGCGCAGGGGCTACGTAAGAGTAAAAAGAATGGAAAAGAGAAAACCGGAAACCGCATCCTAAACAGGAAACAAGGGATGAGCCTCTTCACCTGTTCAATAGATGTGGGTGGAGTGTGAACCGGGCAATAGTTTAGTCTATCTACTCCAATGGTTTAGTCTATCTACTCCAATCTACTCCAAATAACCCACAAAGAATTGATAAGCGGTAACAACAAATAAAATAAAATTCCTATAAGTGTCATACTTTGAAATGAGTTATTTATTCTATGATTTTTCATCAATTTATGATCAAATTTTGATACCATGACAACCAGCTATAAATTTAAATAACCAGGTATTGCAAGTCAGTCCTGATTCTGACGAGGAGTTGGAAGTGGGAGGGAGAGACACAGAATAGATAATTTCAGTTCCAGTTATAACTTGGGCTTTGACAACACAAGCTGCAAGCTAAGTTTAGTAGATAAGAACATACTGCTCATAAAGTTGTATTTACAATATATATATATATATATATATCCAAGTGAATAAGGAACAAAGAAAAATTAATAATGTTTAAAACATTAATTTAAAACAGTGCTCAATATAAAATAGAGCTATGAATATTTATGTTATGTCGTGAGTAAGAATAAATAACTCAACAACAGGAATAAGTTAATTGTTGTATTCCATGAAAATAGTATTTACAAAGGTTATTAGTATCCAATACATGAATAAAGGTTAATCATCTCAACTGTTGTAAGATGTAGTATGAGCAATGGGTACTTCCGGGTCGTCACCGGAAGTCTACGACTGACTTGTCGATCGGCTGCTCGGCACACTCTACTACATAGATGCCACCATTACTTTACATAGTAATGGAATAGTCCATTATAGCCGAATAGGCGCGGGCATCCCAACAATTTATTATCTAAACTTATTTATAAATGGAACTTTGTGTGTGTGTGTGTGTGTGTGCGTATCTGTTGCCTATAGACTCCGAAACGGCTGAACCGATTTTCTTGAAAATTTACACAGTTGTACTATAAGCGTCTGCGAGTGTTCTTAGCTAGGTTTTGTGTCAAGGTACCTCTGATAAATATTGAAAATTGATAATCGAAAAAATCGGGCTATAGAAGGAGTGGTCTGATTTTAATCAAATTTGATACACTCATAGAAAACGACATAAGAAATGATATTCAGAAGTTTCAACATTGCAGTTCTTACAATAGTGCAGAAAATTAATAATATATATATATAAAAGGCAAGATGTTTGTGTGTGTGTCTGTTTATCTGTCTGTGTGTCCTTTATACAAATCCACAATTTTTATCCAATTCTCACCAAACTTCACAAAAGTATTCTTTAGGCTGAGTCTGAGCTCCAGGACCATGGATTAGTTTTAAAGCTTTCATTACACCCGAGCAATGCCGGGCTATACTGCTAGTACACACATATATACACACACACACACACACACATATATCCAAGTGAATAAAGAACAAAGAAAAATTAACAATGTTTAAAACATTAATTTAAAACAGTGCTCAATATAAAATAGAGCTATGAATATTTATTATAAATTATAGTTTAGAACATGTACAAATTATCATCTCATACAAAGTGTACATTTTGTTTCAACATTGAAAAGACAATGTCCCATTAGGTAGTGTGAAAAGAAAATGGAAAATTCTTTATCTTATATTGGCGAATTATATGTGAGTTGTAGATGGGGTAGAAAATGGGAAATTAGAGTTGTAAATTAGAATTTGAATAAAAATACATTTCCTTATTTTTTTCTCTTTGTTAAACCCAAATGACTGGCCATAAAGGCTGTAAAGGACCATACCTTATCTTCTACGGTTAAATGTGTCAATAAAATTTTCAACACATCCATTAATCACCACTATCACACTCCTCAAAACATCTAATTTCCTGATTAGAGGCTTTGCTGCCAGGTGTATTTTATCATCATACCCAGGACAAGTGAGTTGCCCAGGATAGAAATAACTGAATATATTTGTGCCATAGTGGTGTCAAATTTTTAAATCAGTTGAATTGATCAGCTAAGAAATGAAATATATTTTCAATTATTTCTATCCAGGGCAACTCACTTGTCCTGGGTATGATGATAAACTACACCTGGCAGCAAACCTCTGATTGAAAGGTTTTGAAGATAGCATGGGACCACCTTTTAATTATTGTTATTCCCAGATCCACCCTGACCTGTGCTGGTTGCACCTGTTAGAATCCTGGTTATGAGGAAATAGTGAATCCCCAAACAAAACACTATTAAAATATAAAGATCCATATATTCAACTCATATATATATATATATATATATATATATATATATATATATATATATATATAAATGACAAACAATACATGTTTATAGTAAACTTACCAATAATACATTTTTAAAACAAAATGATCAGCAATATATTTTATAATACAATGACCAACAGTACATTTTATAGAAGAATGACCAAAAATACATTTTATAGTAGAATTGCCAAAAATACATTTTATAGCAAAATGACCAACAATACATTTTATCTGTAGTTGAAGGCATACAGTTGTGTTCGAAATATATTTAGTTAGAGCCATAAAATTGTATTCAAAATATTTAGATTTTGGCATTAAATAACCCATAGAAGTTGATATGCCACAAAACAAAAATCAACCAACCAAACCAATCAAAATATTTAGATTTTGGCATTAAATAACCCATAGAAGTTGATATGCCACAAAACAAAAATCAACCAACCAAACCAATCAAAATATTTAGATTTTGGCATTAAATAACCCATAGAGGTTGATATACCACTAAACAAAATCAACCAACCAAACCAATCAAAATATTTAGATTTTGGCATTAAATAACCCATAGAAGTTGATATGCCACAAAACAAAAATCAACCAACCAAACCAATCAAAATATTTAGATTTTGGCATTAAATAACCCATAGAAGTTGATATGCCACAAAACAAAAATCAACCAACCAAACCAATCAAAATATTTAGATTTTGGCATTAAATAACCCATAGAGGTTGATATACCACTAAACAAAATCAACCAACCAAACCAATCAAAATATTTAGATTTTGGCATTAAATAACCCATAGAGGTTGATATACCACTAAACAAAATCAACCAACCAAACCAATCAAAATATTTAGATTTTGGCATTAAATAACCCATAGAGGTTGATATACCACTAAACAAAATCAACCAACCAAACCAATCAAAATATTTAAATTTTGGCATTAAATAACCCATAGAGGTTGATATACCACTAAACAAAATCAACCAACCAAACCAATCAAAATATTTAGATTTTGGCATTAAATAACCCATAGAGGTTGATATGCCACAAAACAAAATCAACCAACCAAACCAATCAAAATATTTAGATTTTGGCATTAAATAACCCATAGAGGTTGATATGCCACAAAACAAAAATCAACCAACACGAAAGAATGATTTCATGACATTAATCGATATAATATCGTACAATTTTTAAAATGAAATCAAACTATTCAAAAATATAACTTCAACAAAACTGTAACATAAAACACTCGTCTCTAGTAATCATAGCCACACAAACATGTATATCTACCATGTATTCCATTGTGAAAGCAAAATAACATATTTTCTATGTGCCATGTCCCTTCAGGACCTAAGTGATCATCTAGTAGCTCTTAAAACACTTTCTCCTGTTACTCCTTCTGTTACCTCCTGGAAGGGGATAAACAGAGAAAGAATAGTGCAAGAAATAATTCTTAACACTGATAATATATAAATAGAGATTTATTATACCTCAGTATAATAAACCAAATACACGTACACCAACGAACATTTAACAAGAATAACAATCAAGAAGGCAATGTCTCTGTATAGGACATATGCGTCCGTCTTGAGGAGAAGGCTTCTGTCTAGTGACGTCTAACTCTTGTCTAACTCTCGTCTAAGGCTGATGGCTCTCGACTAAAGTCGATGACTCTCGTATACTAACGAAGACTCCCATATAATGACGATCACTCTCAATCACTCTCGTGTAATGACGAAGACTCTCGTATAGTCATGAACACTCTGTAGTTCGTTCTAGTCCCGGTCTTTTATAACTCGGGCCATACCCATTCCTGGGTAGGACAGGATATTTCACTACAACATTTTCTAAACCCTGTTCTGCTATTCATTTGCTCAAGCCCATCAAGTATGTTATGCGTTGATTTCCCCTGTTTCTCTTTCTATCTTACCTGTGTGTATCAGATTCTCCAAGCCCTCCTCCTTCATTACATGTCCCAGAAACTTCAGCTGTCTTTTTCTGATGTTAAGTATTAGTTTCCTTTTTGTTTCTATCCTTTCCAGAACCTCATCATTGCTCACATGTTTGGTCCATGGTATTCTCAGCATCCTTCTGTAGAACCACATTTTGGTTGCTTCAACCTTCATCTTTGAAGATTAAATTTTGACATTAAATGACCCATAAGGAGTTGATATGATGTTAAACAAATCAAGTCAAAATCACGATTAATTCAAAATATTAAAATTAAAATTAATAAGAAAGCTGAAAAAATTGTGTTTCAACTGTAATATGACTGTGTTTATAAAATCAATGACAGATTGTGTTAAAAAATATTGCTTGTGAATAAATAAAATTTTCAAGAAATCCACATGGAAAAAAGGGTACAATTACATTTTTTGTAGAAAAAAAAAAGTATTTCTTATGAACTATTACTGTCAGTAGATTCCAAATATAAATACAGAATATTATTTATTTTTAATTTTAAGTAATTGCTTGATATTTTTAAATTATTTACTGCACAATTTACACATTAACAGATAGTTCAAAAGCAAAAGAGAGTCTTGCATGCAGTCGACTGTATTAAGAGCAATCATTTGTGTTTACTAGATGACTGTTTCATTCTGCCAATCATTGCTTCTACATTCAATTCATCTAACAATTCCTTTTCAATCAATAATAACATTCAGGATTCCAAATTCTCTTGACAATGAATTTCTTAACATTGTCTTTATGATCTTTAGCTTTGAAAATGTTCTCTCATATTGGACTTAAGTAACTTATGATGTGCAGATGACTTTATAAAGTTATTATTCATTTCTTTTTATTACTAAAACAGTTGTCTGTTTTTGTTTCTTTATTGCATTTTTATTTGATATAAGGGGCCCACTTTTCATCAGACAAACTGACACACTGGGCAGTCTGCCACTGTATAAATTAGCATTTATGGTAAAGTAAGTTTAGTGTCAATCTATATATATGGTATATAGAGGGGTTAACTTGCATAATGTTGTGTTGTGGCTTTTACCATGTGACATCCGGTTGCCTGGATGTATAAAAGACAATGTGCACATAGCACGTGAGTTGTCATTATCATGGACTTTGAGAAGTAACACCTATTACTGCAAGTGACTATAAATATTGTATTTACATCTTGGCTGTACCACTCTGTTAATAAAGTAGTTTATAGGGGATATCTTATCTATTCCTTTTCTAGTTGTAGTGGAAGTCCAATCTAGTGAAGGGTAGTTGTATACTGTTGCAGGTTAACGGAATTTGGCATTGTGGTAGATAGCCCACTATAAGTCATAAAATGATTATAAAATCAAGAAAAGCAAATTGAGTTGAAAATAACATTTTTATATATACACATATTAATTAATGTTTTTACAATTAAAGAAATACTTAACTATAGGTCCAACGAAGGTTAAAATGTTCATGGCAAATAATATGCTGAAAGAGATTTAAGACTTAGGAATGTGGGAAGCATGTAAGTGAGGAATGTCTTTGATGTAGTCGCTCCTTAGGTCAGTAAGTAGTTTTGAGACAGGGAAGAAGGAAAGAGGCAAGCATAGTAGCCACTTGACTTTGGTCAAGGGGATATTGATTACGCTCTTCTCTTTGAGGTCTGCCTGCTGGGGTCTGTCTGTATCTGCTTTTTATATCTGCTTTTTGGATCACAGCAGCTTGTTTGGAATTTCACACTTGTATTTGATTCTGGGCTTCCCATTGGCTGATAAATAAAATTCGCATAGGCTCGCGAAATGGAAATTTAATATTTAATTAATTTTTATTTTTCAACTGGAACATCTGCGCAAACCCATATGCACAGCGACGACTTTTGGTCATTTGCTTTTTGGTCATTTGCTTTTTGGTCGTTATAGAGCAAACACCCAGTCCCGCGCTTTTGCTCGGTATCACCACAAGTTTATCTAAATTTCTTTGTGTATCTCTTCATTCCACACTACAACACATAGATAACTCATAAATTGGCTTTAGATTTGAATTTCTTTAAAACTGATAAAATGTACTAATTAGTTAAGGAAAAAGCAAAAAAAAATTTACTAAGCAGTGATAGCAATAATATTAGCAATACTATTGAAATATTAGTTATAGTAACAAGCAGAAATAACAACATTTACCTTGCAGGAAATGTTCCTATAAACCTGGTTTTCTTATCAACATTCTCTACTTGTTTACACTGCCATCATTATGTTAAAGACAGCCACAATATCCAGACATAACAAAACATTTATTCCAGAAATACCTCACCTTATAAATATTGAATTACCGTTCTCTCTATACTGCTTTTATCAACAGCTTTCTAACAGAATTTTTTATTTTATTTAAGAAGACTTTCATAACCCAAGTAAGTCTTCTTTATTTATTATTATTCTTTTTCACATATTTCAGTAGGAGAATTGTTTATAAGCAGAATCCAGATTAAGTTGACTTTACAGGATTCAATGAAGTGGAACAATATAACATCCGTGAAACCTCTGAAAGCTAAGGAACATATAAAGAAAATGAAAATTTAATTAAAAACTGTTGTGGAGGAATATCCTATCTTACCCAGGAATGGGTATGGCCCGGGTTATAAATGACCGGGACTAGAACGAACTACAGAGTGTTTGTGACTATGCATTTCATTTTTCATTAAATATTTTATATTATATTGTACATAGTATTGTACATATTATATTATAGTGTACATATATTTTATATTGTGTATAAATACATTTTATTGTCATGGGTTATTTCCCCACTTTTTAGGTGTCCCTTGTAAGTTTGTGGCATTGTGGTGTATGAAGGATAGGGGGTTGATGGATGGGTTCTTGTGGTGATTGTGCAAATTGTAATGAGTGAATGGGTCGTGATAGTGTTTAGCTAGGTATAGGGTAGTTAAGCGAGAACAAACCTCTACTCCTCCCCTTTTTGGCTTTGTGCCACAATTTTTTGTATTTTATACAAGAAATAAATATTGTGTTCATGACTATATAAGAGTCTTTGTCATTACACGAGAGTGATCGAGAGTATTCGTCATTATACGAGAGTGATCTAGAGTGTTCGTGATTATACGGGAGTCTTCATCATTATACGAGAGTGATTGTGATTTTACGAGCATCATCCACTTTAGTCAAGAGCCATCAGCCTTAGACGAGAGTTAGACATCACCAGACGGAAGCCTTCTTCTCAAGACGGACGCATACATCCTATACAGAGACATTGCCTTCTTGATTGTTATTCTTGTTAACTGTTCATTGGTGTACGTGTATTTGGTTTATTGTACTGAGGTGTAATAAATCTTTCTTTATATATCTTCAGTGTTAAGCATCATTTCTTGCACTGTTTTTTCTCTGTTTATCCCCTCCCAGGATATAACACAAAGAAAAGATCACTTGACTGCTCTGTAATATAATATAAATTCTTCCTATATAGTAGTGAATGCCGGACCTCACAAATGAAGAGACTTGAGATGTGGTTCTACAGAAGAATGCTGAGAACATGTAAATAATGAGTAACTTTTAAGAAAAATGGGAATAAAAAGGGCACTTTAACTAAGGATCAGTTGAAATTTTTAGGACATCCAGTTGTCAATCCATTGTATTCACTTACGCGCAAATACCCTTGGGAAAGGTATTAATCCGTCTCTTCCTTCCAGTTATGGGTTAAATAGCAGGACAGATTGGGTTCTATAGCCTTGGTCGGCAACCAATCTACCGCAGAAAGCAATGGCAACCTACTGCAGGGTAATCTTCTGCCCAGTCAGTCATGTCTCTTTCGAGACATGATCGCCCAAGCGTGTATCACGTATGGCACTTAACTGACTGACTGACTGAAGAGAGTTTTTAGGATTAAGATGAAAGAGGCATTGAATAGAAAAATGGATTCTTCTTTTATGAAAAACTCTTCAGTATTTTGTTAACAAAATATAAATTCATAGCCTCATTATTTATTCTTTAGCGTTCTATGGTCTTAAACCAATTTTCAAACAAATTGTTCGTTTTATCTTGAGAGAATGATGATGGTTTAAGTTTTATAAATCCTTAAAAGAATTCTTTTGTTATTTTTAAATTGTTAAGAACCCTAAATGATCTTATTACAGTTTTCTTCATTTGTGGATTTTTGTAATAAACCCATTTATCATTGCAAGAGACTAACTTGTCTAAACATGACTTTTATCTATATTATGCAAGAAGAGAACTATGTGCTTTTATATATATATATATATATATATATATATATATATATATATTATTAATTATACTTTAGAACATATGCAAACTATTACAAAATTGTACATTTTGTTTCGACATTGAGAGAACAATGTCTCCTCAGGTAGTTAATAATGATGGTAATAAACGTTTTTTTTGCTTTTTGTTTCCTCTCTGTTTTTCTCTTTCCTATTTCTTTTTAATTTCTTGATTTATTTTGTTTTCTCATCTTTTCTGCCCTCTTTTTTCCCTCATTTTTAATATCTTATTTCCAAAAATAAAAAGTGTTGTTTTTTTTATTTTTTTTTCAAAAAAACATTTATTACCATCATTATTAACTATCTGATAAGACATTCTTCATTCAGTATCGAAACAAAATGTACAATTTTGTAGTAGTTTGTACATGTTCTAAAGTATAATTAATAATAAATATTCATTGTTCCATTTTTATATTGAGCACTGTTTTAAATTAATGTTTTGAACATTGCAACTATTTTCCTTGTTCCTTATTCATTTGTTATATATATATATATATATATATATATATATATATATATATATATATTGTTGAGTTGTGTTGAGTTGTGATAATGTTTAGCGCCAAGATTTTTTTTTTCAGTAGTTTTACTGAGAAAAAAGGAATTTGGCAAGCAGGTTTTTATTGCAAAGTGCTCAATATTGGGTAGAGATAGAGAATTGATATGTTTAATGCAAAGAATTGTCACTTTAACTGAGCAGGTTCATGCTGACTTCAAAATTTTGTACACACACCATTATGCTATTGTCACTCATCAGGGCTTATCAAAAAAGCCAACCCTGATGAGTGAGGACATCATGACTGTGTCCTCAAAAAACTTTGAAGTTGGTATGAAACTGCTCAGTTAACCCTTTGTTGCATATAGGTTACAATTGTAACCAATATACAGCAAAGGTTAGAGAAAGGTTACAATTGTAACCAATATGCAACAAAGGGTTAAAGTGACAAATTCTTTGCATTATATATATATATATATATCCTACGTCTATGGCACAACTCGGGGGGTTTCATGCACTATGCAATCATCAGTTGCTTGTTTCAAACTGCAGTTTGTTAGATTTGAATTTAAATTAACTCAATGTTCATACATTGGGCACAGTTTTATTAACACCTGAATAATAATACTATACATATGTACGCCATGATATGTATATTTATTCATTTACGTCACTATATTTATATTCTCTGATATAATCTGTAGAGAGGAACATTATAACTCAAAGAAAGAGAAAAAACTGTTTTTAGTTTTAGCTGACACATTTTGTCCACTGACAGACTTTATCAAGGCATAAAATGAATTTATTTGAAATAAAATATCTATAAACAAAATGTTGTTGGTTACTAGGAAGTTATAAAATGCTCATAAATATTCATTTTTCCCCCCACTGTTACCTTTCCCAATAGAACCGCTACATTTCCAAGCCAACATATACAACAAACATAGCAATAAAAAGAAAACAGGTAAATTCATCACGTCAGTGTCTTATACTATCACAATCCAAACAATATCAGTCAGTTGAGTGCCATACGTGATACACGCCAGAGACATGACTGACTGGGCAGAAAATTATCCCTCAGTAGGTTGCCATTACTTTCTGCGGTAGACTGGTTGCCGACCAAGGCTATAGAACCCAATCTGTCCTGTTATTTAACCCATAACTGGAAGGAATAGACAGATTAATACCTTTCCCAAGGGTATTTGCGCGTAAGTGAATGCAATGAATTCAGCTGGAATTCGAACTTGGCACCCCGATTTCTCGTTCCGAGCCGATATCCAATGCACCACAATGTACAATATACTTTACCTGAAAAAATTCTCTTTCATTTAATATTTAATAGCTGCAGTGAAGAAGTAGGGTTTTTAATATATACAATGTTTATAGCACAGTATTCATGTTTGATAACTTTCCACCACACCCCATAGAATTTCATTAATTTATCATGAATACACAAAAAGAAACCTGTTTTCAACTAGGCCAAATTAGGAATGTGAAAGGTTTTGCTGTATAAATAGAGTTATATTCTTTTCAAAAGTTTGTATTTTTTAAATCAAAAACTAGCAGTATAGCCCGGTGTTGCTTGGGTGCAATGAAAGCTTTAAAACTAATCCATAGTCCTAGAGCTCAAACTCTTTGGACATTGGCACGAAAGACTAAAAAGCAATAGTTGTTTCCAGTTAAAGCGAAACCGTAGACTGAAAGAAAAATGAATGGATGTAAGTCAAATTTGGATTTCCTGGTATCGATATCAAATAAGTTTTTTTCGTTGTAAACTGAATTTTGAAGGCTAAATAAGTCCTCTGAGTAAATGGTATCATGGCTGAGACTAAGAACTACAATTATACCTACTTAGAGCCAAACCCAAAGCAAAAACTAAAATAAAAGGGCTGAAAAAAAAATACAGATATACAGGCAGATAAACAGACACACACACAAACATCTCGCCTTTTATATATATATTATCGATTTTCTGCACTATTGTAAGAACTGCAACCTTGAAACTTCTGAATATTATTTCTTATGTCTTTGTCTATAAGTGTATCAAATTTGATTAAAATCGGAACACTCCTTCTATAACCCAATTTTTTTTATTATTGATATTTATCGGGGGTACCTCAACACAAAACCTAGCAAAGAACACTCACAGATGTTTATAGTACAACTGTGTAAATTTCAAGAAAATTGGTTCAGCCGTTTCGGAGTCTATAGGTAATGGACACACACACACACACACACACACACACACACACACACACACACACACACACACAGACAAAGTTCCATTTATAAATAAGTTTAGATTTAGATAAATATACTTGAAGCATAAAAAATACATGATTTTCCACCAGAATCCATCTTTCACATAAGTCTACTATTTGTCCATGCATCAAATATTGCTGTCATATATGTTCTAGTTCTTCTGCTATATATCTAGACAGTTAAGTGCCACACCTGATACACACTTGGGCAATAATGTCTCTTTGGAGACATGACTGATTAGGCCGAAGATTGGCCCGCAGTAAGTTGCTGTTCTTTCTGTGGTAAACTGGTTACCAACCAAGGCTATATAACTCAATCTATCCTTTTATTCAACCCATAGTTGCAGGGGGAAAAGATGAATAACTTTTCCAATGGTATTTGTGCGTAAGTGAATGCAACAAATTCTACTGAAATTTGAACTTGTCTCTCTGATTTTTCATTCTAAAGCAATATCCATTGCACCACAATGCACAAATATCTAGATATTCTTGATAAAATTTAAAGAAGAATCTGCAACATTATTGGTTCTGACTTGGCACCTTGGCTTCAGTCACTTTCCCACCATCATAACATAGCTTTCCTGTGCCTTTTCTATAAATATTTTTATGGTAATTGTTTTGATGAGCTTTTATCTTTGGTACTTCGACTTCGGATGTGTGTTGTGGTACAGTGGATATCGGCTCGGAACGAGAAATCAGGGAGCCAAGTTCGAATTCCAGTTGAACTTCTTGCATTCATTTACATGCAAATACCCTTGGGAAAGGAATTAATCAGACACTTCTCCCTCCAGCTATGGGTTAAATGACAGGACAGATTGGATTCTGTAGCCTTGGTTGGAAACCAATCTATTGCAGAAAGTAATGGCAGCCTGCTGCCGGAAAATTTTCTGCCCAGTTAATCATGTCTCTTCAAGACATGATTGCCCAAGCGTGCATCATGTATGGCACTTAACTGACTGACTGACTTTGACTTCAGGAATTTAAATGCAGTACTAGATTGGCAGTTAGATATCATAATCTAACTGTTGAAATTGCTAGTTTTAACCAGAATTAATATGTTAATAGTTTCTACTCCCACACTTCTAGAACTCTCTTCTGGCTTCAGCTTACAGCCATATGATGTTGAATACACCGGTTCTCGCTCAATCACCGAAGTTAAGCAACATTGAGCCTGGTCAGTACTTAGATGGGTGACTGCTTGGGAATACCAGGTGCTGTAAGCATTTAGTGACGGATGTGTGCTGTGGTGCAGTGAATAGAGGCTCGGAAAGAAAAATCGGTGAACTGAGTTCGAATTCCAGTTGAATATCCTGCATTCACTTAAGCACTGGTACCCTTGGGAAAAGTATTAATCCATCCCTTCCCTCCAGTTATGGGTTAAATAACAAGGGTAGGACTTGGGACCCTGCCCTTAAAAACAAATCCCAATGAATCTTGATACTCGAAAAGAAAAAAGTATTACTAGACACAAAACTTATATAAAAACAGCAATAAATTGTTGACAGAAAAAGGTATTACCAGCAATAAATAAATAAAATTTAGTTGGTAATAAATGACCCGCCGAGGTGTTGATATGCCATAAAAACAAAACAACCAACCAAAATCTTCTAACTTCCTGCTTTCCTGTCAATTAAAACATCAAAAATTTGAACATAGTGTTAATCATCACCTTATGTCACCTTGAATCCTGTTCTTTAATTTCCCTCCCTGTTTCTTTTAGACTTGGTGACACCTTGCTTCTAAGTGGCTTTTATCCACCTTGCTTGAAGTGAAATGATTCAAAAAAGCTAATGAAATATTACATCAAAGAGAATTTTATAAATTTATACCAAATGCATTAAAAGAAATTGCTTTCAACTAAACTAAATAGGGAATGTTGATGTACCAATGAAAAATTTAAATTTTGATGTACCATCTAAATATTTTTTTTCATATTCCTTCCTGTTGATGAGGTCTTATATGTCATCAAATATGATAAATGCATAATCTTTTAAAAGATACACTATAATATATAATCCAATAATATAACTGAATTGTATTTTCATCATATTTATATAATCATACTTTAAAGTAAACGCTATAAATTATGATGCAATGACATAACTGAATTGTATTTTGATTGTATTTATATAATCATACTTTAAAGTAAACACTATAAATTATGATGCAATCATATAACTGAATTGTATTTTGAATATGATGCAATGACATAACTGAATTGTATTTTAATTGTATTCTATATACTCATACTTTAAAGGAAACAGTGTATAAATTATGATGCAATCACGTAATAATTGAATTTTGCATAGTAGCTCTACCAATCTCAGCTGATGGAATAATTATGACATCAACAATAAGTGCTCTCTATGACCAGGTTGATATTTGGCAAATTTGCAGGAAGGTAGATGAAGTTAAGAATAGACATTGTCTAAAAACGGTAGCCTCTCTTTTCTAAGATACCTCCTTTCTATTTATAGGACTTTGTCTATTTTTGATTCCTCATGATATTGTCAGAGATTCTTGGATGCACACATAAAATATGTAATGCCAGCCTGAATGTTGTGATTGTTTTGATCATGAGTAAGTAACATAATACTCATGTTCTTTCTGTGTGTGAAACAAAGGAAGATGATATCTTTCTTTGCCTGTCTTTCTTACAGTGATTAGCTATCTTTTCAGGCTCTCTGTTTGGAGGCAGGCTTTCCCTAGACTCATGACGGTAATGTGAAAATAAAGAAAAATTCCTGGCCATGAGTCTGAAAACTTTGCATATAAAAATCAGAGCACTTATGGGTTGAACATGTGATTATGGACAACTTCCTGAATCTAACCCTGATACAAAATTGAGGACACCAATAGAAAAACTGATTTATAAAGCAAAGCAAGAAGTCTGCTCTTTTTAGTCAATAAGTAATATTGGATAATCGATTGACGAAATGGAAAAAAAAATGCTGTCTCAAAGGAAGAAAATAAATAACAGGAAATTAGATTCTTTATTTCTTGGTTGCGCCGTTTATTTGGCACGACATGGGAAAAGCTTTTTATTTATTTTATTTTTTTTAAATCGGTTCACTCCAAGCAAGGCAATAAATCCACTAAGACACAAGAGGCTACTGGGAGTGAAATAGAATGAAAAAACTTGAAAAAAAGGGAAACAAATGGTAAATAAAATTTAGTTTAGACTGAGACATAAATAGTATAGATTTGAAGTACTTTCATGGCTTCTGCTCCGATGAGCTTAGATCACTGGTGCCGCCTAAGCACGAATTTACACGAGATACTAGATTAGCAACTGGGTCCCACCCTTTTACAGTTAAACAATTAAGATGTAACCGTAAATTCTACTCCAACAGCTTCTTTTCTCGCGCTTCCCGCCTGTGGAACTCCCTTCCACAAGTCTGCTTTCCCAACAGTTACAATCTCCAGGTGTTTAAATGTAGGGTCAATAGACACCTCCTATCACACTAACTCCCAACTATTCTCAGAACACTCTCATCTACCCAACCCTCATTCTCGGTATCCTTACCTGCCTTACACCCACCCTCTGACATTTCCTATATTTAATCAGCCTTTCTCCACTCTATGTAGCCCCTTGCGCAGTAGTGGCAGTGACATGCCTTGCTCGGGGTGAAACGCTTATAAAAAAAAAAGAAAAAAAGAAAAAAAAAAGTAGACTTTAGAAAGAACTGATAACCCAATACTAAATAGTAGAGAAGTAATAAAACTTAACTTCTGCTCAAAAGACTGAGAAGGATTGAGAATTGGACAATAGGTGAACCTATCTCCTTTTGTTAACAGATGAATGGTTTGAAGAGTATGCTCATATTCCCCTAAAGTTTAGGTAGAACCTTGTGGTCATTTACTCTGCATCTATATTCAACTTTTTACAAGTTGAGTAAGGCAACACATTTGTAAGTCTTGAAAACAATACAGAGTGTCTCAAAAATATGTGTAAACATTTTCACGGTGTATAGCTAGTATGCAGGCAGTTTGCTGATGGACAATTCACAGACAAGACAATTGATCCAAGCTTTAAGTCTTTCCAAGTGTCTCAAAAATATGTGTAAACATTTTCACGATGTATAGCTAGTATGCAGACAGTTTGCTGATGGACAATTCACAGACAAGACAATTGATCCAAGCTTTAAGTCTTTCCAAGTGTCTCAAAAATATGTGTAAACATTTTCACGATGTATAGCTAGTATGCAGGCAGTTTGCTGATGGACAATTCACAGACAAGACAATTGATCCAAGCTTTAAGTCTTTCCAAGTGTCTCAAAAATATGTGTAAATATTTTCACGATGTATAGCTAGTATGCAGGCAGTTTGCTGATGGACAATTCACAGACAAGACAATTGATCCAAGCTTTAAGTCTTTCCAAGTGTCTCAAAAATATGTGTAAACATTTTCACGATGTATAGCTAGTATGCAGGCAGTTTGCTGATGGACAATTCACAGACAAGACAATTGATCCAAGCTTTAAGTCTTTCCAAGTGTCTCAAAAATATGTGTAAACATTTTCACGATGTATAGCTAGTATGCAGGTAGTTTGCTGATGGACAATTCACAGACAAGACAATTGATCCAAGCTTTAAGTCTTTCCAAGTGTCTCAAAAATATGTGTAAACATTTTCACGATGTATAGCTAGTATGCAGACAGTTTGCTGATGGACAATTCACAGACAAGACAATTGATCCAAGCTTTAAGTCTTTCCAAGTGTCTCAAAAATATGTGTAAACATTTTCACGATGTATAGCTAGTATGCAGGCAGTTTGCTGATGGACAATTCACAGACAAGACAATTGATCCAAGCTTTAAGTCTTTCCAAGTGTCTCAAAAATATGTGTAAACATTTTCACGATGTATAGCTAGTATGCAGACAGTTTGCTGATGGACAATTCACAGACAAGACAATTGATCCAAGCTTTAAGTCTTTCCAAGTGTCTCAAAAATATGTGTAAACATTTTCACGATGTATAGCTAGTATGCAGACAGTTTGCTGATGGACAATTCACAGACAAGACAATTGATCCAAGCTTTAAGTCTTTCCAAGTGTCTCAAAAATATGTGTAAACATTTTCACGATGTATAGCTAGTATGCAGGCAGTTTGCTGATGGACAATTCACAGACAAGACAATTGATCCAAGCTTTAAGTCTTTCCAAGTGTCTCAAAAATATGTGTAAACATTTTCACGATGTATAGCTAGTATGCAGGCAGTTTGCTGATGGACAATTAACAGACAAGACAATTGATCCAAGCTTTAAGTCTTTCCAAGTGTCTCAGAAATATGTGTAAACATTTTCACGATGTATAGCTAGTATGCAGGCAGTTTGCTGATGGACAATTCACAGACAAGACAATTGATCCAAGCTTTAAGTCTTTCCAAGTGTCTCAAAAATATGTGTAAACATTTTCACGATGTATAGCTAGTATGCAGACAGTTTGCTGATGGACAATTCACAGACAAGACAATTGATCCAAGCTTTAAGTCTTTCCAAGTGTCTCAAAAATATGTGTAAACATTTTCACGATGTATAGCTAGTATGCAGGCAGTTTGCTGATGGACAATTCACAGACAAGACAATTGATCCAAGCTTTAAGTCTTTCCAAGTGTCTCAAAAATATGTGTAAACATTTTCACGATGTATAGCTAGTATGCAGGCAGTTTGCTGATGGACAATTCACAGACAAGACAATTGATCCAAGCTTTAAGTCTTTCCAAGTGTCTCAAAAATATGTGTAAACATTTTCACGATGTATAGCTAGTATGCCGGCAGTTTGCTGATGGACAATTCACAGACAAGACAATTGATCCAAGCTTTAAGTCTTTCCAAGTGTCTCAAAAATATGTGTAAACATTTTCACGATGTATAGCTAGTATGCAGACAGTTTGCTGATGGACAATTCACAGACAAGACAATTGATCCAAGCTTTAAGTCTTTCCAAGTGTCTCAAAAATATGTGTAAACATTTTCACGATGTATAGCTAGTATGCAGGCAGTTTGCTGATGGACAATTCACAGACAAGACAATTGATCCAAGCTTTAAGTCTTTCCAAGTGTCTCAAAAATATGTGTAAACATTTTCACGATGTATAGCTACTATGCAGACAGTTTGCTGATGGACAATTCACAGACAAGACAATTGATCCAAGCTTTAAGTCTTTCCAAGTGTCTCAAAAATATGTGTAAACATTTTCACGATGTATAGCTAGTATGCAGACAGTTTGCTGATGGACAATTCACAGACAAGACAATTGATCCAAGCTTTAAGTCTTTCCAAGTGTCTCAAAAATATGTGTAAACATTTTCACGATGTATAGCTAGTATGCAGGCAGTTTGCTGATGGACAATTCACAGACAAGACAATTGATCCAAGCTTTAAGTCTTTCCAAGTGTCTCAAAAATATGTGTAAACATTTTCACGATGTATAGCTAGTATGCAGACAGTTTGCTGATGGACAATTCACAGACAAGACAATTGATCCAAGCTTTAAGTCTTTCCAAGTTGAAGCTCTCGTCCAGTTTTTGGTTTTTATAAACTGTCAGCAAACTGTCCAGGTGTTGGTGGATGTAAGTGTTCTGAAGGCATTCTGCTAATTACATCATCAATTGTTATCAGTCTTGCATTGCACACTTTTCGTTGTTCCCACCTGCAGTAACTTTTAGATTCTCTAGTTTTGTCAACAATACAGGTGTAACACATCACTCAATAAGTCCCAGGCCTGACATATAGATGGCACCATCAATAAAAAATTCATTTGATTTTTTTTAAGTACTAACCTTTAAATGGTAATTGACAAAATTTGGGCCAAGTAAGATTATTAGTTTACAAATTACAGTTATTTAAGTGAAGCTACTGGCGCAAATTTTCAAAACAATGAAAAAATCTGAAATTTGTGTGTTGATAAAGCATTGCTTTCAAGTGGGAAAAATACTGTTCAAACAAAGCAATGTCTTGATATGTTTTATCCAGTCTCTACTCTGTTGGAAACAATGGTTAAGAGATGGTATGCTGACTTTAAATGCAGTCGTACAGACACAAATGATGCTGAATGCTCAGGTTGCTCAAAATCAGCAATTGTCTTGGAAATCACCAAACAAATCCACAAACTCGTTTCGGCTGATCGTAAATTAAAGTTGCATGAAATAACAGAGGAGCCACACATATCAGAAGGCAGTGTATTCACCATTTTGCATGAACATTTGTCAATGATAAAGCTGTGAACAAAGTGGGTGCCGTGTTTGAACACAGTCGATCAAATACAACAACGCGTCAACAATTCAGAGCATTGTTTGCGTCTGTTTTAATGCAACAAGAAGGAGTTTTTGTATAAATATGTGACAAAAGATGAAACATGGATCTACCAATTCACTCTGGAGTCAAATTGGTAGTCAGCTGAGTGGACAGCAGCAGATAAAAGCTGTCCAGAGTGACCAAAGACACAAACATCAGCAGGCAAGGTATTTTATTCATCGATTATCTTGAGAAAGGAAGAACCATCAATAGTGAATTTTATATATCATTATTGGTGTATTTGAAGAGAGAAATTAGCAAAAAACAGCCACAAATGAAGAAAAAAGTGATCTTTTACCAAGACAATGAACCATGTCACAAGCTGATCGCAACAATGGCATAACTACATGAATTGCACTTGAATTGCTTCCGCATCCACCCTATTCTTCTGATCTGGCTCCCAGCAACTACTTGCTGTTTGCAGATCACAAAATAATGCTACAGGGAAAGAGATTTGGTTTCAATGAAGAAGTGATATCAGAAACTGAGGTGTATTTTTGAGACCAAAGACAAATCGTTCTACAGAAAAGGCATCAAATTGTTAGAGAAGTATTAGTCTCCTTCTAGAGTGATACACTGATTCTATATTGATGAATAAAGTTGAATCTTGTCTAAATGTTGTTGTTTTATTAGTTAAGACTGGGAGTTATTGAGTGATGTGTTATCTCTCAAATAAAAGCTTTCTGCCTCCTTGTTCTTTCTTGATAAACTAAAACTGAATGAAAACTTGAAAAGCCTTAAAGCATTGACCAATTGTCTGTCAGTGAACTTTTCATTGGTAAATTGTATTTTAGCAAATTGTCTGGCTTCCCTATAGTGCATTGTGGTGCAGTGGATATTGGCTCAGAACGAGAAATCAGGGAGCTGAGTTAGAATTCCAGTTGAATTCCCTGCATTCACTTACGCGCAAATACTTTTGGGAACGGTATGTCTCTTCCCTCCAGCTATGGGTTAAATAATGGGACAGATTGAGTTGTATAGCCTTGGCTGGCAACCAGTCAAACACAGAAAATAATGGCAACCTACTGCGGGATAATCTTCTGCCCAGCAGTCAGGCATGTCTCTTTCGAGACGTGATTGCCCAACTAAGAAACTAAGAGAGAGACAAGCAGAGTTTAATTCCTTCTTAATGTTACTTTTTTAACGAAACATTCTCATTATTATTATTATTATTATTGTATTACTAATTTTGTATGGGCATGTGGCTGAGTGGTTAGAATGTTCACTTTCTGAGCATAAAACGCGAGTTCAAATCTCACAATGGTTGATTTGTCAGGAAGGTGATTTCTTAATATTATTGGTCTGGAGGAGGCAATTACCATTATGCGGCACCTTTGTTAAGTGCCTGAAAACCATACCACAGGTTGACCAGAGCCTTGTGAGTGAAAGTGTGTAGATGGCTCCCTTTGAGAAGTCGTCGATGGTTGTGCTAGCTTGAATTTACAAGTCATTGTGACCGAGGGTTTGAGCGTCCTGGCCTTGTTCAGACTGTTGTTCACATTAGATAATGTGCTCTCTCAAAGAAACTGTAACTAAGGTCTGCTCAGAATAGTTGCAGTATAAACCACAGGCAGGCTCTGTGGGTTTTGAACAAACACAAGTGTGTCTGAGCAGGTGTCTGCAGTGGGGATTAGCTAGCTACCCTGATAGACGGGTATCCTCAAATATGAGTGGCCAGCCATTATTACTAGTTCTACACCATCTTTTTATTACTTTTGAGATTAAGCAATTATACTATTGTCATTTTATTACTAATTTTTTCCTATATTATTTTTGCTATAATTTAATTAACTATAATTTATGGATGTACTTGTCATGGAATGTATCATGTGAAAAGCTGTTTTCTCTAGTCATTACTATTGTGTAATAAATTCAGCTCTCAATACTGGCCATAATTATTAGGCCGCCACAGTTTTTTTTTTTTAAATTATGTATTTCATACTATTTTTAGTATTTGTTGCCAAATGGATAATTTTAAATGAAAAAGTTCTTTTGTTATTATTACTTTGCAAAATTTTACAAGGCAGCCAGGAAGTCTTTGCTTCAGCCAGCCAATAAGAAGAAGAGACTAGCATGGGGAAGAGAGCACAAAAACTGGACACCAGAACAGTTCATTTGATGCTCATATTATTGTGCAGTATTAAAAAAAGAACCATTCTATTTTCATTTAGAATTATCCACTTGGCAATAAATACCAAAAAAATACTATGAAATATATCATTTCTTTTCAAAAACTGGGATGGCCGGTAGTGTACTTTCTTCTAAAGTCGATTCAACTCTATATTTCTAATGTCTCTTCTTGAAATTTTGTTATTTTTCTCTCCCAATAAGAGTAGATAGGTGTGTCTATCATCCAGTTCACAGCCCCCCTCCTCAGGTCTTTTGAACAGGAGTAGAGGTTTATCACTTGTTTCCTGTTACTTCTAACATCTACTTCCACACTATACTCCTAACATTTTAATTAATTAATTAATTAATTAAGTAAGTAAGTAAGTAATTAATTATCATTATTTAGGGTAGATAGGTGTGGCTATCATCCAGTTTACAGCCCTTCCAGGTCTTTTGAACAGGAGTAGAGGTTTTTCTTTTGTTTCCTGTTACTTCAACACTATACTCCTTACATCTCTGCCTGAACTCTGAAATTTTATTTACTATTTTTTTTCCTAGATAGATGTAGATAGGTTTGTTACACTCATGTAGCACCACACTCTATCTTGAGTGTCTTTTGGGCCTTGTATTGGGTGAACATTAGTTTAAAAATATATATATATTTAAAGAATACGTTGTACTTGTGGTTTGTGCCAAAAGCTAAAAACTGACAAATAATATTTTAGAAAAATGAAACTTTTGTTATACGAACAGAAAATAGTTTATTTGGAAATAAACAAGTTTACTAAAATATGATTCATCTCAATTGAAGCTCAATTTAGATTTTTGGCTATCATTCTAAGTTTGGAGAAAGATCAAGGTCTATATCACTTGATACATTATTTGAAGAAATTTTTTCCCATGGGAATAATGAAAACAAAATTCATATTCTATATCATTTTCTGTTTGACATTAAAAAATCTTCTTCTTTTATGTGCCCTGTCCCTTCAGGACATAAGCGATCATTGCTTTTCATGTTTCCCTATCCTTGGTGGCTCCGAGCACACCTTCTCCTGTTACACCATGCAATCCTTGTTCCGTCATCCACCTGATTAAGTCCTTCAAATATGTTATCCACTGCTTTCCTCTGTCTCTTTTTCCCTCTCTCTGGCCTGTTAGTAGCAAATTCTCCAAGCCCTCTTTCCTCATTGTGTGTCCCAGGAACTTTAGCAGTCTCTTCTTGATGCTCAGTATTAATTTCCTTTTTGTTTCCATCATTTCCAAGACCTCATCATTGCTCACATGCTCGATCCATGATATTCGCAGCATCCTTCTGTAGAAGCACATTTCAGTTGCTTTAAGTTTTTCTTTCATCTTGGATGATAATGTCCAGCATTCACTGCCATATTGAAGGACAGACAGCACATAACAATCCAGTACTCTCTTCCTTGTTTCTATACCTATCAATAAACCAATATTTTGCCTTGGTATAATTAAATGGTGCACCTTGTGCTTTATGTGCCATTACATTGCTATTGTTTTTTTTTTTTTATCATTTTACCCCAAGCAAGGCCTACCAATGCCACTATAGCGCAGGGGGTTACATAGGGGAAAGTGATGAGAAATAGTGGTTAGGGGTTACGATGGGGAAGTGATGAAAAAGAGTGATTAGGGGGTAACATAGGGGAAAGTGATGAGAAAGTGTGGTTAGGGGGTAACATAGGGGAAAGTGATGAGAAACAGTGGTTAGGGGGTTACATAAGGGAAAGTGATGAGAAAGAGTGGTTAGGGGTTACATAAGAGAAAGTGATGATAAAGAGTGGTTAGGGGTTACATAGGGGAAATTGATGAGAAAGAGTGGTTAGGGGTTACATAGGGGAAAGTGATGAGAAAGAGTGGTTAGGGGGTTACATAGAGGAAAGTGATGAGAAAGAGTGGTTAGGGGTTACAAAGGGGAAAGTGATGAGAAAGAGTGGTCAGGGGGTTACATAGGGGAAAGTGATGGGAAAAGAGTGGTCAGGGGGTTACATAGGGGAAAGTGATGAGAAAGAGTGGTCAGGGGGTTACATAGGGGAAAGTGATGGGAAAGAGTGGTTAGGGGGTTACATAGGGGAAAGTGATGAGAAAGAGTGGTTAGGGGGTTACATAGGGGAAAGTGATGAGAAAGAGTGGTTAGGGGGTTATTCTTTTCATTATTTCCTGATGCTTGTCAACCATCTCTGGTTTTTCATTTTCAGTACTTTTCTCTGGTCCTCGGTTGTATAGTGGTAAGTATCCCTGCCTGTCACATGGGAGACTGGGGTTCGATTCCCCGCCAGGGAGGCATAAAACTTTGCGGATGTGCATTTTGGTGCAGTGGATTTCAGTGCAAAATGAGAAATCGAGGAGCTGAGTTCAAATTCCAGTTGAATTCCTTGCATTCACTTACGCACAAATAACCTTAGGAAAGATGCTAATCCATCTCTTCCCTAACAGGACAGATTGTGTTTTGTAACCTTGGCTGGCAACCAGTCTACTATAGAAAGTAATGGTAACCTACTGCAGGATGATATTCTGCCCAGTCAGTCATGTCTCTTTTGAGACATGAACGCCCAAGCGTGTATCAAGTATGGCACTTAACTGACTGACTGACCTTTCTATTATCAAATATTAACAATGCATGTCTGTAGTAAAATTATTAGAAATGAAATTGGAGTAGATAGACTAAACTATCGCCCGGTTCACACTCCACCCACGTCTATTGAACAGGTGAAGAGGCTCATCCCTTGTTTCCTGTTTAGGATGCGGTTTCCTGTTTTCCTCTTTTCTAATCTTCTCACTCTTATGTAGCCCCCTGCACATCAGTGGCGTTACCGCCTTGCTTGGGGTGATATGATTAAAAAAAAAAAAAAAAAAAATTTACATTATACCTAGAATAGTCCAGCCACACTTGTGCTAGATTAAACTAAACTTAATAAATAAATACTATATATTTTAAAAATGATTTGACCACAAGCTACCAGTACCCAGGTGATTACAGGGATTGAAAGTGAAACAAAGGACTGAGAAAAAGACAAAAGATGAACAGAAGACAGAAGATGACATTACATTTAAATTTTTATAGATTTTAGTTATCAGGAAAGCAAGGAAATGAAAGGAAGTTCCTCAGGTAGGAAGTGCAAGAAAAGAAACAGAGTAGAAATGGTGGTTACATTTAACTATTTAATTTGTCTTCTCTCTCCTTCCACGTTTATATTTAATTTATTCATTTATAATTTTACTTTCTTTTTCTGTGATATCCATTGTTAACACATAGGAAGTAATAAAAAAAACAACCTTCACACGTTCTTTTTCACTTCTTCCTTCTCCCCAATTCCTTCCTTCTTAACTTTTTAGTTTTTATTAGCTATTGTTCTACTAATATGTAGGTTGAAGTTATCAGGGAATATTTGTAGCTATCAGTGAAGCAAGTAAACGGAAGGAAGTTCCACCAGTGGAAATTGCGGGTTGAATTGAGGGTTGAATTTTCTTGTGTATAATATGACCTTGTATTTCTAAATTTAAAAGAAAGAAATAAGTTACATCCTTGAGTATAATATGACCCCATAGTACAGCCAGGGCTGGTCTGTACTACCTCTGTCTGGAGTAAGGTGGAAATCCTGGCTGGGAGTCCCAAGCAGTGCTTTGTTACCCTGACTATCTTAGCAATATTTGCTTTTTTCTACTTATATGTTACAAATTAAACTATCAATAATCAACTTTATTAAAGAATGTAACATTTTAGAATTTGGATATCATCCTTGGGTCTTTTTTACCTCCAAATCTGTGAATTCCATTTCCCTCTCCCAATAAAAATTTGCTAATTTCTATCCATATTGTTGAATGTGTTAAAATTACTTAACTTTTATCAAGAAAAAGTTGATGTTAAAAATTGTCATTAAACATTGTTTATTTTAGATGGAATGATCTATTATGACATGTCTCTGATTTGATACGTTGTATTTGTTTTCAAATTTTCTAGTTGAATTATTCACCTATACTGCATATGATCCATTACTGTACATAATTAGGAACAATAAAATTCGAATTTATATGAATACTACCTTATGAAAATTGAGAAATAGTAGAGTAGGGGTCATGTATCATAGATTTGAGGTGTGCATGTTATTGATTTGGGTGCAGGAGTGGAGCATAAGACCCTTGCATCGGCTCTGAGTACAGCCATTTCTATGTAAATTATTTTTGTACAGTTGTACCATGTTATCCATTAAAATCTCAATGTTGTACATATATTTCACTAAAATATTTTATTTTTTATGATATTCCCTGTTCTTTCTCCATTAATATTTTCCTGGTAATCTGTTTAGGATGTGGTTTCCAGCTTTCTCTTTTCCAATCTTCTCACTTTTCCTTTTTGTTTATTTTTTATTTTTTTTTTCAATTGGAGTAAATAGATCTATCGCCCGGTTCACACTCCACCCACGTCTATTGAACAGGTTAAGAGGCTCATCCCTTGTTCCCTGTTTAGGATGTGGTTTCCGGCTTTCTCTTTTCCAATCTTCTCACTATTACGTAGCCCCCCTGCACATCAGTGATGTTACCGCCTTGCTCGGGGTGATACAATTAAAAAAAAAAAATTGTTCTAAAGAACTTTCCTCTACAGTATGTAGACTTCATGGATTTAAGTGCAGTACTAAATTAGTGGCAAGAACTCATCGTTTCACAGTTGAAATGGCTAGATGTAACAGTTTCTTCTATCACACTTTTCAATTATAGAACCCTCTTCCAGCTTTTTGCTACCCAGTCAACTTTGATCTTCAAAAATTTATATGCAATGTCAATTGTTATCTTCTCTCTTAATTCCTCTTCTTTTATAGTACTCTCTCCTTCATGTTTTCTTTTTTTCCTCATATTTCCTAACACTAAGTAACCCTTGTGTCTTAGTGGCTTTCTTGTTTTCATTGGGGTGAAATGATTAAAAAATAAATAGAAATGATTGGTTGATAGTTGTTCTGTTTTTATGGCATATCAGCCTCGGTGGGTCATTGATTGCCAACTAAATTTTATTTATTTATTGCTGGTAATACCTTTTTCTTTCAACAATTTTATTGTTGTTTTTATATAAGTTTTGTGTCTAGTAATACTTTTTTCTTTTCGAGTATCAAGATTCATTGGGATTTGTTTTTAAGGGCAGGGTCCCCAAGACCTACCCTGTTATTTAACCCATAACTGGAGGGAAGGTATGGATTAATACCTTTCCCAAGGGTACCAGTGCTTAAGTGAATAGAAATGAACTGGATGTTTAGACATTGCATGTTTCTTATAGTTTCCATTTCAAAACTTATTTATCCTAATATTTTGCAATTTAAAATTACAAGTACCAGTGTACACAATTTATACAGCAATATAATTATGTTGGTGTTGTTTACATATCTATTTTGTATTGTTTTATTTTCCTCAAATCATTTAATGTTTTCAAACTGAATACTTTGTATCAACAGAAGAATATAAAACAATCTCACGGCATGGGAATTATTACCCCCATTTTTCAAACCCTTTAGGTAGGATTAAGTTCTAATATCACTTCTCTTCTTATTTTAGATGAGATAAGGTGTAGTAGGTCTGCCAATTTATAGTGGTAACAAATACACTTAAACTGACCCTGTACTATTTATACTAACTGAAATGCAAAGTAACTATTTATACTAACTGAAAGTACTATTTATACTAACTGAAATGCAAAGTAACTATTTATACTAACTGAAATGCAAAGTAACTAAAACTACTAACTGAAAGACAAAGTAATAAAATGGTACAATGAAGTTGTTTATAACACTTTAAAGATCTTGGTTGCGTATCTTAAAATATTATTGAAAATGTTATGTTAAAGATCTGGTGTTTAGAAATTGAGTGTGTAAATATCAGTTAATTTGACGAGGTATTTGTATGTTTGTTAAGAAATTAAAAAGTTTATAGAAAAAATGTTTGTAATAGTTTGCTCAATTTATAGTTAAGTTGTTTCGCTTTGACTGTATTTGGGGCATTTTCCCCAATGTAGTTAATGATGTTAAGTCAGTTTATAAATCTCTTCTTGATTGAATTCATCATTTAATGGGTTGATGCCAAAAAGTAAGTGAATTTAACAAGCTGTCTGATGTTAAAGAAAATTTACATTCAGCCACTAAGTTGAGTTTCATAGATTTCAGTGTTGAGCTGTCAAAGTTGTTGGAGTCACTGAAGAAATTGAATTTCACAAGCTTTTATGATGTTAATAGAAATTAAATTTTAGTCAGAAAGTTGAGTTTCATAGATTCATGTGAGAAGTTGATTATAAGAAGAATCCACCGAATAAATCAAGTTGAAGTTTCATATTTATGAATTTTCTTTATCACGTGGAAGGCTCCAAATCAATTTGCGCAAACAACTGTCTACTAAGAATGCACATGCATGTACAGGATTAAGGATCAATGAAAATGTGATTTTTTTTTTTAATATTTACTATCCAATCAGAAAGTGTTCTTTTGTAATTGAACTCTGACCTGATTTTAATGGGTTTAGCACATACTGAGAATATAAAAATCTGATTCTAGAAAGGTACTCAGTTCCGAAGAATCAAACTCTGCAGTTGCACCTTCCCCATTGCATTAAGAGTTAGTGTAATATCGATGCCAGAGTACAGAGACTGGGCATTTTTTGTCCTTGGCTACTATGCATATTCATTCTTATTGGCACCCCACATTAAAAACTACCTTGTGTCACATCCTGCCATAGGGAGATGTCAGGAAATAATGGCCCCAATTTTTCAGTGGAAAAAAATTTAAAAAGTACATGATTTATTTAAAATTTAGGCCTTATCAAAATATGGCAGATCTTTGATTCATTTTTTTAGTCAATTTTGGGGAGTTCCCTGTCGTCGAGAGAAAAACATTCAATTATGGTAATTTTTCAAAGATCAAATATTGCCAACATACAGGGTGTCCCTAAAGTCTGTGTGCACTTTAAAAAATTTATAACTTTATTTGTGTTTGTGATAGAAATAAACTGTAAAAAAGGTTATAAAGTTTAATGTGCCTAGTTTTAAGTATAGTTATTGAATAATTCTTTACCACAAAATTTGCAACAATTTTTAGATGAGTAAAAAAATATTTTCTGCCAAATCGTATTACTCTTTGCATTGCTAATGATGGAGGACATGTGGAAACTTGAATAAAATTTCAATGAAACCTTAAAATATATAGATTTACTTCTAATCCTTTTTCCAAATTATTTCTATTGCAAATACAAATAAAGTTATAATTTTTTTAAAGTGCACACAAACTTTATGGACACCCTGTATTTTGATATGTAAAAAGTTATCAACACCTGTCTACTTTGTGTTTTATTATCTGTTGTACTACCTGGGTATATTTGCTATTTTACTGTTTCAAATAAGGGTTTTTACTCTGGCTAAAAATTTCTGAAAGTGTGTACTTGCGTATATGAACCCCTTTTTGCCTTTCTCAAATTATGCACAATAAAATACGATACATACCTTATGTTGGATGCCTTGCTCTACAGAAATGGTTAAGAAACCAGTCACACTATATACTATAATGATTTGGTGCTTCCATTTGGAGCTCCATAATTTGTAACCATGTGCCAGATTTAGCTAAGTTTGTAAATAACTAAACAAACACATCTATCGTGATAGGTGCTTCCTTGTAATATATTGGTCAGTAAGTTATTTTTGCTGATGTTGTGAATTGATCCTAACTAGGTGGGCCGCTCTTACGGCTTTGTGCCAGATGAATTTCCGGTCATGTTGTGATTAGAGAAAACAAAAAAGACCAATAATGTAAATCAAAGCTTGCATTTTCAAAGCAAGGAAAATACTTGAGCGTTCATAGATTACCAAATACCTTTTGTCTCCGAATATGGGGAGGGGAAAATGAGACATTTATGCTGAATTAATCAACTGTGACAAGTACATTCTCTCAGTCTGCTTGTGAGTGTGTGAAAATCTAATAATAGTCAAATTCATGGACTGTGAATTTGATGAATGATTATGTTCTGTTTTCTTTCAAATAGTGAATAAAAAGAACTGGTTTTAGAAATTTCCTCTTTTGAGTGAATTATGAATATATATAACTAGCAGTATAGCCCAGCATTGCTTGGGTGTAATGAAAGCTCTAAAACTAATCCATGGTCCTGGAGCTCAGACTCTTTGGACGTTGGCACGAAAGACTAAAAAGCAATAGTTGTTTCCAATTATAGTGAAACTGTAGACTGAAAGAAAAATGAATGGATGTAAGTCAAATTTGGATTTCCTGGTATCGATATCAAATAAGTTTTTTTCGTCATAAACTGAATTTTGAAGGCTAAATAAGTCCTCTGAGTAAATGGTATCACGGCCGAGACTAAAAACTACAATTATACCTACTTAGAGTCAAAGCCGAAGCAAAAACTAAAATAAAAGGGTTGAAAAAAATACAGACATACAGGCAGATAAATAGACACACACACACACAAACATCTTGCCTTTTATATATATATATATATATATATATATATATATATATATCTGAATGGGCGTGCCTCTTTGCCCTACAGCACAAATGCTGGTGTCCCACAGGGCTCTATCCTGGGCCCGACGCTCTTCCTTATTTTCATCAACGACCTCCCAGATGAGATCAAGTCCCAAGTAGGCATCTACACAGATGACACTACAATATACTCCCGCACCAGTAAGAAACCTGTTGTGGCGGACAGACATAATCTCGCTGCTGACCTTGAGCGGGATCTACACTCTGTGGTGAAATGGGGCAAGAAGTGGCTTGTCAACTTCAATTCCTCTAAGACCAAGCTGTTGTCTGTCAACCATTACAGGCAACCTCTTCTGCCTCCCATAAGCATGGACCAGGTGATTCTCCCGGAGAGTAATACACTACGCCTCCTCGGACTTACCCTGTCCTCAGACCTCAAATGGAACCACTATATTGAATCCATAGCAAAATCTACTGCTAAGAAGGCTGGGTCACTATGTCGATCCAGGATGTTTTTTCCACCTGAATCCATCCTGCATATATACAAGTCAACCATCCGTCCGTGCATGGAGTACTGCTGCCATTTATGGTCAGGTGCCCCTGCCGTTCTCCTCAGTGTTCTTGACAAGCTCCAAAGGAGAGTCTGTAATGTGATAGGTACTGATCTGGTGACTCGACTGCAGCCACTTTCCCATCGTCGAAATGTGGCCTCCCTCTGTCTCTTCTATAAATATTTTCATGGCTTCTGCTCGGATGAGCTTAAGTCACTGATGCCTCCTCAACAGGTGTTTACCCGTGCAACCAGACTGGCAACTGGGTCCCACCCATTCACAGTCAGGTTAGCCAAATGCAGACGACAATTCTACTCCTGCAGCTTCCTCTCTCGCACTTCCCGCCTGTGGAACTCACTCCCGTATTCTTGCTTTCCTGACGGCTACAACCTCCAGAAATTTAAATGCAAAGTTAATACTCATCTACTAACCACTGGCCTCTAGCTCTCTCCCCTCCTCTGTATAACCTTCCCTTTCTCTCCTCCTATGTATCTGTCATCACACCTTCTTTCTCAGCTTTCTATTGTTCCTTTCTAACTAGATTGTACTCCTCACTCTTTTCTAATTAATCTTTTTACATTTATGTAACCCCCCGCACATCAGTGGTGTTTCCGCCTTGCTCGGGGTGAAATGATTAAAAAAAAATATATATATATATATTATCGATTTTCTGCACTATTGTAAGAACTGCAACCTTGAAACTGCTGAATATCGTTTCTTATGGCTTTGTCTATGAGTGTATCAAATTTGATTAAAATCAGACCACTCATTCTATAACCCGATTATTTCGATTATCGATTTTCGATATTTATCGGGGGTACCTCAACACAAACCCTAGCTAAGTACACTGGCAGACGCTTATAGTACAACTGTGTAAATTTTCAAGAAAATTGGTTCAGCCGTTTTGGAGTATATAGGTAATGGACACACACACACACACACACACACACAAACAGAGACAAAGTTCGATTTATAAATAAGTTCAGATGTGTGTAAGCGTACATGCACTGATGTTTGTTTGTGAATGCTCTCTCTCTCACACACGCACACACACGTGTATGTGCGTGTGTGTGTGTGTGTGTGTGTGCGTGTGTGTGTGTGTGCGTGCATTTCTATATATGTATATTTGGGAAGCAGTAGTTCTTTTATATATGTTTCATTGAACATACCAGGCAAGGAAAAAAAAATTGATTCTCTTTTTCTAGTGTTGTTACTGCTTTTATGAAAACTAAAAAAGTGTAGAAGCTATCTGTATTGATTATTGCCCCAAGAACTTTTGGCTAATTCATTAACCATTTTCAGGGGTTAGTTGTTAGTATATTTTTCTATATCTGTATACTAATCTGTATTATACTAAAATAAACCCATTTTAGGATGCCTTGAAAACACTCCTGACATGTTCTGACTAGTTTCAAAGCAAGTAATGTTGAGTATTGGCTTAAAACACTTTATGAAAAGTGCTTCTGTTATCTTTAAGTATCTTTTGCAATTAGATCTTTTCAGTATGATAGTATTATTCAGAAGAATTTTTTTTATTATGGGTGCGGGAGGACTAGTGTAAGTGTTTTCTTATCTGCCTAAGATCATAATGCATGCTTATGTTTATGTAAATTTATATACATATGCCATTGCAATGCAAGCAGGTGTGTGAATATATTATACCTGTATTCATCCAGACACAGGCATTTTTTTTTTTAATCATGTCACCCCAAGCAAGGCATTCCACTGCCACTATAGCACAGGGGGTTACATAGAGCAATTGGGTATAGGAAATGTCAGAAGGTGGGTGATAGACGAGTTAGGATGTAAATAGGGAAAGAGTTGGAGAGAATGTGCGCGAGTTAGTGTGTTAGGAGGTGTTTATTGACCTTACATTTAAACTCCTGGTGGATGTAGCCGTCGGGGAAGCAAGCATGCAGAAGGGAATTCCACAGGCAGGAAGTGCGAGAAAAGAAGCTGTTGGAGTAGAAATTGCGGTTGCATTTCATCGGTTTCACTGTAAAAGGGTGGGACCTAGTTGCCAATCTAGTATCTCGTGCAAATTCATATCTAGGGGGCACCAGTGATTTAAGTTCATCAGAGCAAAAGCCATGAAAGTATTTATAGAAGAGGCACAGGGAAGCCACGTCACGCCGGTGAGAGAGTGACAGCTAAGTAGGTATCAATCACATTACAGCATACATATAGTTTTGTTTAGATGGGAGTTTATATATATATATATATATATATAAGATTAATAGAAATATGAAATTTGTCACCAATATTTAGTACCCCAATTTTAGAGTTTCGTCAACAAACCATTTTGTAATCATTCAGTTCTATTGTCAGGAAGTATCAGTAATTGTCTGCCAATTTTCTCATATATGTACACTACTGGCCATAATTATTGGGCCATCCCAGTATTTTTTAAAAAATAATGTAACACTGGAGAACCTATATTTAAAACCACTGGAGAACCCTCGGACCCCACAAATTACTATCCTATCAGTCTTCTTCTGATCTTTGGCAAAGTGTTCGAAGC
The DNA here is from genome assembly GCA_037127315.1 of Ascarosepion bandense. NCBI lineage: Eukaryota > Metazoa > Mollusca > Cephalopoda > Sepiida > Sepiidae > Ascarosepion > Ascarosepion bandense. The sequence continues at coordinate 1,679,093 of JBBBDQ010000924.1, read as the reverse complement.
CATTATCAACGCCGAGGTGGTTCAGCATCTCACAGCACACAGGCTCCTCTCGGACAAGCAATATGGATCTACTGCTGAGATGCTAACGACCATCACCGAGTACATATACCAGGCTCTCAACAAGAATGGCAATTCCCGAACTGTTGCCTTGGATATCTCTAAAGCGTTCGACAGAGTTTGGCATGCTGGCCTTCTATGCAAACTGCAGAGCTATGGTATAACTGGACATTTGTTTGACCTAATCCAGTCTTTCCTCTCTAACCACACATTGAAGGTGGTATTAAATGGACATGCCTCCCAGAACTACCATACGAATGCGGGTGTCCCTCAAGGCTCTATCTTAGGTCCTACGCTCTTTCTGATCTACATTAATGATCTCCCTGATACCATAAGATCCCAAGTAGGTATGTACGCCGATGACACCACAGTTTACTCTCGCCTTGATCAAAAATCTGGTGTGGGTGACAAGGCTAACCTTGCAGCCGAGCTTGAAAAAGACCTCCAATCTCGTAAATTTTAATGCTTCTAAAACGAAGCTGCTATCAATTAACCATCATAGACAATCGCACCTAACTCACATTAGCATGGACCAGGCTTGTCTCTCAGAGAGTAAAACACTACGCCTCCTTGGTCTCACACTTTCAGCGGACCTCAAGTGGAATGACTATATCGAAACCATTATTCAATCCACTGCTATGAAAGTTGGTTCTCTGTGCAGGGCCCAGAAGTTTTTTTCCGTCTGAATCTATCCTGCACATATATAAATCTACCATCCGCCCGTGCATTGAATACTGCTACCACATCTGGTTGGGTGCCCCTGCTATTCTCCTCGGGCTTCTTGACAAAATACAACGGAGAATCTGTAATGTGATCGATACCGACTTGGCAGACCGGCTGCAGTCACTCTCTCACTGGCGTGATGTGGCTTCCCTGTGTCTCTTCTATAAATACTTTCACGGCTTCTGCTCCGATGAACTTAGATCACTGGTGCCCCCTAGGTATGAATTTGCACGAGATACTAGATTAGCAACTAGATCCCACCATTTTACAGTGAAACCGATAAAATGTAACCGCAATTTCTACTCCAACAGCTTCTTTTCTTGCACTTCCCAACTGTGGAATTCCCTTCCACATGATTGCTTCCCCAATGGCTACAATTTCCAGGAGTTTAAATGTAAGGTCAATAGACACCTCCTAACACACTAACTCGCATCCATTCTTTCAAAGACTCTTCCCATCTACCCAACCCTCAGCCTCGGTATCCTTACCCATCTATCACCCTCCGTATGACATTTCCTATATCTAACCACTCTTTCTCTTTACCTTCCCCTATATAACCCCATAGGCAATAGTGGCAGTGGAATGCCTTGCTTGGGATGAAATGATTAAAAAAAAAAATTTCATACTATTTTTTAGTATTTATTGTCAAGTGAATAATTGTCAATGAAAATAGAATGGTTCTTTTGTTAATATTGCACAATAACATGTGCATCAAATGAATTTATGAATATTTAATAATTACCTATATTGCAGTTTCATCAATGAAAGAATGAAGAAAATTTAGGGTGATTCGGACAAGTTCATCTTTGCTTCTTTGCTTTGTAAAATTTTGCAAATTAGTACCATTCTATTTTCATTTAGCAATAAATACTAAAAATAGCATGAAATACATCATTTCTTTTAAACAAACTGGGGTGGCCCAATAATTATGGCTGGTAGTGTATATAAAAGTTGATATTGAGATTAACGCTCAGCAACAATTTTTTTTTCATGCTTAAATGCAATAAACAAAAAAAAAGATTGTGTTTAAGCATGAAACAGCCTCTCACTGGATGTGGATTTCATTGTCCACTATTATATTTACATACATTCTATCTCTGATATTGAGCACTTTTAACCCATAGATATAGCATACCTTAAAATCATATTTTATATATATATATATATATATATATATATATATATATATATAGGTAGTAATTCCTATTTTTTACAAGTTTCCTTAAAAATGAATGATACAAGAACACAAGTAAAATTTAAAAAAAAACTTAACTACAGTACCTTGTCAGCTGTTTTTAACAAAACTTGTGTGCGTATGTATGTATGTTATAGTCGTATAACAATGTTTTATGTCAACACAAGATAATGTGATCTTTGATGGTGGATATCTTTATGTTAACATCCCTGTCACCTCTCTGAAAATGGCTCATGTGAGCCAAAAGCTTAGAACCAGCAAAATAAAAAATATCCAAATGTTGGACAAAATGTCTTTATTTTCACCAGAAATTAAAACCAAAATGCGATGTTTAAAATGGCTCATAATTAAACATAATAGACATTTATTGTTTGTTATATTTAACAATATATTGTTTGTTATATTTAACAATATATGTTTAGAAAAAAAAAATATATCTATGTCTATATATATATATACACACACACACACACACACACATATATATATATATATATATATATATATATATATATATATATATATATAGATATTACCTTTAAATATTTTAAATTTTTTGAGAACAATAAGTGTGTATATATCCATCCCTTTCTCTCTCAGTCTATTTACATTTTTATCAGTTCATCTCCCAAACTATCTTTGCTTGTACCAAGCTATTTATTCAGTTTGTTTATACATATGTATATGTGTGTGTATGTGTAAATAAGTAACATATGTATACATGTAGGTACTCACTAATATATAAATATTTAACTGGTCTTAATAGAACAGTGATCAATGTAATATAACAGCTATAAAGTATATATTAACAAGTATACATACTATCCTACATGTATATATATAAAAGTGAACATTGAAGTCAACACTCATAGACGACAGACTGTTTCATGCTAGGTGCAATTATCAGGTCTGATGATTGTACCTAGCATGAAACAGTCTGTCTCCTCCAAGTGTTGACTTCAATGTTCATTTTTATATTTACATATGCTTTATCTTTGATATTGAACACCTTCACTCATAAATATAGCACATCTTAAAACTATATATATATATATATATATATATATATATATGTAGATATAGTCATCCGCAGACAGATCTGTTTTGCTGTATCACAGCTCATCAGTACAGTTAGACTCCGATTGCTTTTAACCCAGGATTGAAACCCGACCGAATTGGCATTAGTCGGCGATTCTACCTCTGGGCTATGGGCACTCAGTAGAAGAAGGCAGACTTTTTAGCATATACATTATCATTATACACACCCAATAGCCAGAGTGCTCTAATTCATTACGGAATGAGTGATGCGTGCATGCCAGAGTAGCTACTGTTTTTCAAAGTCTACCATTCTTCCAGAGTGCTCAATCAGGGTGTGAATTAGTTTTTTTTACTAAATACATGATTCTATTTTTTATTCAAGAATTCTACTACAGGGTACCACACAAAAATTTTTGGATTTACTTGATGATGAAAAAAAGTTAACTACTACAGTATAACCCGGATATAAGATACCCTAATATAAGAGAAACTCGGGTATAAGAGAGGTTTTCTCTGGTCTCAAATTAGAGCCTGTGGTAATGTATATAAAATAAACCAAACCGTGATATAACAGAAACCTTGTTATAAGAGAACTTTTATCCGGTCCCGACAACTCTCTTATATCCGGGTTACACTGTATATGAAAACATTAACTATATATCTTAGTATACATGAACTAAAAAATCAGCAACATATAATTTTTTTTTTACTATTTGTTGTTCCAGGAGGCCACAGTTATCAAATTTTCAACATGAGGTGATTGTTCTCTTTAAGAAAGAACATTCAACTCAGAGACTGAAAAAAATGCCAAAGACTTTTGCCAATGTTCTTTAATTTGAATCAGTTAAGTGCCATACATGATACACGCTTTGGGCGATCATATCTCGAAAGAGACATGACTGACTGGGTAGAAGATTATCTCACAGTAGGCTGCCATTGCTTTCTGCAATAGACTGGTTGCCAACCAAGGCTATAGAACCAGTGTTCTATTATTTAACCCATAACTGGAGGGAAGAGACGGATTAATACCTTTCCCAAGGGTATTTGCGCATAAATGAATGCAACAAATTGTTATAGCTTCACTGAATTTTTTTTTTTTATTATCTTCCAGATTCGCCTGATATTTTACCTTCAGATTAACATTTTGGACATTAGAGAATTTCGGAAATGTAAAATAATTTCTCCAAGACTGCAAATATAGAATGCTCCACACACAAAAAAATTTTTTGATTTAATACATAATGAAAAATATTTGACTAACTATATTTTCCTATATGAATGAAAAAAAAATTTAAATTTTTTATCCATTTGTTGTTCCAGGAGGCCACAGTTATCAAATTTTCAACACGAGGTGATTGTTCTCTTTAAGAAAGAACATTCAACTTAGAGACTGAAAAAATGCCAAAAACTTTTGCCAATGTTCTTTAATCTGAACACCACATTTAACATTTGTGTTTTTGTCCTAAATTTCTATCCTTTTGCTTTTGTTTCAAAAAATTGTAGCAAAATTCTGACAAATACTTTTATTTATTTTTGTCGGGGAACGCTGCAGTTAAATGACATTGAAATGTCTTTCATTTGATTTATTAGATCCAAGCATAAAACATTGAAGTAAATTGAGTAATAATTTTTGGACAAAAAATTAAGCAACCGAAGTCCTGATCAAAATTCTAAGTTGTTTGTCATGCAAAAATACTTGTCTACGGAGAAATTCAATATGAACTGAACAACACTTGGCTCTAGTTCATGTTTTTTTTTAAAAATCATTTCACCCCAAGCAAGGCATTCCACTGCCAATATTGCGCCGGGGGTTACTTAGGGGAAGGTGCTGAGAGAGCGATAAGATATAGGAAATGTCAGAAGGAGAGTGATAGACAGGTAAAGAGGTACATAGGAAGGATGTTTGAGAGAATGGGTGCGAGTTAGTGTGTTAGGAGGTGTCTATTGACCTTACATTTAAACTCCTGGAGATTGTAGCTGTTGGGGAAGTAATCATATGGAAGGGAATTCCACAGGTGGGAGGTGCGAGAAAAGAAGCTGTTGGAGTAGAAATTGCGGTTACATTTTATCGGTTTCACTGTAAAATAGTGGGATCTAGTTACTAATTTAGTATCTCGTGCAAATTCATACCTAGGGGGCATCAGTGATCTAAATTCATCGGAGCAGAAGTCGTGAAAGTATTTATAGAAGAGGCACAGGGAAGCCACATCACGCCAGTGAGAGAGTGACTGTAGACAGTCTGCCAAGTTGGTATCGATCACATTAGAGATTCTCCATTGTATTTTGTCAAGAAACCCAAGGTGTGTATTTGTACTCCTTATTTTTATGTCCAGTCATTCTATGATTGCTACTGTATTATCTGCACTGAAATCCAGTACTGCTGCATTGTCAATCCTGGGTATGATGATAAACTACATCTGGCAGTAAATCCTCTGATTGGGAGACTGGAGATCTTCAGGAGCCTGGAAACACCTCTTGCTGCTATTCGCTGGTCAACATTGTTAGGGTCCCACTATGAGCAAATAGTGAACCCCCAAACAAAAATATAATACTATAAAAGTATAGAAATACATTTTTGTATTAAAAATACCAGCAGTACATTTTTATATATAAAAAAAGGTCCAACAATATCTATTTTTAAGGCAAAATAACCAGCAATACATTTCATCTGTAGTGAAAACTAAAATTGTGTTCAAATTATTTAGATTTCTACATTAAATGACCCATCATGGTTGATATGCCGCTAAACAACATCAACAAGCATAAATGAACTCTTTCATGACATTAATCCATATAATATCTTATAATTTTTAAAATCTAAATCTAAACTTATTTATAAATGGAACTTTGTGTGTGTGTGTGTGTATCCATGTGTGTGTGTGTCCATTACCTATAGACTCCAAAACGGCTGAACCGATTTTCTTGAAAATTTACACAGTTGTACTATAGGTGTCTGCGAGTGTTCTTAGCTAGGTTTTGTGTCGAGGCAACCCCGATAAATATTGAAAATCGATAATCGAAAAAATCAGGTTATAGGAGTGGTCTGATTTTAATCAAATTTGATACACTTATAGATAAAGACATAAGAAACAACATTCAGAAGTTTCAAGGTTGCAGTTCTTACAATAGTGCAGAAAATCGATAATATATATATATATATATAAAAGGCAAGATGTTTGTGTGTGTGTGTCTGTTTATCTGCCTGTATGTCTGTATTTTTTTCAGCCCTTTTATTTTAGTTTTTGCTTTGGGTTTGGCTCTAAATAGGTATAACTGTAGTTCTTAGTCTCAGCCATGATATCATTTACTCAGAGGACTTATTTAGCCTTCAAAATTCAGTTTACGACAAAAAAAAACTTTTGATATCAATACCAGGAAATCAAAATTTGACTTACATCCATTCATTTTTCTTTCAGTCTATGGTTTTCGCTTTAACTAGAAACAACTATTGCTCTTTTAGTCTTTCGTGCCAATGTCCAAAGAGTCTGAGCTCCAGGACCATGGATTAGTTTTAAAGCTTTCATTACACCCAAGCAACGCTGGATCTGGATTATATGCTAGTATATATATATATATATATATATATATATATATATATATATATATATATATATTGTAATTTTGTTATTGCAGTTGTTTATAAAAGCATTATATCACTACACAAAAAATGAATGTTTCAGAACATTATTGTTTTTCTCCAGGAATGAGTGTGAACTGGGTAATATTAGATGGGGAAAAATATGGGACACTTGTTAGTTGGGTGGAACCTGATGAAAAAAATTTTTGGTTTAAAAATATCTATTTAAACCTATAAAATGATTTTAGGGAAGGCATTATGAAGATATGAAGTAAAATCCAGTATAACTGAAAATATTTGACCCATACCTACAGTCCTGAGGAATTCATTATCCATGACTAATGTGTATGCCAAACTTCTTCAAAAGCCAGATGGAATTATGAAATTCTATTTCATATTTCAGAACATTAAAATATCACCTAAAGAAGAAGAATAATGTTCTGAAACATTAAATTTTTTGTGTAGTGATATAATGAATTTATAAACAACTGCAATAACAAAATTACAATATTAAACTCTACTCTGTATTGAGCACTTTTTATAAAAGAAAATGCAACAAACAGTAGGTTTTTAATTTATCTGTTCTATTACTTTCTTGTAATGTTATTTATATATATATATATTTTTAAATTATTTGTTTAAACATTTTTTTTCAATACTTGTATTTGAGTAGATATTCTGTTTTTAATCAAACAGTATATTTATATATTTATTTCTACTCTTTGGTTAAAAACAGAATATCTACTCAAATACAAGTATTGAAAAAAATAATGTTCAAACAAATAATTTATATATGTTGGTTGTTAAAACCATTTTGTTAATCTTCGGAATTTTCCATACCATTATATATATAAAATAATAACATAGTAATAAAAATGTTCATTCTCCTTTCAGTTAAAAATGGTGGAAATTCAAACTAATTTGCAGGCAACATGAAAGATGAAAGAACCTTTCCAAATGAATCAATGTAGGATAGATGTAGTATTATTGTATGCAAATTAATAGGCAAGTATAAACAGAGAATAACTAGAGAGGTAATAGAGGACACTCAGCTGTGCTAGGACTACCACTTCTCACAAAGAAATATATATATATGTGAAAAGTCTATGTATATAATTATAAATATTGTGTGTATTTTGGCAGTATTTTTTCATTAATACAGGTTTTGTTGAATAATACAGACAAGTTTTGTCTATTTATTTTATGCAGGATCCTTTCGTATAGTCTGATAAGCTTGATAGTGCTATCGTTAAAAGATGACAAGAAATCGCAGTAATTGTTGATTTTTTTATCCGGTCTGAGCTTTCGGCTTACATAAGCCATTATCAAAGAGTGAACATATAAGTTATTGACATAGTAGAATTAAACAAAGAGACAAGTCCATTTTTATCGTGGCGGATGGCCGAAGACAGTGACAAAATGGTGGTGGTATGGTTCTTGGTCACATGAGGATATAGTGGCATGAGGGGATTGGTCTGCGAGCTACTACTGCTATAGGTAGAAGGGGTAAGCGGAGTAACTATGACCTCTCCCATTGATTACAGGCATTGGAGTATGTTAGTAGAGATATTGAAATTTATTTTATTTAAGCTAGGTTTAAGCTGTTTGATGTAGATAGCTTCTAAGATTTTGAGTTTTTGTTTATTATTTTCTTGTCTAAGTATACATGTATTTTCAACAAGTGTTTTTCTGAGAAGTGTGCGTTGATAACTGTGGTGTATTAAATGTCGGAAAATGTTTGAATTGTCATTTAAGTGTAGTGTAAGATGCCTTGAGAGTGAGTTGGTAGTGTGTCCAATGTAGATATTATTTAGTTTGTTATAGATACATTCTCGAAAGGGGCATTTGAATTTATAAACTACATTGGTTTTTTGCAAATCACTAACGGTGGGGGAGGAGTGGTTGCGGACGATTGAATTGGATGTAGTGGATTTAGCATAATATATGATAAACTTAATTCCTTTGTTAGGGTCTGTCGAAGAAATATTAGTGTTTATGAGTTTTTTTAGGATATTTTCGTCTAGTTTGTAGTTGGAGTGCATTTGGCTACGATATAAGAGAGTGTTATGTTTGGGATTGGTTGAGCTAGTACCACATGTTTTTTCCGTGTTAAATTATAAATATCAATATATATGTGCAATTTATTACATATATTATTTATATATTATATATATGTGGTACTTATTTATATATATGCAATTTTGTTTGCAGAGGAAGATGGACTTCAGTGTGTTATATACACGCCAGTACCGAGAGTGTTCGAATTCATTACTGAACGAACAATATAAATTAGTAATAAAAATGGCCATTCTCCTTTCAGTTAAAAATGATGGAAATTCCCAGTAATTTGCAGGCAACATGAAAGTTAGTTCTGCTGTCTAGTTGGAGATATCTCAGAATTTTGGGGATAAAAGCAGGAAAAATAGGCTTAATTCTCTGTCAGAATCTCTTTTTTTTATTCAAACTTTTATTCTTATTTTATGTAAAGTATTAGACAAATTGTTAATGATGAATTCACTATTTTCGTTAAATGAGGGAGAACACTTTTCTTGCTTTCTTACAAAAAAGAGCAGTAATTCCTAATTTGGCAATTGTTGGATATAATGAGGGAAGTAAGGAAAGATATGTGATGTTAGATTTTCTCTGTTAAAGTTCTTAGTCAAATATAACTTGGCTCTTCCTGCAAGTTAGGATACTTTTCTATTAAGTTTCACATTTCTTTGTGGATAGTAGTAGTCATACCACAGCTATCTGTGTCCTCTCTTACCTCTCTAGTTATTCCTTATTTATACTTGCTTATTAATTTGCATACGATACTACATCTATTATACACTGATTCATTTGGAAAGGTTCATTCATCTATTTTTTCTTTGTCTTTATTTTAATGTTTTGGCTGGTGTACTCGCTTGTTTTATTCATGTTTGTACCATAATAACTGTATAACAGATATCTCATCTCTTAATGGTGCCAAATATAACACTGGAGAGAAGATCCAAATAAAATGAGTACATTGGTCATGTGTCCATAGGTTTAACATAAACTTTAGCTGCTAATCGTAATCAGCAGTATTACAATTTGGTGAAGAATTTGTTTTGTGGTGCAGTGAATACTGACTCTGAACAAGAAATCAGAGAGCATAGTTTAAATTCCAGTTGAATTTGTTGCATTCATTTACATGCAAATACTTTTGGGAAAGGTATTAATCCATCTCTCCTCTCTCCAGCTATGGGTTAAATAGCAGGACAGATTGAGTTCTGTAGCCTTGGTTGGCAAACAGTCTACCACAGAATGTAATGGCAACCTACTGCGGGAAAATCTGCTACCTAGTCAGTCATGGATTGAAAGAGACATGATCACTCAAGCATATATCACGTATAGCACTTAACTGACTGATCTGGATAAAAATGTTGAATAGCAGGACAGATTGGATTCTATAGCCTTGGTTGGCTACCAGTCTACAAACAGAAAGAAATGGCAACCTACTGCAGGAAAATCTGCTACCTTGTCAGTTGTGGATCAAAGGAGATATGATTGCCTAAGCATGTATCACATATGGCATTTAACTGAGTTACGGAAGGTTACATGAATTGGGTATGGCTATTTCTGTCATTCCTCATGCTCGCAGGACCTATGTCATCTAGTGGAAATCTTCCTTTATGTTGTGTACCTGTCAGGATGAACTATGATAAGCCTGGATTTTCATTTTGTTTTTTAAGCAATGTTTTGTTCCTAGCAACTTTCTTAATTCAGGTGACATTCCAGAAATGCGGGGTATGCTAACAAAAAGAACAAACTGTTGATAAAGCTATCATCAACAATTTATTAATGATGAGAAAATATAAAAGCTGAAACCATCACACTCATGTGATTTGATTTCAGTAAATTCTTTTCTACCCTTGGGTGAAATGTGGGTATGCTGATAACTTTGCTGCTGTTAGAATTTTGACAAAAATGGATTTTTATCTAAAGTTGAAATTTTTTTGCTTATCAAACTTTTAAAAATCAGCATTTTTTAAAATTTTTTTTAATGCATTTGTACTTGACCTCGAAACCCCACCTCCCACTTATACACATCTCCTTTTTGATGACTCGCCCCCTCCCACTACTTGCATACATACTATGTGAATGACCCATATTCACATTGCTATACTAGTCACGACAAGATTTTGAAGAAGATGGACGCAAAAAGGAAGGAAGCATCTTAGGAAATGACAGCAGAAGTTTGTGGGATATGTAGTGAGAAAAGAGGGCTTGAAGAATCTGATGCTCATGGGATAGATAGTGGAAAGAAGAGAGATGGGAAAGCGATGCATGACATACTTGAGGAATTTGAGTAAATGTATGGCAAATCGGGTTTTGAACGAGATATCAGGAGAAGGAGTGTTAAAAGTTACAAGTGTTAGGGAGGTGTAAAGAGTCATGATGACCTACGTCCTGAAGGGACACAACACTTAGAAGAAGATATTAGTCACATTTGGTATACTTCCACAGACATGTCAAAAAGAACCCTTTTATTTAGGTACCTCTACTAAATCGGTGAAAAAGTCCCAAAGTTAATAAAAATGAACTTTTTCCTTCATAATGTTTAAGTTATTATTAACAGGAAAGATCAAAGTATTTTTTTAATTATTTTTCAAAATGTTTTTAGTCCTTTCTAACACGTTCAAAATTTTGGTAAAAATCTTGTTTTTATTTTCTTTAGCTGGGAGCCAAATCATTACGATAGTTTACAATGGAAAAAGTAATATTACAAAACTCACACTTTTTTTCCGGTGACAAACACATTCATTTGGAAATTCTTGCAAAAATCAAATAATTGTCAGATTTTAATGAAACTTTCAGGACTTACTCACAAATGAATGAAAATGTTTTTGAAATCATTATTTTAAAAAAATCTTGATAAAAATATTTTTTCTTTACATCTGTTAAGCCCCTCCATGTAAACTCATAAAAATTTCAAGAAATTAAATTCTGTAGGCAAAATTAGTTTTATTAGTTAAATGCATGACTTATTTAATAGCTTTAATAAATAATATAAATTAAAGGTATTATAGTCTGAAGAAAAAATCCTTTTTTGATTAATAATGAATTCATTTTTTTTAACTATAAAGTTTCAAAAATATTTTAAAATATTTCAAAGACTTGCAGATGCTAAGTTGGTAATTTATTAAGTGAAGACTATATTTACTCATCAAAAATTGAAAAGTTTAATACATATCATCTAGCCATTGTATTTTTTAAATAATTTAAGTTTTTTTGTGGAATTGGTTTATTTTTTGTATGGTAATTTCTATGTGTACATGAAAAGGTCATGTGTTTCACAGTATCTTTCCCTTGCAAGAAAAATTGTACAGTTATGTCACTTGTGATTGCCATACATTTATCTTATCTCACATCAGTCAAGCTGTCATCACATTCCAAATACAAGGGAAAGGTCAGAAAGTTGAACTCTGTGTTTAATAAATAGTTTTATTCTAAATTTCATGCTATAAACAAGTAATATTTGTGTAAATATCCTTAAATTTAAAAAAATTCAAAAATATGTCACAGTTGCATATTTTATTTTTGAAAGATTTTTAAAACCAAGAATTAACTTTTGTTTACAAATGTGTTGACCACTCAAAAATGGCAAAAAAATTGAAAGATCAAAAAAATAGTCAAAATTTTAGATTCCAATCAATATTATTTCTGTTTGAAATGCACCAGAGTATTTTGCTTACTGGAAATAGTAAATTTAATCATTTAGCTTTCAATTAAAACTAAAATAAAATTTCAAGAAAACTTTTTATTTTTAAAAATTCAATCTGAAAGTTAGTTATCGAAAATGAGTTGAGATACCTACTTTTATTTAGTTAAGAAGTATGCTGTTCTCGTTGGTACACATGTCACATCAAATATCTTTGCTAGAAAATGTTAATATGAACTATTTATTTAATCCACAAGAATATCCTGATTATTATACCTGTTATTTCTAGTTTTCTTCCAAGTGACCTGTTAATCAGAAACCTTTATTTGATTTAGTTATTTTATTCTTATGCCTAAGTATTTGTCATGTCTATATAGTCTCCATACAAAAGAATTTTGATCAGAAGTTTTTATTTGATTCACAGGGGTATTATATTCACATTCCTATACCTGTCATATGTATATCTAATCTAAATCTAATCTAAACTTATTTATAAATGGAACTTTGTCTGTGTGTGTGTATGTGTATGTCTCTGTGTGTGTGTGTGCTCGTTACCTATAGACTCCAAAACAGCTGAACTGATTTTCTTGAAAATTTACACAGTTGTACTATAAGCCTCTGCGAGTGTTCTTAGCTAGGTTTTATGTCGAGGTACCCCCGATAAATATTGGAAATCGATAATTGAGAAAATCAGGTTATAGCAGGAGTGGTCAGATTTTAATCAAATTTGATACACTCATAGACAAAAACATAAGAAACGATATTCAGAAGTTTCAAGGTTGCAGTTCTTACAATAGTGCAGAAAATCGATAATATATATATATATATATATATATATATATATATATATATATATATATATATATATATAAAAGGCAAGATGTTTGTGTGGGTGTCTATTTATCTGCCTGTATGTCTGTATTTTTTTCAGCCCTTTTATTTTAGTTTTTGCTTCGGGTTTAGCTCTAAGTAGGTATAACTGTAGTTCTTAGTCTCAGCCATGATACCATTTACTCAGAAGACTTATTTATCTTTCAAAATTCAGTTTACGATGAAAAAAACTGATTTGATATGGATACCAGGAAATCAAAATTTGACTTACATCCATTCATTTTTCTTTCAGTCTACTGTTTCGCTTTAACTGGAAACAACTATTGTTTTTTAGTCTTTCGTGCCAACGTCCAAAGAGTCTGAGCTCCGGGACCATGGATTAGTTTTAAAGCTTTCATTACACCCGAGCAATGCCAGGCTATACTGCTAGTACTATCATATGATGATGTGTTTGTTTTTACTTTGTTCAACATTTCATTCTTTTCAAAATTTGTCTTTTTTTACATTATGTCCGTTCATCATTTCGTCAATGTGACACGTTGTTGCTTGAACACTTTGTTTGTGTGTCACCTTGTCCATTTGATACCAAGTTCATTTGACATTTTGTCCATTCTTCATTTTCTCTTTTGATACTTTTCCTTTCAACACTTTGACTGACTTCCAACTCAAATCACTCAATGTATAATAGTAATCTAAACTTATTTATAAATGGAACTTTGTGTGTGTGTGTGTGTGTGTGTGTGTCCATTACCTATAGACTCTGAAACAGCTGAACCGATTTTCTTGAAAATTTACACAGTTGTACTATAAGCGTCCGTGAGTGTTCTTAGCTAGGTTTTGTATCAAGGTACCCCCGATAAATATTGAAAATCGATAATCGAAAAAATCAGGTTATAGAAGGAGTGACTCAATTTTAATCAAATTTGATACACTCATAGACAAAGACATAAGAAACACTATTCAGAAGTTTGAAGGTTGCAGTTCTTACAATAGTGCAGAAAATCGATAATATATATATATATATATATAAAAGGCAAGATGTTTGTGTGTGTTTCTGTTTATCTGCCTGTATGTCTGTATTTTTTTCAGCCCTTTTATTTTAGTTTTTGCTTTAGGTTTGGCTCTAAGTAGGTATAATTGTAGTTCTTAGTCTCAGCCATGATACCATTTACCCAGAGGACTTATTTATCTTTCAAAATTCAGTTTATGATGAAAAAAACTTATTTGATATCGATACCAGGAAATCAAAATTTGACTTACATTCATTTATTTTTCTTTCAGTCTACGATTTCGCTTTAACTGGAAACAACTATTGCTTTTTAGTCTTTCGTGCCAACGTCCAAAGAGTCTGAGCTCCAGGACCATGGATTAGTTTTAAAGCTTTCATTACACCCGAGCAACGCCGGGCTATACTGCTAGTAATACCTATTTACATTATTTGCATTCAAACTAGTCTCCTTATCCTTGTTGCTATTATCATAATTACATCTCCCAAGACTGAGCCATTTTTAGGTGAACAATTGGTATATTTTAAAACAAGAAATATATGCACAATCCAGATTTCAGAGAAGTATCTTTAATTCTACTGATAGACAAGGAAATGCTATGAAGTGTTTTAATTGCAATTAATGAAACACTTTGCAAAAGACAGTTATTAACATAATGAAGAGAATAAAAAATCACAGAGTTAACTATTAAATGCTGAGCTTCAGTTGTATCACATGAGATTTTTTCCACTTTGTCATTGAATTACTAACTGTTCTTCACTCTGATTACGTTTTTCATGATTCCATTAATAAAAGAACTTAGTCTGAAAAAGTCCTTTTGAAAAACGAAACATCACTTAGAATGTTTTTCTATTTTGTTGTTTTACCATTATTCATTAACTTTGTAAACTGTTATCTATTCTATTATCAAGTCCCAGGTTAAAGACAGTGGAGTAGTTTTCTATTGTGTATGTTAACTAAAGAGTTGCTTGGAATATGAATACTAGATAATGCTTGTACAAAAACTATGATCTGTAAAATGAGTTTAAATGTCTTTTATGATATCATAACTGGTAAAGTGAAGAGTCTTCGTAAATATTTTCTGATTAACACAAAAGTAAAATATCAAAGTCCTGCTAGAGTCCCAGGTATGGGCAAATAGTTAACCCCCCAAACAGGGGTCCAAGTACTAAGAAAATATAAAAATAGACTTTTATAGAAATATATATAAAAAATAGACTTTTATAGAAAAATATACATTTTTGAAGGAAAAATATTACCAACAATCCATTTTTGAAGGAAAAAAATTATTGCCGTAATACATTTTTGAAGGAAAAGAAATGACAAAATCAACCTTCTCACTATAACCAAACATTAAAAAAATACCTTAAAACCCCACCATTTTGGCATTAAATAACCCACAGAGGTTGATATGCCATTAAACTAAACTTAAACTCTGCAGATTTAAAAAAAAATTTATAATCATTTCACCCCAAGCAAGGCAGAACTGCCACGAGTGTGCCACTAGTGTGCAAGGTGTTACAGCAGAAGTAAAAAAATGTCGAAGAAAGGATAAGAGATGGATGGGAATCAACGAGATAGAAGATGGTAATTGATGTTGCATTTGAATTTTTGAAGATTCTAGCTATCAAGGAAGCAAGCAAAATGGAAGAGAGTTCCACAAACAGGAAGTGTGAGAAAAGAAACTATTAGTGTAGAAGAGATAATTACATTTATCTATTTTGACAGTAAAAGGATGGGACCTTGATGCAAATCTAGTAATATGCGTAAATACATGTGGTTGGGGAACCAGGGAAAAGGCTCATCAGAGCAGTTGCCATGAAAATACTTTCAGAAAAGACAGATCATGTTGATGAGAAAGTGACTGAAGGCGGCCTGCTAAGTCAGGATAGATTATATTGTGAATCTTTTTTTGGATTTTGTCGAAAACCTCGAGATGAATAGCAGGAGCACCTGACCAGATATATCAACAGTATTCAATGCACAAACAAATGGTAGATTTATAAATGTGCAGAATGGATCTTGACATTTAGCTTGAATTAAAGATGTAAGGGGTTAGAGAATATGAGAAAAAACACTATCAAGGAGAGAGTTTCACTTTTGTTTAATGGCATATCAACCTCTGTGGGTTATTTAATGCCAAAAAGGTGGGGTTTTAAGGTATTGTTTTTAATGTTTGGTTATAGTGAGAAGGTTAAGTCAGATTTTGATGAAAAAAGTTTTTTTTTTTTTTTTTAGAAAAATGAAGATGTCTTCTAGTTTTGTATTAAAAATGTATTGTTGGTAATAATTCTTTTTCCTTCAAAAATGTATCATGGCTATTTTTCCTTCATAAATATATATTTTTTTCTCTAAAAGTATTTTTATGCATATATTTCTATAAAAGTCCATTTTTTATACTTGCATAGTGCTTGGACCCCAGTTTAGGGGTTAACTATTTGTCCATAGCTGGGACCCTAACAGGGTGGACCCGGGAACAATAGCAATTAAGAGGTGGTTCCATGCCCCTCACAACCTCCCAGTCAGAGGCCTTGCTGCCGGCTGCAATTTAACATCATACCCAGGACCCAAGGAGAGAGAGAACAATAAAAGAACTGAAATTAAGAAGACAGAAAATGACAGTGCATATAAAGTTTTAAAGATTAAAGTTGACTGTGAAGCAAGAAGCTGGAAGTGAGTCACGCAAGCAAGAAGTGCAAGAAAAGAAAATATTAGCATTAAACTTACAGTTACATCTAGCAGTTTCAACTGTAAAATGATGAAACCTTGCTGCCAATCTAGTTCTGTACATAAAGTCCAGGTACCATAGGGGAAAGTAATATTTATGTTGAGAACAAGACCAAAAGGAGGGTGAGAGGAAAGCTGGTCTTCAAACTATCTTATCTTAAACTTAGCTAGCCCCAATTACTGACCTAAGCATACTACAATATTCCTTACACCAAAACAACACATTTCTACTATTCTCACTACAATCGCCATAATGCCTCAAAGTCTCTATGAAGTTCTAACTAGTTCCTATATGCACAATTTGTTTGTTGTTAGTGAGGAATAATAAAAAGAGGAAAATTCATCAGAACAATTATCATGAAGTATTTATAGAAAAGGCTCAGAGAAGCTATGTTACAGCAGTGGGAAAATGCTTAGATGCCAGGTCAGGACCAATAACAGTGCAGATTCTTCTTTGTATCTCTAAATATATAGCAGGAGCACTAGACCAGATGTAGATTGGAAGTAGCCAGAATATCAGCAGAGATTATGTGTATTTATATCTAAAATTCATAGTAAAAATGACTGTAAGACACTTATACTGTATACATATGTATCTGTATTGTTAAGATATGTATCTATGGAGGTGAAAAGAAAATCAATCGATGTAATGTGCTAGAAGTGAGTTGAGGCACTTGGTATCTTTCAGACTTGCACTCTGCTATCAGTTGAGAAGCAAGAAATATTAAGGCGATACAGATGAACTCGAAGGATTCTCTGATGCTTTCACAAATTCTATTTGAAGAGGAAATTGTTTTGTTAAGTAGTCGACTCCTGTATCAAGTAGGCACCTGCCTATTTCTTTGTTTTCACCTGTGGTTGTAAAGCAGGCAATTACCTTTTTATAAATTGACACTGAGGTTCACTTCAAAAGTCATAACACCATCAATTATAGATCGTAAAACAGGTACTCTTATAAAACTGTTACTCTTATAAACAGCAGGGCTGTTTGATCTTTAAATTAATACATTCAAATCCTTTGGTCTCTGTACATATGTGTTTGCATGTGTTTATATATATATACACACACACACACACACACTTTTGTGCAAATTAATTAAAACAAAATGAATGTCTTCTTAAAAGATCTTTCACACTTTCCCTGATCACGTATATATCATCTCTTGGCATTGTTTTTCTCTTTCAATCACGTTTTCCTTTGCATTTTGAACTGAAGGATCCAGTTTATTTCTTTGCCTTGATGACAAAATTGATAGTTGAAAGGCTGGCTCCAATAATATTCAAGATCTCTTTGTAAGGCTTGCTGGTGTGTTCATGAAGCATCACAATTTTTGTGCACTTCCTTGGAATACTGTTCATCGCAGACAATGACCATAGGATGACTAATCGACAGTCAAGATAATAGTGTCTGGGTATGATAAAAATCTGATGCAATCACAGATGATGTAATATTTTCCAAGACCAAACAAATTTCGTCATACACCCACAAAATAGATTGAAATTGCTGCACACCACTGCAAATGACCTAATCTGAGGAAAAAACAGAAATTGATTACACCCTGTTACTCCAGTGGGTCTAAAACTGACTGTATGGTGAAAGAAAGAAAACTAAAGTAGTTGTTTCAATTAATGTGCACAAGAGTTTGTTTGTGTGTGTGTGTATATATATATATATATATATACTAGCAGTATAACCAGGCGTTGCTTGGGTGTAATGAAAGCTTTAAAATTAATCTATTTTCCTGGAGCTCAGACTCTTTGGACGTTGGGATGAAAGACTAAAAAGCAATAGTTGTTTCTAGTTAAAGCCAAACCGTAGACTGAAAGAAAAATGAATGGATGTAAGTCAATTTTTCATTTCCTGGTATCGATATCAAATAAGTTTTTTCATTGTAAACGGAAATTTGAAGGCTAAATAAGTCCTCTGAATAAATGGTATCATGGCTGAGACTAAGAACTACAATTATACCTACTTAGAGCCAAACCTAAAACAAAAACTAAAATAAAAGGGCTGAAAAAAATACAGACATACAGGCAGATAAACAGACACACACACGAACGTCTTGTCTTTTATATATATATATATATTATCGATTTTCTGCACTATTGTAAGAACTGCAACCTTGAAACTTCTGAATATTGTTTCTTATGTCTTTGTCTATGAGTGTATCAAATTTGACTAAAATCAGACCACTCCTTGTATAATCCAATTTTTTTGATTATCGATTTTCGATATTTATTGGTGGTACCTC
>JBBBDQ010000924.1:1627500-1655000 GCA_037127315.1 Ascarosepion bandense | reverse complement strand
ATTTAAACATACAAATTCAATTATCTACAAGTGTAGGATTGGTGACCTATTGATTACATTCACAAACAGTTGGTAATATCAACAAATATTATAAAATGGCTGATATTTCAATAATGTATGATCAGAGAGACTTTTATCTACCAAGTCACGTTTTAAGTCAGAAAGCAAATTGCGTCTGATGGCTGTTGCAGACTACAAAATACTGACTTTCCACTCAATAGTGTCTAGATTTTTCAATTCCGCTCATTTGGTACAAGAATCTGCACTCAATAGGATATTTTTCTTATTAACAACGCGCTAGCTGGAGCTAATCTTGTGGTGGTTGACACGATGCCCCCTGAAAATGAATTTCTCAATCTACATTTTTATTCTTGAAGTCACATACACAACTTTTGGAATTGCTTACAAATTTTTTTGTATTTTATTAGTGTAATAACATGTGGATATGCGTTGTGGTGCAGTGGATATCGACTCGGAACGACAAATTGGGTAGCCGAGTTGGAATTCCAGTTGAATTCATGGCATTCACTTATGCACAAATACCCTTGAGAAAGGTATTAATCTATCTCTTCCCTTCAGTTATGGGTCAAATAATAGGACAAATTGGGTTTTATAGTCTTGGCTGGCAACTAGTCTACCGCAGAAAGCAATGACAAGCTACTGCAGGGTAATCTTCTGCCCAGTCAGTCATGTCTCTTTCGAGACATGATCACCCAAATCGTATATCACGTATGGCACTTAACTGACTGAATTACATTTCAAAAACTTTGGTATACAAGAAATCAGTTTGCACCCAAACAAAGCCCTAGTCAATTTTAAAACACTTTCCAATACAACACCCAAACAATTTCTGTTCAAATTTTGTAAACAAAACCTGGTCAGCTTTCAAAGACATTTCTTTCAAAATATAGAAGCAATCTAAAAAAGAAAAACTCCCTGTAACAACTAAGATGAATCTTTGGTAACTGCAGGCTATACCAAACTGAACTATACTGAAAAAGAAGCATGCACGCAACCATATTATTCATCATAATTCAACAGAAGGTAAAGTCATTCATTTCTCTCAGCAAACATGCCAGACTCACAAAAAGAAATATTTCAGGTCATGAACTTTTGGCTGTCTATCTTCATAACAGACATTTTCATCACCTAGAAGATACAGACTGCATCTCATTCACTGATCACAACATCTAACTTTTTCTTTTAATACAAATAGTGAAAAATACAAAATTTATAATTTTTTTTTTTTTTAATCGTATTACCCACCCCGAGCAAGGTGGTAATGCCACTGATGTGCAGGGGGCTACGTAATAGTGAAAAGATCGGAAAAGAGAAAGCTGGAAACCATACCCTAAACAGGGAACAAGGGATGAGCCTCTTAACCTGTTCAATAGACATGGGTGGAGTGTGAACCGAGCGATAGATAGATCTATCTACTCTAATTGAAAAAAAAAAACAAAGTGAGAAGATTGGAAAAGAGAAAGCCGGAAACCACATCCTAAACAGGAAACAAGGGATGAGCCTCTTAACCTGTTCAATAGACATGGTTGGAGTGTGAATATATATTTCACAATTTTCTAATAACATCATCATGAATGGATTATTGCTGACACATTTTCACCAGTTATCTATTTAATATGTTGAGCTCATAATTATGCATATTTTGCAAATAAAAATCAATTAAGGATGGAGTGATGAAATAATTTTCTCAGAAGTTCCAGTTTCATTGACAAAACTTTCTTTACTTTTGAGCCACCTCCAAGCCGAAAAATAAATTTCTAGCATTAAAAAAAAAATTTTAGAACTTGGAAAAACATTTCTCTCAAAAAAAAAAAAACAAAACAAATTGTCAACAGATTTTTTTCAGATATGTCAGTCAGTTAAGTCCCCACTTTGGGCGATCATGTCTCTTTCAAGACATGACTGACTAGGCAGGAGATTATCCCACAGTAGGTTGCCATTGTTTTCTGTGGTAGACTGGTTGCCAGCCAAGACTATAGAACTCAATCTATCCTATTATTTAACCCATAAGTGGAGGGATGAGATGGATTAATACCTTTCCCCAAGAGTATTTGTGCATAAGTGAATTCAAGGAATTCAACTGGAATTTGAGCTCAGCTCTCTGATTTGACATTCCGAGCTGATATCCACTGCACCACAATGCACGTCCATCTTTTACATAAGAATTTTCATACTTGAACATCACTTTTTTTCTCAGGAATTCAAACAAACTTTGGGAACATCTCATACCGTGCACTTACAGACTTTTCAAGAGACTTTTTTGCTACTTTAAAGGTGCCTTGTGCCACACTTCTAGAAAGAAGCAGACAGATTAACTACTTTCCAGAAAATTCCTTCTTGGGCTACTGCCTGATATTACAGAAGACAATTACAAAACTAGCACATACTCTATTATGTTTATTGTAGAATTCTTCCTCACAACATGCAACAAAAATTCTTCAACATCTACAAACTGTTTTTACTTTGAAAGAACACTGCCAAAAGCTTTTTCACATTACAAGCGTACACTACATTGTCTTCAACATATTTGCCCCCCCCCCCCCCCATCTAAGCACAGCAAAAATTTACTTTCAATTATCACTATATAAAAAATTCACTTTTAACAAAACTATGGTGAACATTACAAAATTTTTGGAAAAATCAACAGAAAAAAAACTTTCAAAAATTTTATTTACATTACAAGTGTACTCCACATTGCCCTCAACATATTTGCGCCCTCTCCCCCGGATCTAAAAGGCAGGAAAAATTTACTTTCAATCATCACTATACAAAAAAAATTTACTTTAACAAAACTATAGTAAACCTTACAAAATTTTGGGAAAAATCAACAGAAAACAACTCTTTATTATCAATTAAAGCTTCAAAAGTTTCAAAGAGACAAGCTCGATCCAACTTGCATTGAAATAACATCTACACAACGTACTATATATTAACTTTTAGTAATACATATATTACAATATTAATACTAGTTCTATAATTACAGACATAGAATTTCATCTTTTATTCATTTACATATAAAAAAAAACGTATAGACATTTACAGAAACAAATTTCAAGTGCTATGTATTTATCTAATAATTAATATTATAAAGTCCGATACAAAGCATTAATTTTAATTTACCTTTTTCATTATACTTTCATTGATCCAGAGATGGAGTTAATAATTCTTTCTTATCTATAAGGGCACATGGTTAGTTCCAGTAACTTGATCCAAAGAGTTATGGGTTCAATACCAGGCTACCTCAGTGGTGAACAAGTAACTTAGAGTTGGGTTAGAGGGAGATAACTCATGACTACCAAAAGAAGCTTTGCACAAGGAATGAGAATGAAATACGCTAGTGATCATAATAAAGGGTTTGGTTCAAAATTCCTAGCACCTGAAGAAGGCTGAAGTGTACAACGACTAAAACATCGTATAAATGGCAACCAAGATGAGGACAAAAGTCAGAATAATGTAAATAGTGTAAATATCTTTCTTCCTTAAAAGGAATATTTAAATATTGGGAAAATATATATTAACCAATAAGCTTGAGAATAAATCTAAAATTTTACACTCGTTCAGAGCCTTTATTATAAATTTATTATAAATATGAATCGATGTAAGCTTGTGTCACATAGAGATGCACGTACAGATGCATTTTCTATTTAACCTATGCTAACACAATTCATTTGTTTGTACTGTTAAAAAACAGATATGCAAAACATTCTGTGTGATGTTGTTTGCAAAGAACCTATAATTATTTTCTTACAATTTGATAGAAAAATATTACTCAAATAAAATTATTCAAATTTGTAGATCCATGTTTGAAGGTTTCAATTCTTCATATATACACACATATTCCACCACATATATATATTAACTATGGTTCCAGTAAACATAGAGAGTGCTTAGAGTGGCATCATCCCCAACATTCTAAAGGGACATTGTACAGAGAGAGAGATTAATGGTCATGTTTGCTCACCTCTGTTCACCTAGGCAACCTTATTAGGTTTCAGAGGAAACTATAAGTTTGAGGCTATGTTTTGTGACATTACTCATCCTAGCTCTGCTGTGTAGTGGTGAAAAGTTTTCTTCTTGTCTTCTAAAGAATTCTTTTGGGACTTAATTATATCTATATTAGATGAATTGGCAATTCCAGCTTAGTCTCTTGCATTCCATTTCATGCTTTGGGAAAGACATAAGTCTACTTTTTCCAAGTTATGGGATATATAATATGGTAAACTGGACTTGAGTAAAGGCCACTCAAGGATAAAGACAACACTGAATTAAAATTCCATTGTCTTTCCAAAGAAGTCATGGAACTTGATAATTGAATCATTATCAGTCTTTGACTCTGCTTTGTTGCAGATTGTGCATCAACATGAGATATTATTCTCATGTTAACTTTGTGCCTACTCTTCCATGCTGGCTCAAGGCATGTTGGAAGAGAGCACTTGGAGATTTTCCCACAGTAGAGTGCCAGTTCTTTTGAGGTAGACTGGTTGCCAACCAAAACTATATAATAAAGATAACTGGATAGATAATATCTAATAAAATATGTAGATAACTGAATGAAAAATTAGAAATAAAAACATCTATGACATGTTTCATTTTTCAGAAGGACTTCTTCAGACAGATTAAACTTTTTATTAATGAAATCATAAAAAACACTACCAATCTGAAGAGAAATGGGTAATTAATAAGAAAATGTGACATGTTTTAACCTGTGAAAGTAATTCTTTCCACTAATGCTTTTATTGATGAAATCATAAAAAAACATTTTATCTGATGAAGTCTTTTTCAAAGATGGAGGATGTCTTTTCTATCTTGTCATTTAATTCCCCACTATTTTCTAATATATAGAGTTTTTATATTCTCTCATAATAGATAATTGATAGTAAAGGAAAAGTGTCTGTGGATAATCATGATTATTTATGTTCTTTAAGGGTTATGGCATTAAAAATATAGTGGCTGTAATACTCTTAAATTGTCTAAATTTCTTCACTGTGACATAAGAACTGCAGACAAGTTTATAAAACGAACAGTAATTCTCACTTGTAGTACCTGTGAAAATTTAACAGCTTTCCTATTTGAAATTTCTGATTAATCATAATTCTTAAGTTAATGATTAAATAATCTCTTTCTGAATTCTTCAAATATAAAATAACAATTTCCCTGTTCTGTTAATAAATACTGCAGCCTAATAACTTTCACAAAATATTGCAGTCCTGGGCATGACGGTAAACTGCATTCGGCAGCAAGGCCTCTGATTGGGAGTTTCTGAGGAGCATGGAACCACCTCTTAATTGCTGTTGTTCCCAGTTCTACCCTGACGTGGAGTGGTAGCAAGGCCTCTGATTGGGAGTTTGTGAGGAGCATGGAACCACCTCTTAATTGCTGTTGTTCCCAAGTTCACCCTGAGCTGGAGTGGAAGCACCTGTTAGGGGTCCCAGCTATGGGCAAATAGTTAACCCCCAAACTGGGATCAAAACACTATGACACTATAAAAATATACTTTTATAGAAATATATACATAAAAATTAACTTTTATAGAAAAATATACATTTTTGAAGGGAAAATTTTATCAACAATACATTTTTGAAGGAAAAAAAAATTATTACCAGCAATACATTTTTGGATACAGAACTAGAAGACATATTCAGTTTTCTAAAATAAATAAAAATTTTCATCAAAATCTGATCAGATGAACCTGCTCACTATAACTGAACATTAAGAAAATATCTTAAAATCCCACTTTTCAGGCATTAAATAATTCACAGGGATTGATAGGCCGTTAAGCAAACTCAAGCAAAATATTGCAGTAATAATCATAAGTAGTATTGCAGGTTATTATTTCAAGAAGTAAGCTGGTACAGATAAAAAAATTTGAAAAACCCAAAGCAAAACCAAAAATAAAAGGGCTGAAAAAAATACAGACATACAGGCAGATAAACAGACACACACATAAACATCTTGCCTTTTATATATATATATATATATTATCGATTTTCTGCACTATTGAAAGAACTGCGACCTTGAAACTTTTCTTGTGTCTTTGTCTATGAGTGTATCAAATTTGATTAAAATCGGACCACTCCTTCTATAACCTGATTATTTCGATTATTGATTTTCGATATTTATCGGGGGTACCTCAACACAAAACCTAGCTAAGAACACTCGCAGATGCTTATAGTACTACTGTGTAAATTTTCAAGAAAATCGTTTCAGCCGTTTCGGAGTCTATAGGTAACAGACACACACAGAGACAGAGACAAAGTTCCATTTATAAATAAGTTTAGATAGATTTAGATTGGGTATACGTTACATGCTACGGAATGAAGGAACATGCAGAATTATAATATGAGAAAGTGTATATCTTTAAGGAAGGTGAGCCATTTTCTTTTTCCCAGTCAGTAGTTCTCTTTGTTTCTTTGAGGTATAAAACATTTCATCCAGGTGTATCTATCTGTACATGCTTACAACATGTTATAAGGGTAGATATTGTTTTTAGAAATTTAAAATAATTTCTATCTGAGAAAAAAATGATACTACAGGGTGTGCTGGATAAATTATCTAAATTATGCGAAAACGAAAATAATGCTGACATTTCATTTTAACAGATATATTTACGAAAATTACACAAAAATATCTTGAAATGATAAAGAATAAATCTAATCTAATCTAAACTTATTTATAAATGGAACTTTGTGTGTGTGTGTCCATTACCTATAGACTCCGAAATGGCTGAACTGATTTTCTTGAAAATTTACACAGTTGTACTATAAGCATCTGCAATAATGTGTAGAAACTACTGATGACTTTTGAAGAAATTAAAAAAAAAATGTTGGATGACAAGTTTATTATGGAAATAAAGGAAAGCTAAAAGACAGGAGTAAAACCAACACCAAGGTTTATTCAATGTGTGATGATATTCTCATGTCAAAGAGTAGTGGTACCTTAGCACTACAAAAATGAATCCTGAAAGAGTTCCATGCAGGAAACCTTGGCATATCCAGAATGAAAAGCATAATGAGAAGATATGTTGGTTCGTTGTTTGGTTGGTTGTTTTGTTTTTATGGCAAATCAACCTTGGCAGGTCATTTATTGCCAACTAAACTTTATTTATTTATTGCTGGTTATATCTTTTTCTTTCAACAATTTATTGTTGTTTATATAATTATTATAATTATTATTTTTGTGTCTAGTAATACATTTTTCTTTTTCGAGTATCAAGATTCATTGAGATTTGTTTTTAAGGGCAGGGTCCCCAAGTCCTTTTGTTATTTAATCCATAACTGGAGGGAAGGGATGGATTAATACCTTTCCCAAGGGTACCAGTGCTTAAGTGAATGCAGGGTATTCAACTGGAATTTGAACTCGGTTCACCGATTTCTCTTTCCGAACTGATATCTACCGCACCACGACGCACATCCGTCACTATATGCTTACAGCACCTGGTATTCCCAAGCGATCACCCATCTAAGTACTGACCAGGCTCAATGTTGCTTAACTTCGGTGATCGAGCGAGAACCGGTGTATTCAACATGATATGGCTGTAAGCCTTGAGAAGTTATATATACTGATTATTATGTATACTGTATATATTATATTTATATTATGTATATTATGTATACTGATTATTATCTATACTGTATATATTATATTTATATTATGTATATTATGTATACTGATTATTATCTATACTGTATATATTATATTTATATTATGTATATTATGTATACTGATTATTATCTATACTGTATATATTATATTTATATTATGTATATTATGTATACTGATTATTATCTATACTGTATATATTATATTTATATTATGTATATTATGTATACTGATTATTATCTATACTGTATATATTATATTTATATTATGTATATTATGTATACTGATTATTATCTATACTGTATATATTATATTTATATTATGTATATTATGTATACTGATTATTATCTATACTGTATATATTATATTTATATTATGTATATTATGTATACTGATTATTATCTATACTGTATATATTATATTTATATTATGTATATTATGTATACTGATTATTATCTATACTGTATATATTATATTTATATTATGTATATTATGTATACTGATTATTATCTATACTGTATATATTATATTTATATTATGTATATTATGTATACTGATTATTATCTATACTGTATATATTATGTATCTTTTTTTTTTTTAATCATATCACCCCAAGCAAGGCAATAATGCCACTGATGCGCAGGAGGCTATGTAAGAGTAAAAAGATTGGAAAAGAGAAAGCCGGAAACCGCATCCTAAACAGGAAACAAGGGATGAGCCTCTTCACCTGTTCAATAGACATGGGTGGAGTGTGAACCGGGCGATAGTTTAGTCTATCTACTCCAATTAAATGGATCATATTATTTGGTTGTTGTAGACAGTTTTTCTAAGTGGCCAGAAATACTCAGATGTAAGAATCAGAAGGATGCTGCGAATATCATGGATTGTGCATGTGAGCAATGATGAAGTCTTGGAAATGATGGAAATAAAAAGAAATTAATACTGAGCATCAGGAAGAGACAGCTGAAGTTCCTGGGACATGCAATGAGGAAGAAGGGCTTGGAGAATTTGATACTAACAGGCCAGATAGAGGGAAAAAGAGACAGGGGAAAGCAGCGGATAACATATTTGAAGGACCTAATCAGGTGGATGACGGAATGAGGATTGCACGGTGTAACAGGAGAAGGTGTGCTCAGAGCCACGTGGGATAGGAAAACGTGGAAAGCCATGATCATCTACGTCTGAAGGGACAGGGCACATAGAAGAAGAAGAATCCAACCATGCAAATAGTAATTCAGTTTCTACACAAACTGGTCATGAAGTTCAGTTCCAGATTTGATTGTTTTGGATAACAGCATGCAATTTACATCAACAGAATTAAAGAAATTTTTCAAAATGTTTGTGGTAAAGCACATAAGAGTCGCCTCCTACCATCCTAGAAGTGATGACCAGACAGAGTGTTTTGTGGATACTTTCAAAAGAGCTCTACAAAAAAGCCGACAGTGAATCTGCAGATGCAGCATTACAGCAATTTTTGTAGGTGTATAGATTTATACTGAATAAAAATGTGACACTAGCGGAAATTCAGTCAGTTAAGTGCCATACATGATACACGCTTTGGTGATCATGTCTTGAAAGCGATACGACTGACTGAGCAGAAGATTTTCTAACCTGCTCTTTAAACTATAGCTGAAGGGAGAAGAGACAGATTGTATTAATCAGTAGTAATTAGTGGGGGATCAGTTTATTACTTAATAACGATAGAAAACTGGTCCCCCACTTTTTGCCCATTAGAAGCTTTACTTACGTTCCCAACTATTATCTTCATTCAGTCAGTTAAGTGCCATACGTGATACACGCTTGGGCAATCATGTCTCGAAAATTGACATGTCTGACTGGGCAGAAGATTATCCTGCAGTAGGTTGCCATTGCTTTCTATGGTAAACTGGTTACCATCCAAGGCTATAGAACCCAATCTGTCCTGTTATTTAACCCATAACTGGAGGGAAGACATGGATTAGTACTTTTCCCAAGGGTATTTGTGCATAAGTGAATGCAAGAAATTCAGCTGGCATTCGAACTCGGCTCCCCGATTATGTTTACTAATAAAATAAAATCAGTATTTGATAAACTAATACCCAATAGAAAAAAAAACATGATCGTATGGTACAAAATGCTGAAAAGGATTTTTATGAAAATTGGACAAAAAGTTTTCAACCGGATGTCCGAAACAAATAAAACAATTGGAAGTTGGAATTATCATCCGAAGAATTGGAGGGAATGGTATATCTGTTCAAAGGACCGGAAATAGTGCACCAAAGACACTTTAATCAGATCAAAAGTAGCCATAGAATGAAAGAGAGCAATACTTCAGATAAGATTGAACCTATGGAGGTTCTTTTTTTTTTTTCTTTTTTTTTTAATCATCTCACCTCAAGCAAGGCATTCCACTGCCACTATTTCGCATGGGGCTACATAGGGGAAGGTAAAGAGAAGGAGTGGTTAGACATAGGGAATGTCAGGAAGAAGGTGACAGATGAGTAAGGATAGCGAGGATGAGGGTTGGGCAGATAGGAAGAGTGTTTGATAGAATGGGAGCAGGTTAGTGTATTAGGAGGTATCTATTGACCTTACATTTAAACTCCTGGAGATTGTATCCGTCGGGGAAGCAATCGTGTGGTAGAGAATTCCACAGTCGGGAAGTGCGAGGAAAGAAACTGTTGGAGTAGAAGTTGCGGTTGCATTTTATCGGTTTCACTGTAAAAGGGTGGGATCTAGTTGCTAATCTAGTATCTCATGCAAATTTGTATTTAGGGGGCACCAGTGATCTAAGTTCATCGGAGCAGAAGCTGTGAAAGTATTTATAGAAGAGAAATTTTCTTTTGATACATTTGAGGTCCCCATCTCTCAGAAAGCTCTTGAAATAGAAGTCTGGAAAAGATGTAGTAAGAGGAAAAGAACGCTTACAGAAAAGATGAGCATCAACCCTAAAAGAAAAAATACTGACTCTAGTGGAGGTGGGTGGGAGGTCGTACATACCTATGGATGCTATTGGGTATCTCGCAATCCTTATATAATACATTGAACACTATTGGAGAGTGGTGTTTTTCTCACTGTCTAGCAGTTCTCATTACTTCACACAGCTTGTGAGTTTAGTTTTTGATAATGTTATAAATATTACTATTTATTTCCAACCTTCATTTGTAATTTCTTAAGTTGTAACATCATCCAACTCTTTCTGAATCCTTTGCACTGTCCTCAGATTGACACCCAAACACTGTGAAATATTTGTATTGGGGCTTCTGGTGTAAATGCCAAGCAATACAGCATGCAGTTTCTAAATTTCTGGCAGAGTGAATTGTGTCATGGTGCTCTTTTTCTCATAGTGCCCAACTGACTCAACTATACCATGCAGTTGATAAAATCAAAACAATGCACAAAATTCAAAATATAAAATGGCGACAATTTACCGATCGCACCCTCTATCCAGTATTGAAAAAAAGTATTAAACATAAACCTGAACTTGTTTTATGTGACGTAGGCGATCATGGCTCTTCACATCCACCTATCCTTCGTAGCGCTTAACATATTTTTCTTATTATTTCTTCCAAATCCTGCTCTGCCATCTACTTGCTTTCTAATGCCTTCCTATATTAAAATAATTTCCAATGCCTTCCTGTATCAAAATAATTTCCAATGCCTTCCAGAATTAAAATCATTTCCAATACCTTCCTATATTAAAATAATTTCCAATGCCTTCCTGTATTAAAATCATTTCCAATGACTTCCTATATTAAAATAATTTCCAATGCCTTCCTGTATTAAAATCATTTCCAATGCCTTCCTATATTAAAATAATTTCCATTGCCTTCCTGTATTAAAATAATTTCCAATGCTTTCCTGTATTAAAATCATTTCCAATGCTTTCCTGTATTAAAATCATTTCCAATGTCTTCCTGTATTAAAATCATTTCCAATGCCTTCCTGTATTAAAATAATTTCCAATGCCTTCCTGGATTAAAATCATTTCCAGTGCTTTCCTATATTAAAATAATTTCCAATGCCTTCCTGGATTAAAATGATTTCCAATGCCTTCCTGTATTAAAATCATTTCCAGTGCCTTCATGTATTAAAATAATTTCCAATGCCTTCCAGTATTAAAATCATTTCTAATGCCTTCCTGTATTAAAATCATTCCCAATGCCCTCCAGTATTGAAATAATTTCCAATGCCTTCCAGTATTAAAATGACTTCCAATGCATTCCAGTATTAAAATCATTTCCAATGCTTTCCTGTATTAAAATCATTTTTAATGCCTTCGTATAATAAAATAATTCCCAATGCCTTTCAATATTAAAATAATTTCCAATACCTTCCTGTATTAAAATAATTTCCAATGCTTTCCTGTATTAAAATCATTTTTAATTCCTTCCTGTATTAAAATTATTTCCAATGAATTTATAATAGTAACATTCTTTGCAATACATTCCTGTATTAAAATCATTTCTAATAATAAAATAATTTCCAATATGTTTCTAATAGTAAAATCATTTCCAATGAATTCTTATATTAAAATCATTGAATTTTTATATATATTCTTTGTGATTGTTGCATTATTATATACTTGATCCTTAGATTGAATGGTAATTTTAATTGTTGTTGTTTTTTTGTTTTTGTCATATATAATACTAGTGATATCAAGGATTCCATAAAACACGCATTTTATAAAATTTGACAAGCAGAGTTAAATTCCTTCATGGAACTTGATGTGCTTTTCTCTAGATCACTACAAAAGAATTTATAGATTTTCAGTGCATTCTTAGCATATGCAAGGAAGAAAAAAGTAATTTTTATAAATAGCTAAATTTGAAATATATTTTATTTTTAAACTTGTTTACTCTAAGAACTGATTAATAATTACCGTATTTCTTTGAATATAAGAAATGCTTATATTCAACCTGCAGGCAATTTTTAGCTTCTCTAAGGCCCAAGAATTTTTTATTTTGAGTGTGGTGTGGGTAACATTGTGATTGTATAATATGCGCAATAAATACTTATTGGATTTCTCATTGACTGGATATTCTCTATACTTTTGGATATTAGAAAGTAATGATATTTGTATAAGCAAGGTTATGTGGCATTACCCAGAATCTTGTTTTTGTGTTTGTTATAGACAGTAGTTCATTAATATTGCTATAAATACCAACTGGTTACTTTAATTTTCAGGGATACCTCAATCTTGTGTAATCAACTTCGATATTTTCCATTTAAAGTTCAGATGTAAAAATATATATATATATATATATATATATATATGTGTGTGTGTGTGTGTGTGTGTGTGTGTGTGTGTGTGCGTGTTAATCCATTTATACACGTGCTGATGTGAAAAAACACAGACCATTCAATGTACCAACATTTGATTTATTTTATTTTATCTTATTTTATTTTACTGATTTTATTTCTTTTCTTTTTTTTTATTTTATTTATTTTCTTATTTTTTCTACTTTTTCTTATTTATAAAACAACAAGTTGGACATCAGAAAAAAAAGAAGTCGATAAGTAAAGCCACGAATTTATTTGCCTGAAGAGCGTCAATTTTAGACTCGAAACATGTGTAGCGTCACAAATACCATTATGGACACTTAATGTATCATAAAATGTATAATAACAAAAAACAATAAATATACACTTTAAAGAAAATGTTCACGGCTTCTCACACTTTTTATTATATATATATATATATATAGGAAAACAATATATAGTTATATATGAGAAAAATTTTAGGAAAATCTATGACAAGGTAGAAAATTATTTTTGTGTGATACATTTCAGCCTTTAGCACTTCATCAGACTAAAATAATGTTTACTTTGATATGATTACACACATGCATGAAGAAGAATGGATGTTGAACTTTTAAATTTTCATTTTCATTTTATATTATATCTTGGGGGTTTGTAAGAATGGTCCACTCTTCCATTTTGAAATATTTTATGAGCCTTTTGTTTTGTTTACACTTTTTACATTGTTTGTTGCTATATTTATGATGTTTTGGCCATTGTATGCTTTGATCTTCTTCAGGTGATTGGAATTTGGACTAAATCCTTTATTTCATTCACTGAAGTAGATTGTTCTCGTTCCATGAGTCATGCTACTTCCAGATTTCTCAGCTATCTTTATTTGACTCAATTCTCTAAGTTTTTTTGTTCACCTCAGCTGTACCTTACAACTCTTAAGGAAACTTGCATCAGCCATCAGCATGGCTGATGCAAGCTGAGACTTGAAGATGTTAATATTGTAAGGAAACGTTCTATCAGAATTCTGTTCCACAAAGTATCAGTTACTGAGGAAGAAGAAGCTGCCAGAATGGGATATGAAAAGAATGAGTGAGGATGATTTGACACTGTATCATTTGCATATCGGGTTTTTTCTAGAAAGGTATGAACTGGTGGAACCAAAAACCAAAAACTCTTACTAAATAAAATTAGGAAGAGCATTTTTTTTACTCTATCTGCCTCTTCTTTTTTCTAAGACAGAACCTTACAGGATGCTAAAGAAAAAATTGTTAGCTTTTATGAGATGTCCATACCATTTCAACATTCTCTTCTTGATTATTAAAGGATGAAAAATTTTCACACATTTTGAAGTCATTCTGGAGTGGGGTTCTTTTCATCAAAATCCGTGAATTTGTGTTTTTGCTTATGTCAAGTCTCGAAAAAACTCTGTTTAAACTTCAGTATTTTTTATCCATAAGGTTAAATGTGTTAAAACTATTCAACTTTTTAACAAGAAAAATCTGATGTTAAAAATTACCACAAATCATTGTTGATTTATTTAAGATGGAATTATCTATGACATTTGCACCTAGATACATTGTAGTGTTAAATTGTAAGGATGCTTGGTGCCAAAATTGCTGTTTTTTTTTCAGTGGTTTACTATTTTTGGCAAGCAGATTTTTTTTTTTCATAAAGTGCTCAATATGAAGGTAATGTTAAAAGAATTAATATGATGAAGTTTTCCACTTAACTGAATAGAGCTAGGATGTGCGTTGTTGTGCATTGGTTATCAGCTTTGAATGAGAAATTGGGGAGCCAAGTTCCAATTCCAGTTGAATTCCTTGCATTCACTTACGCACAAATACCCTTGGGAAAGGTATTAATCTGTTTGTTCCCTCTAGTTATGGGTTAAATAACAGGACAAATTGGGTTCTGTAGCCTTGGCTGGCAACCAGTCTACTGCAGAAAGTAATGGCAACCTACTGCGGGATAATTTCTCTCCAGTCAGTCATGTCTCTTTCGAGACATGATCGCCCAAGCGTGTATCACATATGGCATTTGACTGACTGACTGACTGACTGAGTAGAGTTATGCTGACTTTGAAGTTTTGTGAAGGCATTAAGTTTACTTAGTTAAGTGACAAAACTCTCCACATTAATTCTATATACACTGTATATATTTTCAATTTTTCAAGTTGAATTGTTCACCTATATTGCTTATGATCCATTATTGTACCTAATGAGATTACAGTAAAATTTGTATATTATAATGGAGTAATGAAATTGCAGCTCAGATTGAGAATCAGAGAACTAAGTTGAAATTCCAGTTAAATTCATTACATTCACTTATGTGCTAATGCTCTTAGGAAAGGTTTGAATTCATCTCTTCTTTCCCAGCTATGGGTAAAATATCAAGACAGACTGGGTTCTATAGCATTGGGTGGCAACCAGTCTGGGAGAAGGAAAACTCTGAATTCAGAACTGTATGTAGACCTGTTGAAGCATAAAGTAAGGAATGGTTTGTTTGCATTGACTTGATGATCCCGACAATGGTCGACAGCTTTTTTATAAAAATTGAGATATAGTAGAGTTGGGTGGGGCTTATTATAGATTTGGGGAGAGGGCAAAGTACTTGCACTAGCCCTGAAGTCACTTATTTGTGTAATCAGTCAGTTTTCATTCTTTATGTCTTAGAATATATGAAAATTGGATCCACATTCTGAAACAAATACAAGGAAACATTTATACTTTTGTCATTCATTTTTTGCATAACACAGAAAAATTTCATTTTTGAACAAGATGGTTAAATAAGAATTCCTGTACATTTCAGTCAGTCATTTAAATGCCATACGCGACACACACTTGGGCGAGCATGTCTTGCCACAGCTTCCTCACCTAAATCATCATTAACTCTTTCAGTTAAGTGTCTTACATGATACACACTTCAGTAATCATGTCTCTTTCAATCTATGACTGACTAGGAAGAAGATTCTCCTGCAGTAGTTTGCCATTTCTTTCTGTGGTAGACTGGTTGCCAACCAAGGCTAAAGAACCCAATCTGACCCGCTTTTCAGTTTTTTTATCCAGATCAGTCAGTTAATTGCCATACGTGATACATGTTTGGGCAATCATGTCTCTGTTGATCTATAAATGACTAGGCAGAAGATTTTCTCACATTAACTTGCCATTTTTTTGTGCTAGACTGGTTACCAACTAAGGCTATAGAACCCAATCTGCCCTGCTATTCAACCCATAGCTGGAGGGAGAAGAGATGGCTTAGTACCTTTCCCAAGACTATTTGTGCATAAGTGAATGCAATGAGTTTAACTTGAATTTGAACTCTGCTCTTCGATTTCTCATGCTGAGTCAATATTCATTACACCGCAACACACGTCTGTACATTTCACATAATCAAATCCAAGCAAAGAAATCACGTTAAGAAGAAAAAGATTAAATGCAATGTTAACCAAATATGAGTTCACATAGGTCTGTGATTTTTTATCTGGTTGAAAGGGAAGTTCACATGACTTTTAGAACATTAATTTATCTAGAAACTATAAGAATTCTCTTTCCAACCAAATAAAAACCAAAAAGTTTTCTGTTACTTCAATAAAGGTTAATTGCACTGGAATCAGATATTAAGAGTGGAAGTATATTTTTCCTTTTAACTTTCATATGAATTGAATGTAATTATCCTTTAAATTAATACTGATGATTTGTTCACATGTTATATACAGTCATTTGAAATTGTTAAAAAAATACAAGAAACATTATGAAAGGAGGAAGTTGATGTCACCCTAACTTGGCGTTAAATTCAATTTGCCTGTACACTGGAACAACAGTCAAAACTATGGATCATCATCTTTTATGTGCTGTGTCCCTTCAGGATGTCTTCACAATATCCTATCCTTTGCTGCTCTAAGAAATATT
Organism: Ascarosepion bandense; assembly: GCA_037127315.1. Classification (NCBI taxonomy): domain Eukaryota; kingdom Metazoa; phylum Mollusca; class Cephalopoda; order Sepiida; family Sepiidae; genus Ascarosepion; species Ascarosepion bandense. The sequence continues at coordinate 1,638,237 of JBBBDQ010000924.1, read as the reverse complement.
TGTCTCTTACTATCCCTCCCAGTCCCTGCACAGTCATTTACATAAGCTTGTTTTTTATGTACCTTCTTACTTCAGAACTTACTAACATTTTTAAGTCTAAGCAATATTTGTTTCCCCCCTCCCTCGAGTTCCTGCTCTGTCATATACAAGCTCATTACAGAGGTTACTCACTGTCTGTATTGTCTTCAATTCTTCAATATGTCCCTATGAATGTCAAATTTTCTAAACCTTCTCTCCTAATTATATATCCTATGTATTTAAACACTTTCTGATTTTTCATTATTTGAACTGATGTCCTCATCTTTATTGTCATATTCATGATATTTCAGCCATTGTAGGCTCCAACCTTTTTCAGGTAATTGGAATTTTGAACCAAACCCTTTACTTTGATCACTGAGATAGATTGTTCTCATTCCATGAGTCATGCCACTTCCAGATGTTTTAGTTATCTCTATTTTAATTCTCTAAGTTTTCTGTTTGCCACTGCTGCTGTGACGACTCTTTGGGTCAAGTTGCTGGACCCAGCTAACACCTTTATCCACTAGGTCCTGTATCCTAGATCAAAAGACACTCTCACTCAATCCAACCAGATGGTGAGCCTGGATGTGATAAGTTTGTTCACTAAGGTACCCACAGTGGAGGCACTATCAGTAATCAGGGACAGACTGGCCTTATACTCATCCCTAGGAGAATGTACCAGTATACCAGTAGATAACCTGATGATGGAGATGCTGACTTTCTGTACACAAACAACATTAATGGAGAATGCAATAGCCAAAACATTGTGAATAATACAATAAAGATGAGGACAACAGTCTAAACAATGTAAATAATAGAAATACCTCATCTCGGAAATATAAACAAAAATCTTTCTGATTCTAAGTATAAGTATTCATTTTGTTCCTATTTTCTTTAAAAAATCCTTGTTGCACATATTTTCAGTCTGGGGTATTTTCAGAATCCTTTTGTAGAACTGCATTTCTGTTGCCTCCATTTTGTGAGGAAATTGTCCAGCATTCGTTGCACATAGTAAGATTGATATGACATAACATTTTAACAATGTTGTCTTATTTCTAATGAAGTTTTCCTGTTTCTTAATACTTTGTGAAAACTTAATTATTTTACACTTTAGCACTTTCTCAAACTAATCTTAATCCCTCAGTCCCCCTTCTTCTGACTTCTCAATTCCTGGCTACCTTTCCCTTTTAAGGAAGGACTCTACTGTCCATATGCACGATCTGGGGGTTTAAGTCAGTGAACACCTCCCTCTAGTTAGGGTGACATCTCTCGAATCCCTTTTCCACTTATACATGTCTCTTCATCATTCTCTTCTAAAATCAGTTAGCTATCTTTTCTTTCTGTATCATTCACCTTCCTCTCCTGACTGCTCCCTGCTAGACAGTATCTCTGACAATATAGATAAGGCTACTTCTTCTCACTCATTTGCTAACATATTTGGGGTCGATGATTTTTATACCCACCCTGCAAAGTGGCTGAAAAACTCTGTCATTGATTGTGCTGCCATTCATGCCATCAACTTTGCAATTATTCACTCTCTTACGCACTTCCCCAGTATCCCTACAGGACACGTTTCTCTGCTAGATATCTACTTCACCTGTGTCCCTGACTCCTGCCAAGCCTCACAGCTTTGCTCCTTTGGTAATTCAGATCATGCTACCATCTCTATTAATAACCTCTCTCATCTCCCACTCCCCTCAAGAACCTCCTACCAACAGAATTTCCTACTACTACCAAAGAGAAACTAGGTATTGTGCCGCAATTTTTGATGTGATGTCCTTTGGGAAACATTTTTTAGCCTCCCTGTTGAGGAATGCACCTCTGAGGTCACCTCCTGGGTGAAAGCTGGCATCGATGCATTTATGCCAGCCAGGAAGTTTTATCCTAAACCTCATTCATCCCCATGGTTCTCTCCTGCTTGCTATAGCCCACTGACATCACTTCTTCCGGCTATATCAGAGCCACGCATCTGACAATAATAGATGCCTATTTGCCTCTGCACATAATGAGTGTAAGAGGATCATGAATGATGCTAAGCCATTGTTTGCTGAGAGAATGAAGCAGTGTATAACAGCCCGCAAGTTCAGCTTCAAAGACTATTGGCAGCTCTGCAAACGTGTGGCAAACAACAGCAAATCCTCCATCCCTACACTAATCAACAAATTTGAGGTCCTCACAGCCACAACAAACAAGGCCAAGTGCTTTCCTAGCAGATTCTCCTCTGATTTCACACTTGACTCATCTGGAGTATCCACACCCGACTTCCCTCCTAGAACTGAGGCTCAGCTGAGGGATGTTTACATAACCCACCCCCTCTTTGGTCTCTAAGATAATTTCAAAATTTGACTCCCATAAGGCTAGCAGAGGCAACAGAATCCCAGCCATTGTCTTGAAGAAATATGCTCACAAACTCTCCTCTGTCCTCATTAAACTTTGTAATTACTGCTTCTCTACTTCCTGTTTTCCTGTCTGCTGGAAGTCCTCTTCTGTGGTTCCCTATATTTAAGAACTTAGGACCCCTCTAATTATCACCCTATCAGCCTCCTACCAATTTTCAGCAAAGTGTTTGAGGCTATCATCAATGCTGAAATAGTTCAACATTTTACCACCCATAAACTATTTTCGGACAGACAGTATGGCTTCTGCTTTGCCAGATCTACTGCTGATCAGCTAACGACCATCACTGAGTACATATACCAGGCCCTCAATAAGAACAGTAAAGCTTGAGCTGTTGTTCTCGGTATCTTCTACTCCAACAGTTTCTTTCCTCGCACTTCCTGACTGTGGAATTCTCTTCCAAATGATTGCTTCCCCGATGGCTACAATCTCCAGGAGTTTAAATGTAAGGTCAATAGACACCTCCTAACACACTAACCTGCTCCCATTCTATCAAACACTCTTCCCATCTGCCCAACCCTCATCCTTGCTATCCTTACTCATCTGTCACCTTCCTCCTGACATTCCCTATGTCTAACCATTCCTTCTCTTTACCTTCCCCTATGTAGCCCCATGCACAATAGTGGCAGTGGAATGCCTTGCTTGGAGTGAGATGATTAAAAAAAAAAAAAAATCTCCAAGGCATTTGATAGGGTTTGGTATGCTGGTCTTCTGCACAAATTACAAAGTTATGGTATCACTGGACACTTGCTTAGTTTGATCCAATCATTCCTATCAAACTGCATAATGAAGGTCATGTTGAATCGACATCCTTCCACACACTGTCACACAAATGTGGGTGTTTTCCAGGGCTCTATCCTAGGCCTGACACTCTTTTTGATCTTCATCAACAATCTCCTTGATGTGATCAAATTTATGCTGATGACACCACCTTAGTAAGAAATCAGACAAGGTGGCCAAAGATAATCTCACTGCTGATTTTGCAAAGGACCTCCAATCTGTGGTGGACTGGGGTAAGAAATGGCTTATAAATTTTAATGCTTCCAAAACAAAGCTGCTGTCAACCACCATAGACAGTCCCTCCTGCCTCCCATCAGCATGGACCTATCTACTCTCCCCAAAAGCAATACACTGTACCTCCTCTTAATAGCCAAAATGGAGATTTGATGTAATTGTTAATACAAAACAAAGATTTGGTTACAACAATGAGTGTGCCTAATGATTAGAAGAGAGAGCTGGCCTAATGGTTATTTTGAAGAACTGGCCTCACAGTCATAATGGTGAGCTAGCCTAATGGTTATTTTTGTTAAGATACCGATACTAGAATAATAACACTTTTCAACAATACTTTGTCAGACACTTATTCTTTTCAATGCTAATCCTCGACTGTTTATTACATGCCCATATATATATATTGCTTTTAGACGTCACGATCCCAGTAACATGATACCTCTAATTACTTCAAGATGAGGTTGACTGTATTTGCTATCCGGTGATCCCTGTTCAAAACCAAGTATCGGCAGTGACACTTTATTCCTATATGACACCTTCCTTTTGAGATGACTTCCTCTGGAGCCTGTATTTCTTCAGCTTTGGTTCAATATTTAGAAATTCTGTTAATATTCTTTTCTGTTACTATAAAACCCTAGTTCAACAATTTCTGATGGTGTGGGTATATCAAATGTGTCATCCAAAATTTTCTTCTTTTTAAAGACTTTTAAAATCAATGAACCTGCATTTTAACTGATTAAGGTGTAGTTTATGTTCCCACCTTTGTCCTTGTACTATGTATGTCATTTTGTCAATCTATTTCTTTATAATGCCATCTTCCCTGAATTCTTTTCCATGTTGATACATTTAAAAAAAATCTTATCTTCAGGTTTAAATATTTACTTAAATTGTTATTTCCTGATGCTCTTGCCTTTATGTTCTAGTAGTAATTCATTAAAAACAGACTAAATTTTCCCTGGCAATCATCAATTCTTCAGGTAACATTCTAGACATGGGTGTTCAAGTTTGGTGTTATTCTGAAAACACTCAGAAACTTTTGTAGCATTATTTCATTTGTCTTTTCACCTTTTGATTTTCTTAGTGCTCTTTTAAATGTATCAACAAATTGTTTGGCTTGTCCATTTGATCTTGGTTGATAAGGAGGAGTTGTAATATGTTCTGTTGCTAATGATTTACAGAAAGTCTTAAATTCACTAGCTGTGAATTGTGTCTCCTTATCTGAAACAATAAAGTCAAGTATACCAAACTTTGCAAAACTCATGTAGGAAATTTATCATTACCATGGTATTTGGTCATCTACAGTTGAATATTTCTGGCCATTTAGTGTAACTATTGATTGCCACTAGATAGTATGCTTTATTTAATGGTCCTGTGATGTCTATATGTATTCTAAACCATGGAATATCAGTTTTTGGCCAAGGTTGAAATTTTAAAGGCAGTGACTTCAGTGCCAGTGCACAACTTCTGTATGATTTCGCTAAAGTTTTGATATTTGATCCAACTTTGGCCAATATGTATAACACCTCATTAAGGATTTAATTCTGGAAATTTCTGTATGTCCTATGTGAATTTCTTTTAGCATATGTTTTTGCAACAATGCTGGTATCACAATTCTGTGTACATAAATACATTATTGTATAATGAAAATGCATGATTTTCAGTAATATTTTTCTCTTTAGATCTTAATTACTTCTTCATTTCCATTATAAAGTTGTCTTTTTCCATCTTCTTATTTCCTACAATGTTATGGGCAGATCTCTTACAGTATTGTATAATGCATTGTTTTTTTTATTTTTGGCCCTTATCACCACAATTACTCTGTCCTCAGGCAGTTTGCAGAATTTGGGTATGACTTAATTTTTTGGATGGTAAAACCTCCAGTTTATAATTATAGTTCAAAAGGATAGTTCCCTAGTGCTGCAGTCTATTTGTTGTATGTGTGGGAACACCTTTTTTTATCTATATATGGAAAATAATAGACAATGGATAATAAACATGCATGAATTTATTAAACTTTTTAATAGCAAATATGATGGCCAATGCTTCCTTTTTTTATCTGGCTGTAGCTTTTTTCAGCTGCAATTAATTATCCTCAAGCATGAGCTATTGGTTTACCTTTTTCATCCTTATATTTGTGTAGTATCACTGTTCCAATACCCAAATCACTTGCATCTGATGCAATCACAATCTTTAACTCAGGTTCTAAATGAACTCGTGACAAGTTTGATATTAAGACTTTCTTGATCTCTCCAAAGGCACTTTGACATTTATCTGACCAATTCCATTTCACATCTTTTTTAGCAGATTATTCAAGGCTGCTCTTAATTCATACATGTTTGGTATATATACATGATAGTAATTAGGAAACCCTAAAAATGCTTGTAATTTTGTTACATTTGTTGAGGCAGGTATGTCTTTTATTGTGCTTGATTTTGAAGGATCTGGTTGCTTACCATTTGCATTGATAATTTGTCCTAGATTTTTAATTCTGGACATAAACAATTTTCATTTCCCTTCACAGATCTTAAAACCATATTCTTTAATTTTCCCAAATACTTCTTTTTAAATTGTCCGTATGTTGTTTAAAGGTCTCACTTTTAATGAGCACATCATCTAAATATGCTTGTGCACAATCCAAACCGGCAAGTATTTTTTTCTATAATCTGTTGGAATATGCTTAGTGCTACCTTTATACTGAAGTTGGTTAAATTTGTATAGTCTTCTATGAGTGTTAATAATTTTGAGCACTCTTTTTCTACTTGTACTTGTAGGTAAGCATCTGACAGGTCTAATTTAGAAAAAAATTTACCACCATTTAATTTGGCAAAATTCTCTCTGTACTTAGCAATGGATAATTGTATTGTTTCAAACTTTCATTTAACTCTGTTGAAAAATCAGCACATGCCCGGATTTGATTATTATTTTTTTAATGTAAACTGTTGGTGATGTCCATTCAGAATAGTCAATTTTTGATATCACACCTAATTTTTCTAGTCTCTAATTCCTTATTAATTGGTTTTATATGTACCTTTTTGGCTTAAATGTCGGTGTTACATTCTCTTTTACTTCAAATGTAGTTTTGTTTTCGTGCATGTTCCCTAGACCTTCTGAGAAAACTTCTGGAAAACTTTTCTTTCAATTTATTCTTTAATTTTTCAGTTGCTGTATTACCACTGGAGGTAATATTTATTTTGTTGCAGATAGAGTTAATTGGCAGGTCCCAAAGATCAAATAATACAATCCAATCTGTTCCAGATAAATTAGCAGTATTCTTCAATACAAACACTACTGCTTTCTTTTTTTTTCTAATAAAAGAAATCTTACAGATAAATTCACCCCAAAAGTTCAATCTCTTTTCTGAAACTCCATGCACAACTTTATTAGAAGTCAATAAACTGGGTTTAACCATTTTTCTTCATGTCTGTTCATTTATGACAGTGATATCAGGTCTTGTATCCACTTGTAGTTTTATTTTTACATTACTAATTTCCATAAAAACAAATTTCCTCTTTTGAGATGTTTCTAACTCACTTAAAAATACGTTCGAAGTCTTGTTAATTTTTCCTTTATGCTTTTTGTCTTTACTCTATATATCGATCATGTTCACGTACATTTTATTTTTCCACCATTTTTTTTTGTATTTGCAACAAGTACTTTTGTGTCCTACCCTCCCACATTTGTAGCATTTTTTGTTCTTGAAAAAAAAAAACAATTACTTTTGAAATGCTTACCTCCACAACCATGGCAAATATTAGATATTGACGGGGGTTTATTATTGTTATATTATAACTACAGACATTTTTCAAATCCTAACAGAACAATAGTCTTTTCTCTTTGATGGTTAGATGCTATATACTTGTGAAATGTCTCTTTTCTCAATCTTTGCAGTTTTCGATTTACAATACGTTGACACTTTTGCTATTTTCTGAAGAGTTAATATGGGATCTATTTCTGATTTAGCAAGTATCCTGGATCTTATTTCCACATTCTTATTCAAAGTTAAATCCTGTACAAATATGAGGCATTTAAATAAATCTGGAGTTAATTTATCTAATTTGAACTTTTCACATTCTCAGTTCACAACTCTTGCATAAATTACAAAATCTTCATTGTCATACCTTACTAATTTAAGACATTGCCAATGTGTATTAAATTATGAGTTTGTATCACCAAAGCTTTTTGATAGTATTACAACAGTTTCATCAAAATTTATCTCACCTGGTTTCTTTGGCAAAATAAAGTTCACGTACTTTTCACTTTCATTTAATAATAAACAAACTTTCTTTGCATCATTCCATTGTGAATAATCTCTTTTGAAAATCCCTTTGTATCTTCTATAATAAGCTGGAATAGTTATCCCTTCATCGGGATTGTATACAAATTTGCTAATTGAATTAGCAACAGCATCTGGAGTAAAAAATCTGAAGTTTTTTCATCCATAATTTTAGTAAATAATTCAAAAAAATTCTATTGTTGTTGTTAAAGGTGGTGAACACAGACAACTGGAGTGGGGTAAAAGAGGATTTATTACACACGTGCGTACAGTTTGCGCTCTTACGTTCGAAAGTACCCTGTACACCGTTTTTGGTGGTAAAACTAACTCCCCTTTTGTGAAGAGTGTCCAAGGGAGACAACTTGGTAAAGTTAACAGTTGTAATTGCTGTTCATTTTTTTGTTGCAGCAATTATTGTCTAGTTGTTGCTTTTGTAGTGCCAACATTTGAATCCTGATAACTTTTAGTTCTTACATTTTAATTTCCATGTTGTATAATATTTTTGTTGTAATGGAATGGTCCACATTCTCTACAACCTACGTGGATTGACTATATTAGTAGCCATATATAATGAACAGAGGAGATACCTGTGACTTGCTTTGGCAATTACTAGCCTGCCACCAGATTCCCTGTCCTTCTGTTGTACATTATCTTTACAGTAAACCTTTCTTCTTTCATCTATGCACGTGTTGCTGTTCTTTCACTCGAGTACCACCTTGTCTGTTTGTAACCTCTTTAAAAGATACAACAATTTTGTAGATTAATTTTTGAATAAACTTTACCTGGTTATTGCTCTGTAGTCCTGGGAGTATGACATCTCTTTGGTGAAGTGATAAATATAACTAAATATTCTATTATGATGTGTAGCTCACCATTCTAACCATTAAGCCAGCTCACCATTCTAACCATTAAGCCAGCTCTCCATTCTAACCATTAAACCAGCTCACCATTCTAATCATTAAGCCAGCTCACCATTCTAATCATTAAGCCAGCTCACCATTCTAACCACTGGACCAGCCCACTATTTTAACCATGAGGCCAGCTCACCATTCTAATCATTAAGCCAGCTCACCATTCTAACCATTGGACCAGCCTGCTATCTTAACCATGAGCCCAGCTCACCATTATAAACATTGCATCAATTCACCTTACTGTGTTGGACACTTATTCTTCTTAAAACTAATCTTCAACTGCTTATCATATACTTATATATAGGCTTACGGCTATATCACGTTGAATACACCGGTTCTCACTTGATCACCGAAGTTGAGCAACGTTGTGCCTGGTCAGTACTTAGAGGGGTGACTGCTTGGGAATACCAGGTGCTGTAAGCGTTTAGTGACGTATGTGTGTTGTGGTGCAGTAGATATCGGCTTGGAAAGAGAAATCGGTGAGCCGAGTTCGAATTCCAGTTGCATACTCTGCATTCACTTAAGCACTGGTTCCCTTGGGAAAGGTATTAATCCATACCTTACCTCCAGTTATGGGTTAAATAATAGGGTAGGACTTGGGGACTCTGCCCTTAAAAACAAATCTCAATGAATCTTGATACTCGAAAAGAAAAAATTATTACTAGACACAAAATGTATATAAAAACAAAGAAATAAAAAGATATTACCTGCAATAAATAAATAAAATTTAGTTGGCAATAAATGATCCGCCGAGGTTGATATGCCATAAAAACAAAACAACCAACCAACTTATATATATATTGTTTTTACACATCATGTGATCCCAGTATCATGATACCTTTAATTACTTCAAGAAAAGGTCGACTGTGTTTGCTTTCTGGTGGTCAGTGTTCAAAACCAACTTTTGGCAGTGGCACTTTATTCTTACATGACAGTTTTAAAGGTGAATTGATGCAATGTTTATAATGGTGAGCTGGGCTCATGGTTAAGATAGTGGGCTGGTCCAATGGTTAGAATGGTGAGCTGGCTTAATGATTAGAATGGTGAAGCTGTTTAATGGATAAACTGACAATAGTTAGAATGGTGAAGCTAATTTAATAGTTAGAATGGAGAGCTGACTTAATGGTTAGAATGGTGAACTAATAACAATAGTTAGAATGGGCTAATAATGGTTGAATGGAGAGCTGGTAATGGTTAGGATGGTGAGCTGGTAATGATTGGAATGGTGAGAACTGGTTTAATGGTTAGAATGAATGACTTAATAGTTGGAATGGTGAGCTGGTTTAATGAGTTAGAATAGAGCTGGTTTAATGGTTGGGAATGGAGAGTAGCTTAATAAGTTTAAGAATGGAGCCAAGCTAGGTGGTTAATGTTAATTGGTGAGCTGGCTTAATGGTTAGAATGGTGAGCTGGCTTAATGGTTAGGAATGGAGAGCTGGTTAATGGTTAGAATGGTGGAGCTGGCTTAATGGTTAGAATGGTGAGCTGGCTTAATGGTTAGAATGGTGAGCTGGCTTGGTTAATGGTTAGAATGGTGAGACTGGCTTAATGGTTAGAATGGTGAGCTGGCTTAATGGTTAGAATGGAGGGCTGGCCTCATGGTTATAATAATGGTGTGCTGGTCTCTTGGTTAAAGAGAATAGATGGGAAAAGTCCACACTACATTTGATTTGCATACATTGTTCAAATTTCTCATACTTTTGAATAGTATCTCTGATATGTCTAAAATAGATAAGAGCTCCTTGGTTCAAACATGGTTGATATTCAAATAAGTCCTGGCAAAATGACTGAACTATTTGAATATTGGAATTTCTTATTATCCTGTATTCGTGAGCCATTCTTTGAGCAGAGGTCAAGTGATAATGTCAACCTTGCCTTCTAGGATAGAAGATGTTACATTCAGAATATTCTGTTTAATATTTTTTCTCTCTATAGAAATTTACAAAATAAAATTGTATATATACCACAGTTCAAAATGTATTTACTCTAAGATATTCATGCAGATGTCTGTTTGAAAAACATAATCTTTTTTCATTATCATACTTTACCTACATCTGTAAGATTACTTTTAATAGAAAAATCCATATTTCTTGAAAAAAAAAAAAAACACAATAAAACTAATTCTGT
>JBBBDQ010000924.1:1292500-1625000 GCA_037127315.1 Ascarosepion bandense | reverse complement strand
ACACTTATGATAAGTTGTAACTTCTACTCATTGTTAGAAATGCTTAGTAAGCTTTATTTATTTGGGAAGAATTCCAGTTGAATTCATTGTATTCACTTATGCGCAAATACCCTTGGGAAAGGTATTAATCCATCTCTTCCTTCCAGTTATGGGTTAAATAACAGGACAGATTGTGTTCTATAGCCTTGGATGGCAACCAGTCTACCGCAGAAAGCAATGGCAACCTACTGCGGGATAATCTTCTGCCCAGTCAGTCATGTCTCTTTTGAGACATGATCGCTCAAGCATGTTTCATGTGTGGCACTTAACTGACTGATTAGAAAATTTGGTTGAGTACATTTCATTCACTTATGTGCAAGTACCCTTGGGAAGATATTAATCCATCTCTTCTCCCTCTAGCTATGGGTTAAATAGCAGGACAGATTGGGTTCTATAGCCTTGGTTAGCAACTAGTCTACCACTGAAAAAAATGGAAACTTAGTGCAGAAAAATCTTCTGCCTAGTCAATCATGGAATCAAAAGAGACATGATAGCTTAAGCATGTATCATGGCCCTTAACTGACTGATTAAAGAATTGTCTAGTTTTTACTGGGAGCAATCTGCCTGCACACAGATAAAAAATGAACTTGTTAAATACACAAAAATAGAATGCGGTGTGTCTTCTTACCAAACTTATTCAACCTTCACAGTGAAGCAATCCTAAGAGAATTAGAAGCATTACCAGGATTCTTTGTTGGCAGCCACAGTCTTAACGATATTAGATATGCAGGTGGCACAGGAGGCAGAGAAAGAAAATTATAGGAACTCCTACAGATGGTAGTAAAAAAAAAGCAAGAAGAAAGGACTAAACATTACTTTTAAGAAGGCAGAATGTATGTTTGCTAGTAAATGAAATTGCCCGATATGTGAACTCCACCCACGTCTATTGAGCAGGTGTAGAGGCTCATTCCTTGTTCCCTGTTTAGGATGTGGTTTCCGGTTTTCTCTTTTCCAATCTTTTCAATTTTTTTTTTTTTTTTTTTTTTCAATTGGAGTAGATAGACTAAACTATCGCCCGGTTCACACTCCACCCACGTCTATTGAACAGGTGTAGAGGCTCATCCCTTGTTCCCTGTTTAGGATGTGGTTTCCGACTTTCTCTCTTCTAATCTTTTCACTCTTATGTAGCCCCCAGCACATCAGTGGCGTTACCGCCTTGCTCGGGGTGATATGATTAAAAAAAAAAACATTACAAATTGAAGTGATTAAAATCAAGCAAGTACAAAAATTTAAATATCAAAGAAGTGTTTTAACAGAGGATTGGAAAATGTAACCTAGAAGTACAAGTGCACATTGGAATAATGAAAGATGCCTTTCCAAAGCTTAGCAAAGTATTAAGTAATAAGAAAATTACTATCAAAATACATTAATATCAAAATCAAGCTAGTACAAAAATTTAAATATGTTGAAAGTGTTTTAACAGAGGATGGAAAATGTAACCATGAAGTTCATGTGCACCTTGGAATGATGAAAGATGCCTTTCTAAAGCTAAGCAAAGTATTAAGTAATAAGAAAATTTCATTAGAAACTAAAAAAAAGTTGTGAACTGTTATATCAATCCCCTAATGTAGCAGTGAATGCTGTACAATCACCTTACAGATGAATAAGGAGCAACAGAAAATTATTTTTTGTTTCAGATCAGTCGTACTATTTAGCCCATACATTTCCCTATGGTATTTGCTTGTAAGTGAATATAACGAAACCAACTGGAATTTGAACTCAGCTCTCTGTTTTCTTTGAGTTGTTATCCATTCCACAAATCTCATATACATCCTAGCCACTTGGGAAATGGTCGATGGTCAAAATACCAAAATACAGCCAGAAAGACATTTTTAATGCTTTTTTTGTGTTTCTATATTTATGATAAAGATATTATTAATATTCGTTATTTGTTTTTTCTTAAATATTGTTGTCTTCTGAGTGGCATATTCTGTTCCTGTTTAGTCATCCGTTCAAAATATAGAATAAGGAAATACAGAGAAGAACTCTAATACTCTTCACCAGCCTAAAAAAAAATGTCAGAGTTGGGGTGCTAACAAAGGGTAATGTTTTATTATAAAGATACTTTCTGCCAAAGAAAATGGAATCCAAGATTTCCCATTAGCAATCTGGAGTATTCTTTTCATGCAGCTCTCTCAAAATCAATATCTTGTTCATGGAAAGGAATTCCTTATTTTTCTGTATTCTTTTTCTCTCCCAAATCACAACAAAGTGCTCATGTTCTTCATTTCTTGTGTGTAATCAGTGTTGCTTTGCAAGTTCACAATGTCGACTGAGCAGAGAGAATTTCATTCTTTTTGGTTGCATTTATCTAATCTTGACTATTTTTTTGCTTTTTACTTTAGATTTTTTTTATTCTATTTAGAATCCTGAAAATTAAGCGTTGCTTTGTAGTGATTCAACCCTTTTGCACAAAACTTTATTTGGATAATCATAAAGTATTTGATATTAATATCTGATGTTTTTTGTTAGCATTTCTGCATTTTTATTTTATTTTTAATTTTTTTTATTATCTTTTATGCTTTGCACTCAATAAACCTTATAAGCATTGTGTGTGTGTGTGTGTGTGTGTGTGTGTGTACATATATATATATAGTAATATTCGAGTTAAATCATAGAAAATAAAAAGTATTTTCTTTCCTTTTGCAACTTTGCAGTAGCTCTAAACTTTTTTCATTCTGTTATTTGATTATAATATATTGGTTTTTATTGCTTATATATATATATATATATATATATATATATATATATATATTTTTATACAGACAGATCTGTTTCGCTGTATCACAGCTCATCAGTATGGATAGACTCTGATTGCTTTTAACCCAGGATTGAAACCCGACCAAATTGGCATCAGTCGGCGATTCTACCTCTGAGCTATGGCCGCTCGGTAGAAGAAGGCAGACTTTTAGTGCGTATATTATCATTATATACGCCCAATATATATATATATTTTGAGATGAGGTGTTATAATTATTTTAATCATTTACATTGTTCAGACTGGGCTAAGGACAATGGTTGAATACAGTGATTGCGACCCAAACAGTTGTGAATCTGGATTAAACAAAAAACATAGGGTCAAGTTAAGAGAGTTGAGTTAAAGAGAGATAATTGATACTGTGAAACTAATTAAAAATTATATATATTTAGAGTGTGATGGGTAGATTATCACCATTTTATATTTTTAATTTTAGGCGTGCGTATTGTTTGGTTTTGATTTTGTGTCAGTTGAACACCATTTGTGAGAAAAAGACCACCATGACACAATTCGCTGTGCCAGAAAGTTGGAAACCACATTCTGTTCTGCTTGACATTCACGGGAATACTCCAATACAAATATTTCTGGGTGTTTGGATGTCAATCTGAGGCCAGTGCAGAGGATTTAGTAAGAGTTGGATAATATTTTTAGTCAGCATCGTGATGGCAACATTATACTTCCATTCATCTTTCCACAGGGTCTTAGACTCAACATGGAGGGTTAAGTCAAGTACCTTGAGGAGGTAGTGCTGCTATGGGTCAAAAAGGTGGTTGCTAGAAGACTCTATGTTTGGTAGCAGGACTCTGCACCATGCCACACAAGAAGAAGAACCCAGTCATTGCTGTCAGACAATTTCTACAAACACACCACCTCTTACACCTCTTACATATGGCCACCTAACTCCCTAGACTGCTACCCCCTTGATTATTATGTTTGGGGTGAAGTGAGAAACCAACACACCTCCTTGCAGCCTTTTAAAATGAACTAAAGTCAAACATTTTGGCAGCATTCACCAATGTGTTATAAAACTGAATATCATATCTCCTCTGATTTACAGTCACTTACTGAAAACAGTAAGTTGCGTTGTGGTGCAGTAGATATCGGCTCGGAATGAGAAATCAGGGAGCCGAGTTCAAATTCAAGTTGAATTCATTGCATTCACTTACGCACAAATACCCTTGGGAAAGGTGTTAATCCGTCTCTTCCTTCCAGTTATGGGTTAAATAACAGGACAGACTGGGTTCTATAGCCTTGGCTGGCAACCAATCTACCACAGAAAGCAATGGCAACCTACTGCGGAATAATTTTCTGCCCAGTGAGTCATGTTTCTTTCAAGACATGATCGCCCAAGCGTGTTTCACGTATGGCACTTAACTGACTGACTGACTGAAAACTTTCAAATCTGTGTAGCACACATACAATTTTGGCTCTGAATTGGATTTCTACATTCTGTCTCAGAAACCCATTGAAACAGGCTCTGAGTTCCACTTGCTAAATACTTTTGTTTGATTGGTCTATAAACGAAAGTGTTATATTCTTGCCTACCTTTGCACAGCCAGATCACTAACATGAAAAATTTCTTAATCAGTGACTGAGAACCCTGAAAAACATGGCCAGAAACAAAACCTGAGAAATCTAACAAGTCTATGCAAAATTTGATTTCACTATATAAATTGTCAAGAAAATTGAATTCGTCAAAAGGGTTTACAGGCAGCTATGTCACTGGCTAATCAGCAACACCTCTGCCTTACCTTCTCATCCATCATCCCGTCAAGTCCTTATCCCACTTCCTCATTATTGGCAAGGAAGAAAATGTAACACTGTAATTGTTCCTTATGCACCCACATTAAAATAGTATCGACAGACCATGGATTCAAACCCGAGAATAGATAGTTGAAGAATATCTTGGTGTGTGAACATTTTTCTTTTTCTTGGGAAGAGCTAAGAAAGAGAAAAAGTAAGGAAGAGGTGCTATGGAAGTGGCTGGCAGAGAGAGAGAGGCGAGACACAAGGCACTCACAAAATGACATTGATTTACATGTCAGCAATCAAAGACAAACCAAGTGGGAAATTTACGTCACCAAGGGGAGAGAACTCTTTTCCTTTGTTTCTTGTTTGTTTTTCTTTTCTCTCTCTTTCTCCTCAGGGAAGTGATAAAGACCAACAGAGGTTGAATTATCAGCCGACTTCAAAAAGGACCACCCACATGATGAGAAGAATCATAATTAATGCTAGCATGTGATTGTACAAAATCAACAACCTTTGTCTCCAAGACTTCAGGTCAGCAGAGACCAGTGCAAAATTGTAATGGATGATTAAAGCCAGATACATGAAACTGAGATTAGACTTTTGGCAAAAAACACCCCGATTGCCTGCCAACCCTGCGCCATATCAAAGCATTTTTAACAAAAAGACAGAAAGGATTTGAAATGCAGAAGAGACACTCTCAAGACAAGGTAGAGGGATATTTAGCCCAGACAGTTAAGATTAGAAACTCTCTCCCCACGCTAAAAGACACATCCATTGCTGTTCACCAGGGAGAAATGGAAGGGGTAGCATAAAGAGCCAGTGACTATTTTACCTCTAACAATGACTAAACATAGTAGCAGCAGTAATTTGTGGACTCTGAGAGAAAGTTGTATTGTGTTTTTTTTAATTAATTCTTTTTTCCTCTCTTTTGCTGTATAGAGTGTTATGAATATGATCATTAGTCCACATAGACTGGCTTTTGCTTAAGTCTCTTTATTTTTTTGTTCTTGTCTGTTTTCCCCTATTCCTGAATTGTGGACCCACCCAGCCTCTTCATTTGCATTTGTCACCAAGTATTACACAAGACAACCATCCTCTGAGTCCTTGGCGTGTCTTGAGATCAGAAATCACAACACAGCAGGGGGAGTGAGGGATTTCAACAGGTTATCAATACCTTTGATCACACGGGGATGGAACAGCAAGCAAAAGGCCGCAGCCTCATGTGCGGTTAACTTATGGCCAGTTAACACACATATACACAAGCCTGA
This sequence comes from Ascarosepion bandense, assembly GCA_037127315.1. NCBI lineage: Eukaryota > Metazoa > Mollusca > Cephalopoda > Sepiida > Sepiidae > Ascarosepion > Ascarosepion bandense. The sequence goes on along the minus strand of JBBBDQ010000924.1, from coordinate 1,619,186 downwards.
GATTTGGGGGTGCAGGTGTGGGAGGTCACAAAAGAAGTAACAACCCATCAACATCACAATTACTACTACGGTAGGAATGAAAGAACATCACAGAGCTGCTGACTACCCACTTCACTCTTTGACCACCTCAGTCATTATCAAGAACTGAATTCTTTCAGTGTGGTAGACAAGATTTTGTTGGATATATCTTTCTGGAAATGCTGCAATTCAAATTTATGCCTAGCATATATAAGTGAAATTATGTATAAAATAGTTAAACAGAGGTTTATTACACTAGAAAAGTATATATCAAATATTTTATCAGTTCAGTTCTATTAATATGACTACATAAGCAATAAAAAGTTGAGTAAAATTTCAAAGACACTTCTTAGATTTCCTAAATACTATACAAAAGATAGCGCTGTTAACTTTTCCATTAAATTAATATATAAAAAGTTTCATCCTTGTAAATGTTTGACCTTGAACTAAATATCATGTGGTGTTCAGTCTAACAATCTAACCACATATTATTGATTACGTAAAGTCAGTGCTAAGAAAAAAATAGTGGAATAAAATTGATTAGCTGTTATATTCTCATGGAGGAAAACCTTTGAAAATTATCAAATGATGACAATTTTAAAATGTGCCATGAAATACTACTACACTTAATCGTTAATAGTATTTTTTTATACAAACAAAAAAATCTTTTGAATTAAATTTTCATCTAATTTGGGTTTTGCGTCTTCAAGTTTTTATTAAATTCTGCATTTTATTTTTCTTACTTTTTTTCCTCATATTTTGCCTTCATTTTTCTTTTGCTCTATTTATTTATTCTTATTTATTTTTTATTTTTTTTCATTTCCTTTTCTATTTTTGTTCTCTTTCTTCTTTTTCATTTTTATTCACTACATTTTTTTTTCCTTTCTTTCATTTTTATCTTAATTTTTGCTCTTTTTCTTTTCTTTCATCTTTTGTTCACTATTTTTACCCATTTTTCTCTATTTTTCTCCCCTATTCTTCACAAATTTTGTCCTTTTTCTTCCATTTTTTACTCTATTTCTTTTTCTTATTTTCTTTTATATTTTTCTTACCTACAGGGTGCGATGGTTAAATTGTCGCCATTTTATATTTTTCATTTCATATTATTTGTTTTTTTAAATTTTAACAACTGCACAATGTAGTCACATCAGTTAGGCACCATCTATGAGAAAAAGACCACCATGACACAATTTACCCACCAGAAACTTGGAAACTGCTTGCTGTACTGCTTAGCATTCGCACCGGTAGCATTTCAGATTGTTTGGGTGTCAGTCTGGGGGTAGTATAGAGTATTTTCATTGATTTTTCTTCACTATTTCTTTTTTTTTTTCATTTATACTTCTTGTTTTCTTTCTCTATTTTTCTTAATTTTCTTTTCTTTCATTTTTTCTTTTCTTTCATTTTTTTCTTCTCTATTCTCCCTCACTTTTTCTTCTTTTCCAAGATCTATCTTCAGAGAGGTTCTCTCTATATTAATCAATCTTTCTGTTTTTCTTTTTTTTAATTTTTTTTTTTTTTTTTTTTTTTAAAAGCGTTTCACCCCGAGCAAGGCATGTCACTGCCACTACTGTGCAGGGGGCTACGTAGAGTGGAGAAAGGCTGATTAAATATAGGAAATGACAGAGGGTGGGTGATAGGCGGGTAAGGATACCGAGAATGAGGGTTGGGTAGATGAGAGTGTTGTGAGAATAGTTGGGAGTTAGTGTGATAGGAATTTATGGTATACTTTTTTTTTTTTTATCATCCTTATAATGTTCATCTCTGTGTCCAACAATTTCTCATTCAAAAGTTATTTTCTGAAGTGGTCTTCTCTTCATTTTTCCCATAAGAAATTATTCTATTTCTCTGATTTTGACTTTTTTATAATTTTTGTTTCTCTTCATTTATTGAATGTTTTTGCGGATATGTTGAAAGCATAGCAGTTATCATTTCAGAAAATGATATTGGTTTGCCAAGTTCAAATTCCAGCTGATACAATTTCATTCCCTTTTACACAAATACCATTGTGAATGATTGGAATCAATATCTTATCTACCAAGATATGGGTTAAATAACTGTACAAAGTGAGATTTGTGAGCCAAGTTCAAATTTCACTCAATGCAATTATTTTCTCTTTTGCACAAATATCACTGTAAAAGATATGAATCCACCAAGATATGGGTTTAAATATCAGAGTAGACTTGACTTTCCTCTTTGGTGACAGCCAATCTAGGGGAGCAAATCTGGTTTCAAAACTGTCTGGGATTGGTATTGAAACAACAAGCAGTACAATTTTGGCTGTGGCAGACACTCTACAAATATTTGAACCTAAACACTGAGAGGAAGCTTTTGTTTTTTTTTAAATAGAAGTTTTGTAACCTCATTGGTTATTGTTGTGACCACAAAATGTGTTGTGGTATCACACGGTTGTATTGTCTTGGTTATTAGTATGTTACTTCAGTTATTCATAGATTTGTAGTAACAGTTATTATTACGAGGTGATATTCTGGTATTTTTCTATTTGCAAGATAGTTATTTGTGTATCTCATGAATAGTACTGTATTAAGAGGTTCCTCCTGATAATGGTATCCAAGAGAAGGTACTACATATTATCAGGAGGAGTAATCTCTTGAGTAATCTACTCAACGACTAAATAGTAATATCACACTGTGAACACTGATCTCTGCTACTCAGCTGTATCTATTACAACTGCAGCTGCTACTCATAATTCAATTAATCCACCCAGTTGATTCACTCATTTGATCCATCCAGACTTCTGTCTGGTGCTTAACATAGTTTATTATCATGGTCAAGTGATCCCCAGTGGAATTATCCATTCTTATAGTTTTATTTGTTATTTGGTAATCAGCGTTCAACCATGTGTTGGTGTTGACACTTCTTTCTACATGACAATACTTTTTTCTAGTTCAAGAACTATAAATGCCAATTCACACTCCACCCACGTCTATTGAACAGGTGAAGAGGCTCATCCCTTGTTCCCTGTTTAGGATGTGGTTTCTGGCTTTCTTTTTTCCAATCTTTTCACTCTTTTCTTTTTTCTTTTTTTTTTCAATTGGAGTAGATAGACTAAACTATCGCCCAGTTCACACTCCACCCACATCTATTGAACAGATGAAGAGGCTCATCCCTTGTTTCCCTGTTTAGGATGCGGTTTCCGGTTTTCTCTTTTCCATTCTTTTTACCCTTACATAGCCCCTGCGTATCAGTGGCGTTATCGCCTTGCTTGGGGTGATATGATTAAAAAAAAAAAGAAAAAAAAAGAGTTTAAATTTCAATTAAATCCGCTGCCTTTCAAAGATTTCCGCCTGTCCACCATAATTACTTGTAAAAAACAGTCGCATCTACATTTCAGAATAATTCAAAGGAACATGCAGAGGTCAGATTACTTAGAGGGGATATTACAAGTTCAGTTTTCAATTAAAGCCACCACCTTGGAAAATTACCATCTACCTTTGTGTAAAACTACACATTTTTATTCTACTTCCAGTTGGTTTGGTATATAAACCAAAACAGCTTTTATACTTTACACACTATAATTTTGAATGTAGATCACAAACCTGTCTAGATTTAACCTGTAGATCACATACTATACCAGTACTGAACAATCTACCTCCATATACTAAATAAATGGGTCAATTAAAAAGTTGTCTGAATCAACTGGCACTTGAAGGTCAAAGGGAATTATGGCTGAAACTTTGTGATAAGTACAAAGATAAGGACAATGGGCAAAATGTAAATAGTATAAATAATTCTTTTTAAAGAAAATGGGAACTAAGCTAAAAGCATATGTAGTGAATTATACAGTGAGAATATTTTGAGGACCCTAGATGTTATGCCAGGATTTGTTATTGGAGGCCACAATTTGAACAACATAAGGTATGCAGATGATACAGTGCTGATGGCAGACATGGAAAGAAAACTACAAGACCTCCTACAGAAGGTAGCTGAGGAGAGTAACAAAAAAGGACTGCAAATAAACAGCAAGAAAACTGAATGCATGGTCATCAGCAAAAAGAGCAACCCAAAATGCCAAATACTGGTGGGGGATACTAGAATCAAGCAAGTACAAAAATTTAAATAGCTAGGAAGTGTTCTAACAAGGGATGGAAAGTGCGACACAGAGATCCAAAGGTGAAGGACGCGTTCCAGAAGCTGAGTAAAGTACTAAGACACAGGAAAATTTCACTAGAAACAAAGAAGAGTGCTATATTGCCATGTGATGGCAGTTCTTCAATATGACAATGCTGGATAATATCATCAAAGATAAGGAAAAAACTTGAAGCAGCAGAAAGGGACCGAGCATGTGAGCAATGATGAGGTTTTGGAAAGAATGGCAACAAAAAGAAAATTAATAGTGAGCATCAGGAAAGAGACAACTGAAGTTCCTGGGACATGCAATGAGGAAGGAGGGCTTGGAGAACCTGATACTGACAGGTCAGATAGAAGGAAAAAGAGACAGAGGAAGGCAGCGGATAACATATTTGAAGGGCCTGAGCATGTAGATGACAGAACGGGGTTTGCGTGGTGTAACAGGAGAAAACATACTAAGAACCACCAGGGATAGGGAGACGTAGAAAGCCATGATCGACTACGTCGTGAAAGGACAGGGCACATAGAAGAAGAAGAAGTGAATAGTAGTAAGTGTATTAGAATATACCCTTTCCTCTTCACAAATAGAATGACAAAAACTCTTTCTCTTTTTCTCTCTATACATCTATCCTTTCTTTCCTTTTTTATGACCCGGACATAGCTTACTTGGTCAGCTGACATCATGCAGCAGCCAACTAATCACTAATGTTCCCACCAAAGTCAAAGCAAAAATGTGGAGGCATTATGACAATATAAAATAAAAAAAAACATGTGTACAATTCTTTTTCATTTCTATTTACTATCAGCCACACACACATGTGTGCATCAAAGCTAGGCTTCAAGTCATCAGAAATTCAATGAATACCAAACCAAAAGGATGATGGTTATAAATAAGGTCAACACCAGAAAAGTGATACAGAAAATGTTATATTGCATATAACAGAATTATTGAATACAAACAACAGGATTGTAGCAAATTGGTATATTACCAGGAGAAGTAGTATTTTACAAAAGAGGTTATTAGTAGTATGCAGGAACAAGGGTTTAGTCACATGTATCGTCGTAAGACGTAGAGTCTGATAATAGCACACTTCCAGTTCACTACCGGAAATACTCGACTGACTTGTCAATTGGCTGACTCGTTACTCGTTACCAATCTTCCAGAGGTCTTCCCACTACTACTTTATGTAGTGCTTGGAATAGTCCATTATAGTAGAACACAGGTGGAGAGTGCCCCAACAGAAAATCAAGGACTGATTCAAAAGGACAATTCATATGTGCAAATACCAAAACAATTTATATAAAACCTTTTATAACCTACACACCAAAATACACCTAAAGGGATGAACCTTCTCTAAGTGAACAAAAATATGTACTAATGGAGTCAACCACTAAAATAATAAAAATGATTGTATAGTTTGTACAAACTTGGCCTTTGTTCGTTATTACCATAAACACAGCAAAATTATACTGGTAATCCTACTGTATGATTATACTGCAGACATATATGATGGGTGTCCTATAAAGTTTCTTTAAATTTTAAAAAGTTTATTGCAAAAGCAAATGAACAGACAAATATATGGAAATTGTTTCAAAATGAAGAGCAGATACTGAAGTGTTTTTTTTTTAATCTAATCTAAACGTATTCATAAATAGAACTTTGTGTGTGTGTGTCCATTACCTATAGATTCTGAAACAGCTGAACTGATTTTCTTGAAAATTTACACAGTTGTACTATAAGCATCTGCGAGTGTTCTTAGCTAGGTTTTGTGTCAAGGTACCCCCGATAAAGATCGAAAATCGATAATCGAAAAAATCGGGTTATAGAATGAGTGGTCCGATTTAATCAAATTTGATACACTCATAGACAAAGACATAAGAAATGATATTCAGAAGTTTCAAGGTTGCAGTTCTTACAATAGTGCAGAAAATCGGTTTATATAAAAGGCAAGATGTTTGTGTGTGTGTGTGTGTCTGTTTATCTGCCTGCATGTCTGTATTTTTTTCAGCCTTTTTATTTTAGTTTTTACTTCACGTTTGGCTCTAAGTAGGTATAATTGTAGTTCATAGTCTCAGCCATAATACCATTTACTCAGAGGACTTATTTAGCCTTCAAAATTCAGTTTACAACAAAAAAAACTTATTTGATATCGATACCAGGAAATCAAATTTGACTTACATCCATTCATTTTTTTTTTCAGTCTATGGTTTCACTTTAACTGGAAACAACTATTGCTTTTTAGTCTTTCGTGCCAATGTCCAAAGAGTCTGAGCTCCAGGACCATGGATTAGTTTTAAAGCTTTCATTACACCCGAGCAACGCCAGGCTATACTACTAGTATAATATAATTATTAGTAATATATTTTTTAAATTGTAAAGAGACTTTATGGACATCCTGTCAAAACTCTGAAAGAGACTTCTCAAATTTTTGGAACATAAGGCTTGGAGAATTTAATACTCACACAACATAATGAAGGCAGAAAGAACTGAGAGAAAAAATGTATTTGTGTGAATGTCTGGCAGAGTAAGCACAAAAAGAGAAATCAAACATTGCTTAGAGCTATAAGGGACAGGATGCTACAGAGAGCCATTGTCATCTATATTCTGAAGCAGCACAATACATTATAGAAGGAAACGAATCCTTTCTTTCTCCATTTTCCTCTTTACTCATACATTTTTTTCCATCACTCTTTATTGATATTTTTTCTCTCTAGTAAATTTGAGCTTTTTCTCATTCACCTTCCATGACCTTTCAATTTGTAAATTGTTTCCATTTTTATTTTCTGTTCTCTTCGTTTTTTTCTTTCGTCTGTCTCTATAATTTATCCATTTTTTTTTCTTTATGCTGTTCTTCCCCTCAGCTCTTCTTTAATAAGATTCTTTTTCATTCAAAATTTTCATTTTTTTTAATCTTTTACTCTTTTTAGATACATATTGGCCTTGTACCAAACAAAGCTAAGTAAATATCTATCATCCTTTTCTATATCAATATTCCAGATATCTGATATCTAAAGGTATTAAATTTAATCTTACAGAGTTAGTCTACGTAGATCCATTGTAGACTATGCTGTCTGGGTAAATATGAGCTGACCATATGCCTTAACTTGACGTATAAAACCCAGGATATATTTTTTTTAGAAAAAAGACCAGTCTTTCATATTCTATCAAATATGATAGCTCTTATCTCCTCTAAGTTAATGCAAGACTACGAAACAGAGCAGGTATGTGTATTTTAAGAATCAGAAGTGTGTGTTTGAAAGCATTATTTGGGTTTTGTTTGATCAGAAGGTCCTACATGGCCAAACGGTCTAGGGTACATCAGATATAATGATGGTTTCCCCTAAGGGGACGCAGGTTCAAATCCTGCTTGCGAGTGGATATTTTCTAACAAGATTTTTTCAGTATGCAGACTAATAAATGTAAATAAATATACTGTTTAATAATAAAAACACAGCATCTACTTAAATATGACTATCCCTTAGAAAATAACGTTTAAACAAATAAATTATATATATATAACACACACAATTGGCAATAAATTTTTTGAAATACATTTTGAAATAAAATTCCAATTAAATTCAATTCTAAAAGTTGAGCAAAAATAAAATATTTTAAAATTTCATTTTATTTGAATTTATTTATCCCTCTGTCTCTGTAATGGCTGGCTACTTGTATCTGAGCATGCCTGTCTGCTAGGGTAGCTAACCAATCCCTGTTGCAGATGTCTACTCAGACACATTTGTGTTTGTTCCCACCCTTAGTTTATGATACATCTATGTTCAGCAGAGCTGAGTGACACTTACTGAGAGAAAGAGAGTTTGTGTTCTACAGTTTGAACCAGGCCAGTACACTCAAACCCTTCCGTCACAATGACTTGTGACTTTGTGCTAATTTAAACACTGAACAATTCCGTCTGCCCAACTTTACTCACAAGGCTTTGGTCAACTTGTGGTGTGGTTTTAAGGCACTTTTTAATGGTGCCGCATGCTTGAATCACCTCCCTAGAACAATAACATCAAGTCATTTTTTATCAACTATGCTGAAATTCGAACTTGAATCTTATGGTCAGAAAGCAGATGTTCTAACCACTTGGCTATGCCCCTTCTATCTATCTATCTATCTATCTATCTATCTATCTATCTATCTATCTATCTATTCCAGCCAGTTCATATTTATCTATCTCAGTATATTCTTATCTATCTGAACCTCACTGTCTGTCTGTCTGTCTGTCTGTCTGTCTCTCTCTCTCTCTCTCTCTCTCTCTCTCTATATATATATATATATATATATATATATATATATTTCTGAGATGAGGTAGTATTTACATTGTTCTGACTGTTGTCCTCATCTTTACTGCCATAATTATATTCACAACATTTTGGCCATTATATTTTCTGGCCTTCTTCACTTCATTAGAATTTTGAACCAAATCCTTTATTTCAATCACTGTGGTATATTTTTCTTGTTCCATGTGCCATGATACTTCCAGGTGTCATGTAGTTATCTCCCTTTCACTCAGCTCTCTAAATTATTTGAACCCCAATGCTGTAGCTAGGTATCAAACTCATGACTTGTTGAGTCAAATCACTAGACCTTACCGATGTTTTTGTCCACTGGGCCATGTGCTCCAATCACCTGAAGAAGGCTGAAGCATACAATGGCCGAAATGTTGTGAATATGAATATGGCAATACAGATGAGGACAATAGTCAGAACAGTGTAAATATATTTCCAGACATGTACATGAATGTAAGCAACACTAGTACCAGAAAACAAAATTAAAATCTATAAACAGTCAGTTCATAATGTGCACCTGATTATTGCATAGTGCGTGAAACTCTGAGTTGTGCTTTAGATGTAGGATAATGTGTGTGTGTGTGGGTGTGGGTGTGTGAGAGAGAGATATATAATAATAACCTTTCAGACATGTATTCCTCTTCTGGCACTGGCAGACCCATGCAATTTAGCAATCAACAGGTGGAAATGAGAAATAGCGTACATGCATTGTTCTTCATTTCCACCTGTTGATTGCTAAATTGTATGAAAATGTCAGAAGACTTACAAGAATCTGTGCCTGAATAGTTTTATTAGGTAGAAGCAAACTAAATGAGAATTTAAAATGCATACATAGCTGTATTTTTTTTTAATTGAGGTAAGATCAGGATAATGAAAACGAGTTATGTTCCACCTGATATAGGATTTGCCATAATGATTTGAGGCAAAGTTTTACAAGGCCAGATACTTTTCCTGACCCCCTCAGAAACTCACAATGTTTCAAGTACACTGAGTGTTTTTATCAAGACACCATCTTTAGAAACGTTGCCATTCAAGACTTGAGACTCCATCCCTTTGTTTTTAACAGTTTGATTCACCCTGTATAAGGCCAGGGAGCCACTCAAGATAGTGGGATATGTTAAGGTATAGTTTATGAGATACAACCCAAAATGCCAAATACAGATGGGAGATAACAGTTTCAAACAAGTACAAGAATTTAAGTACCTAAGAAGTATTCTAACAGAAGATGGAAAGTGCGACACGGAGATCCGAAGGCGAATTGGCATGGCAAAAGACACGTTCCAGAAGATGAGCAAAATACTAACACACAGGAAAATCTCAATAGAAACAAAGAAAAGAGCGCTGGACTGCTACATGATGTCAGTTCTTCAATATGGCAGTGAATGCTGGACAATATCGTCAAAATGAGGACAAAACTGGAAGCGGCCGAAATGTGGTTCTACAGAAGGATGCTACGGATATCGTAGACTGAGCATGCAAGCAATGATGAGGTGTTGGAAAGAATGGCAACAAAAAGGAAATTGATACTGAGCATCAGGAAGAGACAACTGAAGTTCCTGGGACACGCAATGAGGAAGGAAAGCCTGGAGAACCTGATACTGACTGGTCAGATAGAAGGAAGGAGAGACAGAGGAAGGCAGCGGATAACATATTTGCAGGGCCTGATCAGGTGGATGACGGAACAGGGGTTGCCAGGAGCAAACATACTAAGAGCCACAAGGGATAGGGAGACATGGAGAACCATGATCGCCTACGTCCTGAAGGGACAAGGCACATAGAAGAAGAAGAAGAAGAAGAAGAAGAAGAAGAACCCCAATGGCCTTTGTTAACTAATATTGAGTCCGAGGCAAAAATCAAGGTGAAGAGCTTTACCTGGTCTCTCAAGGAAGATATGACCCTGAGGCCATTTATAAAGTAGGCACAGTCGCTTTGCCTTTGTTCATAATTTGGTTAGTGATCTTCCAGAATTCACAAAATACAGTTTTTTTTTTCTTTTCAAGCCTGATATATCCTGGAAAGGAATATCAGTGAAAAGGTAAGTGTAAGAATGATACTTAACACAGGAAATAGATAGAAGGGATTTATTATACGAAGGTACAATAAATCATAAGATACACAATAGCAATCAACAAATAGGAGTGGAATAATCTATCAAGTAGAGAATGCCTTCGCCTATGACGTATGCTTCTCAGTTGCTTCTCATCAATGTCCTTTATAGACTAGAGCATTCCATTATGGTGTATGATAGGATGTTCTACTATAACAAAGCCTTACACATACAAAATAAAATTTTAATTTTACTTCAGTTCTACTACTAACATTGGACTTGACTGCTGGTTTATTTTGAAACAGCATATTTCTATAGATTTCAAAATATATGTTGTCAATCATATGTGTGTATAGGGTTACGTGTTAAGTGTAACAAAAGAAAAAAAAATGTTGATTAACCAAAATTCAGAGATAAATCACAAACAAATATTTAATTTACCAAAACATTAAATAAAAATATTTACAAATAAACAGTTTTTGCATTCAAAAAGAAAAACAGAGTTTACTACAGGCAGGCAAAATGTTATGAAATGGGAAGGAAGAGTCAAATATCTTTACCCAATTGAGATAGCAAAGAAGTTTAAGTGCTATACTTTTTGGAAATCCTGAAGTGTGTATATAAAGAATAATTATTAGTTCAGTCAATGAAAGAGTCAAAAATAGCTATTTATCCATTTAGCGCCAATGAGGTTCTCTTTCAGGTTTTAATTGGTCGGTAACTTTTCTTAGAGATTCATTTGGCTGGATGCACAGATCCATGAACCGTTTCGGAGTTGATAATATCAGCAACTCCTGTTAACAACTGACTACTTTTTTCCCAAAACCTATTTTTATAGGGGCTGACACCTAATTTGCATATTCTAGAACCCTTTAAAATTCTCTAGATTTTAACTTGAATTTTTTCAAACATTCTAGCATCTTCCAAATGTTCTATTTCTAATTTCATTATTTTTACGACTACTTCATGAATTAAAACTTTTTTGTAATAACCGGTAGGACTCAAATGAATCCCTTACTATAACTTTTTTGTCATCATTAATTTTATTTTTATATATAAATGCATCCTTGTAACAATAGTTGAGGACAAAATTATTAGCTTTCGCCATGAACATTTGTTTTTAAATTATTTCCTATGTACTGTTTAACAGTTACGACTGGAGAATCCGGGGAAGCCGGCGAGCCGAGTTCGAATTCCAGTTGAATCCATTGTATTCACTTACGCGCAAATACCCTTGGGAAAGGTATTAATCCGTCTCTTCCTTCTAGTTATGGGTTAAATAGCAGGACAGATTGGGTTCTATAGCCTTGGTCGGCAACCAGTCTACCGCAGAAAGCAATGGCAACCTACTGCGGGATAATCTTCTGCCCAGTCAGTCATGCCTCGAGAGAGACATGATCGCCCAAGCGTGTATCACGTATGGCACTTAACTGACTGACTGTTTAACAGACTAAGTGATTTTTAGCAAAACATTTCTAAATATACTAGTATCATTTATAAATCTTATTTTATATCGCACACAGAAACAAAACTGATTACCAAAACTAGAACAACTAAGATCAGAATTATTAATGCTCACTCTTGATGCTTATAGCCAATTATACAGTATAACCTGGATATAAGAGAAACCCGAATATAAGAGAGATTTTATCTGGTCCCAAATTAGAGCCTGTGGTAATGTATATAAAATAGATCAAACCCGTATAAAAGAAAAAACCCCGGATATAAGAGAGATTATGGTCCCAAATTAGAGCCTGTGGTAATGTATAAAAAATAACCAAACCCGGATATAAGAGAAACTCCACTATAAGATAAATTTTATCCGGTTCCGGCCACTCTCTTATATCAGGGTTACACTGAAATTTGCTAAATAGTAGCTTGCAAACATGATATAGTTTTTAGCAAGTTTTATGGGCATCTTCTGAATAATATCTGCCCATTAGTTTTTGTCAAATCTCTCAAACTCCCAGAGATTTGATAGTCTTTTGGCATAGACTGTACTTCAGTTCATTTCATATATTTTTTGGGAATTTAAATCAGGACTTTGTGCATGCGAGTTAATAAAATTCATGTTTGGCTTTATGGAGGTAATTCTTCACCAGAAGCAACATATGCTTCAAGTCATCATAATGTTGTAAGAGAAAATAACACAAAGTGTAGGGAGACCGAGAAGGTCTTGGCTTGAATAAGTCTTTCAATGAGTTTTAAAGAGATGGATTAAAAAAAATGAGAAATGATATGCCAAGTGTTTTGGCTGCAGAGTTTAACATGTGGAAAAAAAAAAGTGTTTATATTTATTAGGTTTTTGGTAATTTTTTTTATTTTTTGGCGCGCGGGGGTGGGTGGGTGAAGGTTATTCCCCCCCACTCCCTGATATAACTGCATTATTCTAAATAACAGGGTTCATTGGTTAAAAAAGTGTTTTCTATAAATAAATTGTTTGAGCTTCACAAATTTTTAGGCAAAATTCAGTTAAAAAACTTATTAATTGAATTTTTTAAGTGTTTAGAATTGAATTTTTTGTTCCTTTTAAAATCTTTTCATTCACTTTCACTCCTAGTAGTCCCTTGCATCTTAGCGGAGTTTGCCTTGCTTGGGGTGGATTAAATACAAATAGGAAAGGTATGCAACTATATGAAAAATTCCATATGTTGTAGGGAGGTCTTTAGTCAAGTGTTTTCTATAAATAAATTGTTGCGCAAACTTCACAAATTTGTAGGTAAAATTGAATTAAATTAAATTCAATTAATAAATTTAATTCAATTGATAACTTTTGAAGTGTCGAAGACTGGGTTTCTGGTTATAGAAGTATTACTAATCTAAACTTATTTATAAATGGAACTTTGTCTCTGTGTATGTGTGTGTGTGTGTGTGTGTATGTGTGTCCATTACCTATATACTCTGAAATGGTTGAACCGATTTTCTTGAAAATTTACGCAGTTGTACTATAAGCGTCTGTGAGTGTTCTTAGCTAGGTTTTGTGTCAAGGTACCCCCGATAAATATCGAAAATCTATAATCGAAAAAATCGGTTTATAGAAGGAGTGGTCTGATTTTAATCAAATTTGATACACTCATAGACAAAGACATAAAAAATGATATTCAGAAGTTTCAAGGTTACAGTTCTTACAATAATGCAGAAAATTGATAATATATATATATAAAAGTCAAGATGTTTGTGTGTGTGTCTGTTTATCTGCCTGTATATCTGTATTTTTTTAGCCCCTTTTATTTTAGTTTTTGCTTCAGGTTTGGCTCTAAGTAAGTATAATTGTAGTTCTTAGTCTCAGCCATGATACCATTTACTCAGAGGACTTATTTAGCCTTCAAAATTCGGTTTACAACAAAAAAAACTTATTTGATATCGATACCAGGAAATCAAAATTTCACTTACATCCATTCATTTTTCTTTCAGTCTATGGTTTCGCTTTAACTGGATACAACTATTGCTTTTTAGTCTTTAGTGCCAACGTCCAAAGAGCCTGAGCTCCAGGACCATGGATTAGTTTTAAAGCTTTCATTACACCCGAGCAACGCCGGGCTATTCTGCTAGTATATATATATATATATATTAGCTGCGATCGGTAAATTGTCGCAATTACTTTATTATTTCAAATATTCTTTAGGCTGAGTCTGAGCTCCAGGACCATGGATTAGTTTTAAAACTTTCATTACACCCGAGCAACACCGGGCTATACTGTTAGTTAATTCATAGCTGGAGAAAAAAAGTGGTGGATTCATATTTTTCCTAAGGGCATTTGTATGTAAGTGAATATAACAAACCCAGTGAGTATTGAAACTTAGATCTCTGATTTTCTAATCTATTACACATTACATCATCTGCACATCAAAGCTTACAGCACCTGGTATTCCCAAGTGGTCACCCATCTAGGTACTAACTTTGCTTAACTTTGATAATCTTATGGGAATTAATGTTTCAACATGCTAAAAGCACATTTTCAGCTATTATTTTTCAAAATGGTCACCAGCATTGGCCATGACTTTTTTTTGTTTGTAATGAACAAGAGTGTTTGAATGATCCTATGGAAAGTGACAAATTGAACTTTGGCACAGTGTTCAGCAGATATTCTGAACCTAGGCTGAGGTGCCAACCCATACATACAAGAAGGTGCTGAAAACTTCTCTTCCTGATCAAGAAGTCTTTTCACAAAAAAAAAAAAAAAAAAAAAAAAAACAATCCACACCTCACAGAAATAATAAGAGTAATAATATGATAATTGGTCATTTGCTCAGATGTTAGTGAAGAGGGTCAGGTTGGGTTGAGAACTTTTTAGCACTTTTTTCTAAAAAAATAATTTTCTGGCCATAAACTCCAGTTTCATTACCAAAAGACTGAATTTTGATCAAACAATGCTACCTTTATCTTGCAAGATAAACAGATGCTTACTTATCCCAGTATATATTAGTCATGTATTTGGGTAGTAATCCCTCTTTGATACATGTTCTATTAAACAAGACTGACAAGAGGTATTGTAACTATTTACACTATTCAGACTATTGTCTTCATTTTTATTGCCCTATTAATAATGTTTCTTCCATTGTACACTCTGACCTTTTTTCAGATTATATATGTTGGAATTTCAAACCAAAGCTTTTATTTAGTGTACAGAGGTAGAGTGTTCAAAGACACATGACCCAGTGGATAAAAGCGTTGGTTGAATAATCCAAAAAGTGACTTAACCCAAAGAGTTGTTTTGATTTAATGTAGATCGCCTCCAATATCTGAAGGTTCTTTTTACTGTGTGTATCTGTGAGTATTATTGTTGTTTTATCGACTAAAATTTGTCTAATATTTTTCAGCAGAAATAGCAAATGACTCTGAAGAGTGAAGACATAAATAAAAAACAAACTTACTTGTGTAAATATATCTTAGAAGTAGTATTAACTAATAGGTTGCCAGTTCACTGCCAGCTTACTAGGCACATTGCATATCTTACAGTACTGTATTCCCCAGTGATCACTCATCTGGGTACTGACCAGGCCAGCTGTTGCTTAACTTTGGTGCTCAGATGAGAACCATAGTTTTAACATGGTATGGCCTTAAGGCTGGCTTAAATATTTTTAAAAAATTATTTTGTACCAATTAAGGCAATAAAACTACTAAGGTGCAAAGGAATTACTGAGTGTATATATATGAACTACATTTAGCTGAGTTATTCAGTGTAACAATGTTAGTTCAACTCATACCCACGTTGTTATTTGCTGCTTGTCGGTATTTGAATAGAGCTGAAAAGTAATTGCTTTGTTTTTAATCTTTTAATATCT
This sequence comes from Ascarosepion bandense, assembly GCA_037127315.1. Lineage (NCBI taxonomy): Eukaryota > Metazoa > Mollusca > Cephalopoda > Sepiida > Sepiidae > Ascarosepion > Ascarosepion bandense. Next base: position 1,603,451 of record JBBBDQ010000924.1, on the reverse strand, counting down.
GTTGTTCAACTTGTGGAATACATTTTAAGACATTTTTTTATATAAAACAAGCATTAATTTTTATTATTTTATTGATCATATGCACAGAAAAGATTGAAGTACAATATGTGCTACAGATTGTGTTTAAATACAATTTAATGATAGTCTAGTATTTAAAAAAATGCCATAAAATATATTGTACTTGTGGAACAATGAACACGTTTAACATTTCTTAACCAGACCTCCTCAGCAATGGACATGTTTAACATTTCTTAACCAGATCCCCTCAGCAATGGACACATTTAACATTTCTTAACCAGATCTTCTCAGCAATGGACATGTTTAACATTTCTTGACCAGATTTCCTGAGCAATGGACACTTTTAACATTTCTTAACCAGATCTCCTCAGCTTGAGGATAGCAGTTTTAAGTCAATAGAACTTCTAAATGAATTTATCTTTTGTTTACTTCTTTGTTGAGGTCCCCCCCCACACTGATTTAGGGGTCAGCTTGACTATAGCTACAACTCCAGTTTTTCTCCCTATTTTGACCATAAATATCTATTTGGTAAAAGATGACTTATGCAGACATTGGTCATCTTTTTTCACTACCAGTGTTTCAAATGACTATCATTATAGAGGTTGATGTGTGTATGTGTGTGTGTTTTCTTAATAAGGCATGTGGCATAAAATCTCTTAACACAACTTCTAAACACAAAGCAGGATTTTGTTGACCTTACCAGTGTGAGGATAAGTCTCATCCCAATGCTGTACCTTGTGACACAACAGGACATGCACATGTGTCACCATTCATTTGCACTATGTCACCCTTATTACAGCTCTACAAATAACAGCTGACTGTGGCATTTGAAACTAAATTAAACTTGAGGGTAAGGACAAGGATGTATTTTTACAAGCATCCACAATTTTTTAAATAAGTAACTGAATAGATAAAATTAATAGAATTAAAAATGTAGACACACACGCACGCACACACACACACACACACACACACACACACACACACTAGCAGTAAGTATATAGGATGGGAAGAGTATAAATCTACTTTTAATTTTTTTATACGACCCACATCTGCAGACATTAAATACAGGAAATAACATTTTTCTGAATGAGTTATTCTCTATGTAAAAGTTGCTGTGTTGAACTTTAACAAAAAATTACTTGTAAATAAGAAATTAAAACAAAGATTGAACTGAAGGCCACACACACTTTCTTTTTCTTTGTTGTGTAGAATAATAAATTTACAAGGGGTGTGTAAGTTTTGAAACAAATTGGAGGAAAAATGTGGAAGTGTATGTTAATAGAAATCAGTGAGGATACACACACACTCACACAATCTTCAGTTATATATGCAAGTTTCATTAAAAATGACAGACAAGCTTCTATGGTTTGATTTTTATATAATTTTTCATCTGATCTTATAATTTTTTTCTTTTCAGAATGTAAATCATATAAAAATTTAATGTTTTATTCCTCCAAGTGCTTTCAGCTATACTTTTAACCATTATCAAGGGTGAATTTTATTTTATTTTTAACTGAATATGTAGATTGTTTTGTGTATTTATGTGTTTTTGTAGGAATGTTTTATTTTTCAAACACATTGTGGCCATGTTCATAGTTGATATTGATGAGTTTTAGCACTTTCTTTTTTACTCTGTTAAAGTAAAATAAAATTCATCACTAATAATGATTAAAAATATAGCTGAAAGTGCTTGGAGAAATAAAACATTCAGACAATTTTTACATAATTTACATTCTGAAAAGAAAAAAAACATTTTACAATCACATGAAAAGTTTACAGTATTTACATTATTTGGACTACTGTCCTCATCTTTCTTGCCATTTGTATGATGTTTCGGTTATTGTATGCTCCAGCCTTCTTCAAGTGCTACGAATTTCAAACTGAACCCTTTATTACAATTAGTGGGGTATATGAACTCCATTCCTTGCATAGTAATGCCTCTTCTGGAAGTTACTTGTTCACCACTGCTGTAGCCTGGTATTGAACTCACAAATCTTTGGATCAAGTCACAGAAACTAACCAACACCTATATCCACTGGGGCATGTGTTCTTAAGGACAAGAACAAGAACAACTGAATTTTTGGTATTTGTAACCCTATTTTTTCCAAAGTTCATATTGCAAATTCTGAGGGCTCTGAAATAAAATCTGATTATTATAGCAAATTTTATTTTGTTGTTATGGTGAGAATAAAAATTTATGGAATCATTTTTCTTAATAGATTTATGAAAGACATTTGGTTTTATACCTTTAATTTAAAAAGACTTAGTACATTTTCTATACATTTGTGTCTAAATAAATTACTTTCTCTTTTAATTAAAATTGCATTAATTAAAAATTATGCTTGGCTTATTATGATGCAAAAGATCTCTTTTTGATGAAATATATTCTCTTATTTAAATTCCCAGATGTTTCACCTGTGTGATTCTTTTGGCATTTTTTTACAGTCTATTCTGCAAATTACTGCTTCAGGTTTTAGGTTGTTATTTTGTTTTGTATTAATTCAATTTCTTATTATGGTGCAATGGAGATCAGCTCAGAATGAGAAATCAGAGCTGAGTTTGAATTCCTGTTGAATCTGTTGCATCCACTTATGCACAAATAACCTTGGGAAAGGTCTCTTCTCCCTTAAACTATGGGCTAAATAGCAGGAAAGATCGGGTTCTATAACCTTAGTTCGCAACCAGTCTGCTATAGAATTAAATGACAGCTTACTATGGAAAAATCTTCTGCCTAATCAGTCATGAATTGAAAGAAACATGTATCACCTATAGCACTTGACTGATTGAAATGTTTTCTAAAACAGTTGTAATAAATTTTATGTCTAACTTAGATAAATTCTTTTCAATTCTAGTTGTGATTGAATTTGTAAGTAGTGTAAGGTATTTCATTTAATTAATTTTTTTTGTATCATTCATTCTTTCATTTTAAAAGCTGCAGAGCTTTCTGTTTTACATTGATTATGAAAAAATAAAGAATTGAAAGAGCTTAAAAGTATTTTCAATGTGTGTCTCATATCAAGTAAATATTGAGGGTACAAATTCTGAGTGCTCTTAAATAGAATTTAATAATTATAATAGATTTTATTTTATTGTTATGGTGAGAATAGAAATTTATGAAATCATTCAAAATCTCAAAAATTAAAAACATTAAAATTCAGCATTTTCCATATCTTCAGTGTTTATCCTTGGTACATCATTTTAATCAATACTTGTATTTGCATTTTCCTTTTTGCTTTTAGAAATACATAATTCAATGATGCTTCTGTGTGATCAAAAGGCTTAATAATATACAACTGTTTTTGTTTTTTTTGTCACTTTAATTTCTTTCATCAGTCTACCATATATAATGACTGGCTAGTTGTATTCAAGGATACCCATCTACCAGGATGGCTACTTAATCTTTATTTGCAGATGCCTGCTCAAGCATATTTATGTTTATTCAACACCCACAGAACCCACCTGTTGTTTATATTGCAACTAGACTGAGCAGACCTTAGTTACAGTTTCTGGGAGAGAGCGCATTATCTAGCATGAACAACAGTCTGAACAAGGTCAGGATGCTCAAACCCTTGGTCACGATCCCCTCAGCAATGAACATGTTTAACATTTCTTAACCAGATCCCCTCAGCAATGAACATGTTTAACATTTCTTAACCAGATCCCCTCAGCAATGGACATGTTTAACATTTCTTAACCAGATCCCCTCAGCAATGGACACGTTTAACATTTCTTAACCAGATCCCCTCAGCAATGAACACGTTTAACATTTCTTAACCAGATCTTCTCAGCAATGGACACTTTTAACATTTCTTAATCAGATCTCCTCAGCAATGGACACGTTTAACATTTCTTGACCAGATTTCCTGAGCAATGGACACTTTTAACATTTCTTAACCAGATCTCCTCAGCTTGAGGATAGCAGTTTTAAGTCAATAGAACTTCTAAATGAATTTATCTTTTGTTTACTTCTTTGTTGAGGTCCCCCCACACTGATTTAGGGGTCAGCTTGACTATAGCTACAACTCCAGTTTTTCTCCCTATTTTGACCATTAATATCTATTTGGTAAAAGATGACTTATGCAGACATTGGTCATCTTTTTTCACTACCAATGTTTCAAATGACTATCATTATAGAGGTTGATGACTTGTAACTTCAAGCTAGCACAATCATAGACAACTCTTCAAAATGAACCGTCTACCCAATTTCTCTCACATGGGTAGGGTGAATTTCTGGTATGGTTTTCAGGCACCTTCCAAAAGTGCTGCATGCTGGGTTTGCCTCTTCCAGACCGATAGCATCAGGATGTTACCTTCCTGACAAACTGGCCATAGTGAAATCTGAACCAGGGTCTCATGGTCAAAAAGCAAATGTTCTAACCACTCAGCTCTGCGCCCATACATACATAGTCATAATTTATTCAGTTAATATATTTTTGCATTGTTGGGGTTACCACTCCCATCTGTCTCAGAATTGTAGTTCATAGTGACAGAATAGTGCAATGGCTTTTTAGTTCTTTTTGCACTAGAGATGTTGAGATTACCCCATCCCTTCTCTTAGAGGTTAAAGAGTTAGGACCTATAGTGGGTTATCTTTCTTTTCCAGTTTCTAGTGGGGAGACGTACTTTTGAAAGGTAGTTGTATACTGTTGCAGATTAACGGAATTTGGCCTCGTTGTAGATAGCCCACTATAAGTCATAAAAATATTATAAATCAAGAAAAGCAAATTGAGTTGAAAAATAACATTTTATATATACACATATCAATTAAGGTTTTTGCAATTAAAGTAATCCTTTAAATATGGGTCCAACAGACATTAAAATATTCATGGCAATAAATGCTGAAAAGAGAATTAATGCTTAGGTATGTGGGAGCATTGTAAATAAGGAATGTCTTTGATGTATCCGCTCCTTAGGTCAGTAAGTACTTTTGAGACAGCAAAGAAGGAAAAGATAGGGAAGGGAGGCGAGTGTAGTAAGCCACTTGACTTGGGTCACGGAGAGATACTAAGTCTGTCCATGTGTGTTTGTCTGGGTCAGTCTGTCTGTATCGGGTTTTTATTTTGACTTTTTGGATCGTAGCAGATCATTTGGGAATTCATACTTATATTTGATTCTGAGCTTCCCATTGGCCGATAAATAAAATTCGTTTAGGCTTACGAACTGGAATTTAATATTTGATTAATTTTTAGTTTTCAACCAGAACATCTGCGTGAAGCCAAATGTGCACTGATGAGTTTTGGTCATTTGTTGTTTGGTTGTGAGAGTGCGAACATCCTGTCCCTTGCTTTTGCTCGGTCGGTATCACCACAGACCTACATGGCTGCAGGTTGTTTGAATTCAAAGTTTTCTTTCTTTCAGGCCAGTTTCCAACCAAGCTACAGTGTAAGACTGATACAGTATAACATGGATATAAGAGACCCTGATATAAGATAATCCCGGGTATAAGAGAGATTTTCTCTGGTCCCAAATTAGAGCCTGTGGTAATGTATATAAAATAGACAAACCCGGATATAAGAGAAATCAATATATAAGATAACTTTTATCCAGTCCCGACGACTTTCTTATATCAGGGTTACACTGTATAAGATAGTTGTCGAGATGGGATAAAATTACTCTTATATCTGGGTTATCTCTTATATCAGGGTTTGGTCCATTTTATATACATTACCACAGGCTCTAATTTGGGACCAGAGAACATCTATCTTATATTAGGGTTTATCTTATAGCATGGGTTCTCTTATATCCGGGTTATAAAGTCAATGAATTCTACTGAAATTCAAACTTGGCTCTCTAATTCCTTCAATCTCAGTCACTGTTCATTGCTTCACCAAGCCTTCTGTACGCACAAATACATAATTGATTTCCCTCTCATAATAATCATAGCAGTTGAAAATATCAGAGGGCATCTATGTAAAGAAAGTGTTGGCATTGGTTTGTTTTGTCTGCTTTTAACAATTTTTAAGTTCCCCTCTAGATATTTTGTTTCTGTCTTTTATTTTATTTTTCCTCATCTCATTATGTTGTTTAAAATAATTACTTTTTGAGACCTTGGAATAATTTAAATCTCTGTTCAGTGGTATTTCTTTTTCTCTTAATGACAACCTAAGAATCATTACAATATTTTCTTTTTCTCATAATGTCAGTTATCTGTACTGAGAGGAAATAATTACTAACGGGCAGCAAATAATTATTTTTCTCTTAAAAAGAGTTAAGAAAACAGCATTTGAATGTGAAAGTTATAGGAAATCATTTCTCAGAAATCTTTTAAGAGACATTTTGTATTGTTGAAAAAAAATATTTGGTTCAGGGTCATTTTGGGTATGACAACAAATTACATCTGGCAGCAAAACCTTTGATCAGTAGCTTTTTGATGATCATGAAACTGCCTCTTAATTGCTGCAAATCCCAGGTTGACCTTGACCTGGGGTGGTCCCAGCTATGGGCAAATAGTGAACTACCCAGACTGGGGTCAAAACACTGAAAGTATGAAAATGTGTTTTCATAGTAAAAAAAAAAATAAAATTACCAGCAATACATTTTTTTAATCATGTTTACCCCAAGTAAGGCAATACAGGTACAAGGTGTTAGTGGGTTCAGAAAACAGAAAGGTGTTAGTGGGTTGAAAACAGAAATATTACTAAGGAGCAAAAATAAAAGAGTAACCAGGACAGTAGATAGTGATTGGTATTGCATTTAAATTTTTGAAGGTTAAAGTTGACTGGAAAGCATGGAGTCAGAAGAGAGTTTCACAAGAAAAGAAACTGTTAGCTTAGAACTTACACTTATATCTAGCCAATTCAACTGTAAATTGATGAAACTTACTGGCCAGTCTTGTACTGCACTTAAATTGCTATGCTGATAGAAGGCAGAAAAAGGTTTCTCAGATTATTAATAAAGAACCGTTCAGTTTTAACAATCAATCCTTTGCCCCATTTAACAGCAAACTGAAGGTTGTTTTTGACATCAGCGGCAAATTTGACCTTATCAAACTTCATATTATTCTTAGTATTTATTGCCAAGGGGATAATTCTAAATGAATACAGAATGGTTCTTTTGTTATTTTTACTTTGCAAAATTTTTACAAGGCATAGAAACAAAGATGAATTTGTCTGAATCACCCTAAATTTTCTTCATTTCTTCATTGATGAAACTGCAATATAAGTAATTATTAAATATTTATAAATTCATTTGATGCACATGTTATTGTGCAGTATTAACAAAAGAACTATTCTATTTTCATTTACAATTATTCACTTGGCAATAAATACTAAAAAATAGTATGAAATACATCATTTTTTAAAGCATTGGGGTTGCCTAATAATTATGGCCATTAGTGTATATATATATATAGATAGATAGATAGATAGAGGGAGAGAGAGAGAGAGAGAGAGAGAGAGAAAGGTATGTGTGCATTGATACATATACAGGTGTGTGTGTGTATATATATATATATATATATATATATATATATATATTTTCTAAACATGTACTGTTAAATATAAGAGACAATGAATGTCTATTATTTTTAATCATGAGTCGTTCTAAACGTCGTATTTTGGCTTTAATTTCAGCTGAAAATAAAGACAAAAATTCTCCAACATTTGGATAATTTTTTATTAATTTGGTTCTAAGCTTTCAGCTCACATGAGTCATCTTAAGAGAGGTTATTAAGACGGTAATACAGTAACATCCACCATCACCGACAATTTTATTTTGTATTGACATAAAACTCTGCTAGGCAACGGCAATAGTTACCAAAAATAACAAACGCAGTTCACAAATTTTCAATGCAGTTCTATGACATTACACTGCGTGATAGCACGAAATGGCAATAGAACCATGTATTCAAATGCAATTTAATGTGTTATGACCAGATGTAAAGGTGATTTTATTAAGTGTGGGTTGTTTGGATTTCATGTACACGGCCTCCAATATCTGAAGTTTCTTTTTACTGTGTGTATGAGTAAGGATTATTGTATTGTTGACTAAAATCTCTTATATTTAACAATATATATATGTATATATGTATATATATATATTGTCATCCGCAGACAGATCTGTTTCGCCATATCACAGCTCATCAGTACAGTTAGACTCCAATTGCTTTTTTACCCAGGATTGAAGCCCGACCGAAATGGCGTCAGTCGGTGACTCTACCCCTGTGTGTGTCTAAGTTTTAAAGAAAATGGGAATTAGGACACTTATACTTACAATTAGAAAGAGCTAAAATTTCTACAGCTCATTATGAGGCACGAGAGCTTCGAAGTAGGTCACATCCGGAATGTTTGTTGTATGTGTCCCAGAGAAGGATTTATGGTTGCCACTAGAATAATATCTTCAAAAAGACTGGACTGTAAATCAATGGATACTAAAACTGTTTGCCTGCAAGCAAAAATATTCGCTAGACTAGTCTAGTATTTTAAGGCTACATTTTGGCAGTTATCAAAATGTATATATGGATTGTCAGATATCTCTTGTGCATGGTACTCAATGCTCAGATGTGTCTTGTGTGAGATACTCAATGGTCAGATGTTTCTTGTACATGGTTCTCAATGGTCAGATGACTCTTGTACATGGTTCTCAATGGTCAGATGTCTCTTGTGAATAGTACTCAATGGTCAGATGTCTCTTGTGCATGGTTCTCAATGGTCAGATGTCTCTTGCGAATGGTACTCAATGGTCAGATATCTCTTGTGCATGGTACTCAATAGTCAGAAAGAGGCTGACAAAGCTGGAAGCATTTTTTTAAAAAATATTGCCAGGCTATTTTTACATAGAATTTTAATCATAAGTTATATGGTATTAACTAAACCCATGTTGATGTTTTCTCCTTTGCACAATCAAGAGTTTTGTAAACTACTTTTATCGATCAGTTAGTTAAAACTATTCTTTTATAGTATTATCTATCGTCCACTATTTACATTATCTACATTGTTTGGACTGTCGTCCTCATCTGTATTACCATATTAACAAAGTTTTGGTTGTTTAACACTACGACTTTTTACAGGTAATTAGAATTTCAAACCAAACTCTTTATTTTGATCACTGGGGTATATTGTTCTCATTCTATGAGTCATTCTACTTCTGTATGTTTTAGTTATCTCCCTTTAACTAAACTCTCTGAGTTTTTGTAAACCACTGCTGCAGCCAGGTATTGAGCTCACAACTTTTTGGGTTAAGTTACAGGACAGACTGAAGGTTAAAGTGGAAAAGGAAAATGGTGAGTAACCTACCTAATGGAATGGGAACAAAAGAAGGATGGAAAAAGAGTGAAATGTTGGTTACAGCTTTCAGTGTCAGGAAGCTGTGGAGAGATATTAACATTCACACCATGTATTGATGTAGCAAAAAAAAAAATATATATATATATATATATATATATATATATATATGCACAACATATATACATATTTGTGCGCAATTTTGTGTATTTTATATATATATATATATAGTGAGAGAAAGAAAGAAAGAAAGAGATTATTGAGAGGGCATCTCAACGTAGTGTAATGGTTAGAAAGCTTGTCTTGCTAGAACTGTTACAGCTGAGTAGTGACTTCAATTCTCACTGAATACCCCATACTTTTGACCTTGTGCCACAACTAAGCAGTGCTTAGAAAATCATTATATATGTATTATTAGGATGGATTACCAACTAGCCACACAGACATGCAAACACATTATCAGTCAATTGCGATTGCGATGCACATTAATTATTCTTCTTCTTCTATGTGCCATATCCCTTCAGAATATCGACGATCATGGCTTTCCACATCTCCCTATCTCTGGTAGCTCTTAGCATGCTTTCTCCTGTTACCGCACCCAAACCCTGCTCTGTCATTCATCTGCTCAGGCCCTTTAAATATGTTATCTGCTGCTTTCCTTTGTCTCTCTTTCCCTCTATCTGACCTGTGAGTATCAGGTTCTCCAAGCTTTCCTTCCTCATCACTTGTCCCAACAACTTTAGTTGTCTCTTCTTGAAGCTCAGTATTAATTTCCTTTTCATTTCCATCCTAAAACCTCATCATTGCTCACATGCTCGAAATAAACCCCCACCTGAAATAATAAATACATGTCTGGTTTGCTTTAACCAATGAAAAGGAAAAACATGAAAATGAAAACTACCAGATTATCTTCTCTCTTTCATACTTCATTTCTGATAAAGCTTAAATAAGTGAAACATTTATATATATATATAAATATATAAAAATCTAATCTAAACTTATTTATAAATGGAACTTTGTCTGTGTGTATGTGTGTGTGTGTGTGTGTCCGTTACCTATAGATTCCGAAACAGCCAAACCGATTTTCTTGAAAATTTACACAGTTGTACTATAAGCATCTGTGAGTGTTCTTAGCTAGGTTTTGTGTCAAGGTACCCCCGATAAATATCGATAATCGAAAAAATCGGGTTATAGAAGGAGCGGTCCGATTATAATCAAATTTGATACACTCATAGACAAAGACATAAGAAACAATATTCAGAAGTTTCAAGGTTGCAGTTCTTACAATAATGCAGAAAATAGATTATATATAAAAGGCAATATGTTTGTGTGTGTGTCTGTTTATCTGTCTGTATGTCCTTTATACAAATCCACAATTTTTATTCAATTCTCACCAAACTTCACACAAATATTATTTAGGCTGAGTCTGAGCTCCAGGACCATGGATTAGTTTTAAAGCTTTCATTACACCCGAGCAACGCCTGGCTATACTGCTAGTATATATATATATATATATATATATATATATATATAACAACAATTTATGGAAATTTACAAAAGGGGCATTAACTGACATGTTTATTTTAAATTTATTTGTTCTATTTATTATTTGCATATAATTTTGTAATATTATCTTCAGTTGCATTTGTTTAGATTAGGATATGATCCCGAGCAGAGATCAGTCAGTCAGTTAAGTGTCATACGTGATACATGCTTTGGGTGATCATGTCTTGAAAGAGACATGACTGACTGGGCAGAAGATTTTCTATCCTGCTCTTTAAACTATAGCTGAAGGGAAAAGAGATGGATTGTATTAAGTAGTAATAAGTGGGGGATCAGTTTATTACTTAATAACAATAGAAAACTGATCCCCCACTTTTTACCCAGTAGCAGCTTTACTTATGTTCCCAACTATTATCTTCATTCAGTCAGTTAAGTGCCATACGTGATACACGCTTTGGGCGATCATGTCTCGAAAGAGACATGACTGACTGGGCAGAAGATTATCCCACAGTAGGTTGCCATTACTTTCTATGGTAGACTGGTTGCCAACCAAGGCTATAGAACCCCATTTGTCCTGTTATTTGACCAATAGCTGGATGGAAGGGATGGATTAATACCTTTCTCATGGGTATTTGTACGTAAGTGAATGCAAAGAATTCAACTGGAATTAACACTCGGTTCTTCAATTTCTCATTTTAAGCTGATATCCACTGCACCACAATGTACATCCATAGAGCAGAGATAGACATTATAAACAAGAAATCAGGAGAATGTGTATTGAAGGCTTAGTTCAGGCCTTGTCTGCCATGATATCTTATGTGGTTGAGTGGTAAGACACACCAGATCCAATTGTGGTATATGGGAGTCCGAATTCTGCTGGAAGATAGATATTTTTCAAACAAGATTTCTTGAACATTTAGTATATTTAAAATGTACTGTTAAATTATAGAAAAACAGAATACCCACTTAAATCCAAGTATTTGTTAAAAATAATGTTCAAAGAAAATTATATATATATAAAATTTGTTCGTAAAATATATATATATGTATATGTATCATATTTTTATTTTTTAAATGCCAAATCCATTCAAGCCATACATGATCATGGGTATACATAGATTAATTTTCTTTCTTCTCTATAAATTGACCTGAGTTCTTAGGAAAGATACTGGAGTAGATTCTCACTGTTTTCTCCACAGTTGTTAATTCAGAGTTGCTCTCTTCCTAGAATGGCTTGTATTCCAGGCTGGAGTCTACCCTGTTATTTAATCCATTACTTGAAGCTAGGCTAGAAGTGAATCCATTATGGTGAATTAAATACAACAGAGTAGAATGCAAATTGAACATGACTCACAGATTTTATTTACACGCATGGATATTGATATATGCTGGATATATTGAAAACAGAGAATTTCTCATATACAGTATAACCCGAATATAAGAGACCCTGATATAAGAGAGTTTTATCTGGCCCAAAATTAGAGTCTGTGGTAATGTATATAAAATATACCAAACCCGGATATAAGAGACACCCCAGTATAAGAGAATTTTATCCGGTCCCGGCAACTCTCTTATATCAGGGTTACACTTTATAATCATCTTTATGTTGGCAGCACAGAATAACTTGTATAACCGTTTAGGTCAGTTTGAATATACAAGTTCCTGCTTGTTCTTCAATCTCACAGTTTAATCCTTCTCTCAATTTGCTGCATTCGATATGAATAAAACAGAACCTAATAAAATGGCCTGTCCCTCTGTTCATTTTAATTATTAATAATTTGTCTAGAGTTTTTTTTCTAATTGACTTTTTATCATTATATATATATATATATATCTCACTTGATAAGACACAGATCGTGTCGAAACAAAATAGCTACTTTTATAGTAATATTATAACATATTTATGTTATAAATTCTAAATAAATATCATATATATTGATTGTTTAATACTTAGTTTTTGGTCCTAATAGGGTTAGACCAGTACACATTTGTATTAAAAAGTGTTTAATACAATTATATTGTAGAACTTTTGAATATTTTCCATTTTTAACCGAATTATTTCGCTACCCAGGTTTCTACCATGAGTGGTGTCTTCAGGCAATTTTTAATAACTGATTTTACTTCTACCATTTTTCTTTTTAAGAACGCTCTTGTAACAGTATTTTATTTGAACATTCACGTGGCAGGGAATTTATGAACGCGCATTGTTTCAATTCAAATGAATTTTTGATGAAAACGTCATAATTCATAATAGGCCTATACTTCCGATTCACTATAAAATAACGTGTTTGCCTTAATTTTTCTTATATATATATATATATATATATATATATATATATAATAATGACTACAGTAATTATAACAATATTAATAGTAACAGAAATAATTCTGCTAATACTAGTAATAGTTATATTATAATTTAGATCGTCTTGAATAACCCACCGAGGACGAACTCTCGGAGGGAAAAGGAGGGGAAGTAATTTACCCTGACAAGCCAAAGGGTGAAGCTTAGGTAGCTTTGTTGGCTCTTGCATAGATTTTCTGCCTGTGTGTGTATATATATATATATATATATATATATATATATATATATATATATATATATATTATTTTTCAGTCTTGTTTCATAAAACATGTATTAAAGCATGATTGCTACCTAAATAATTAACTAATGCATACTCACATAAATAGGCATCTGCTTATCTTGCAAAATAAAGGTACCTCTCTATTTGGTCAAAATTTATTCCTTTCTTGGTGGGACAGGAGTACTTGCCGAAAGGACTATTTAGAACATTGCTGAAAAGTTCTCAATCCAACATGACCCATTCCTACAAAATCTTAGGAATTTATCAAATATCAGATTATTATTGTTATTATTTTTGTGGGGTTTGGGTTTTTCTTTTGTTTTGTTTTTTTTTGTGAAAAGACTTCTGGATCAAGCAGAGAACTTTTCAGCACCTCTTTGTATGTAGAGGTCAGCAGTTTGCTCTAGATTCAGAATGCCTTCTGTACATTGTGCCTAGGTTCAATTTGTCACTTCCTAGCACTTCTACCTAGGATCAGTATAGTATCTGTGTACTCTGAAAATAGTCTCACACACAAATAATATATGGATACACATAGTTTCAATTATATATATATATATATATATATATATATATATATATATATATATATATATATACTACCGACCATAATTATTAGGCCACCCCAGATTTTTAAAAGAAATGATGTATTTCATACTCTTTTTAGTATTTATTGCCAACTGGATAATCCTAAATGAAAACGGAATAGTTCTTTTGTTATTATTAATTTGCAAAATCTTACAAGGCAAGGAAGCAAAGATGAACTCATCCGAATCACCCTGAATTTTCTTCATTCTTTCATTGATGAAACTGCAATATAGGTAATTATTAAATATTTATAAATTCATTTGATACACATGTTATTGTGCAATATTAACAAAAGAACCATTCTATTTTCATTTACAATTATTCACTTGGCAATAAATACTAAAAATACTATGAAATACATAATTTCTTTTAAAAAACTGGGGTGGCCTAATAATTATGACCGGTAGCGTATATATATAGACATATATAGGAAATCTAGAGGGTGCGATGGCTAAATTGTCGCTATTTGCCTTGTAAAACTTTGCAAAGTAATAATAACAAAAGAACCATTCTATTTTCATTTACAGTTATCCACTTGGCAATAAATACTAAAAAATAGTATGCAATACATAATTTTCTTAAAACACTGGGGTGGCTTAATAATTATGACTGGTAGTGTATATGTATATAGGGTGTTCCAATAACTTGGACTGATTTTAAACTTCAAATCATTTAAACTCTATCCAAGTTATTGAAACACACTGTGTGTGTGTGTGTGTGTGTGTGTTTATATATTTGTTTCAATTTGCAACCAATCTTGCCGGCAGAATTAGGTTTTGTTATTGTTGAGTTTGCTTTATAACTGAATTGGAATTCTTGTTGCAGTTCTGGGATTCCATTCCATTCTTGTAATCTCTGAAGGCTGAAAGACATTCCTGAAATATTAAAAAGTTAAAAAATCTAATTATTTGTCAGAAATGGAGAGCGAAAATGAAAAGAAAGAGAAAAATGAAGTAGTGGCAAAGAAATGAAAGACAAAATGAGAGGAAAATGTATGAAATGGAGATTGAAGGAACAAAAAGAATAACAAATGAATGAAAGGCAAGAAAACTAAGTAAGAAATAATACAAGAATAAAAATAATGAATGAAATGCAAGAAAAATGAAGGTTTGTAAAGAATAATAAATGAATGAATGTCAAGAAAAAATGAATGAAAAATAACGAATGACTGTCAAGAAAAAATGAATGAAAAAGTGATGAATGACTGTCAACAAAAAATGAATGAAAAGAATAACAAATGAATGACAAGAAAAAATAAATGAAAAGAATAACAAATGAATGTCAAGAAAAACTGAATGAAAAGAATTACGAATGAATTTCATGAAAAAATGAATGAAAAGAATAATAAATGAAAAGCAAGAAAAAATGAAGGAATGAAAAGAATAAGGACTTAAAGAAAATGAAAGAGTGAAGGAATTAAAGAAAGAAAATATAAAATACAAAATAAAGGAATTAATGAAATACAATAAAAATATTAAATGAAGAAATGAAAGAAAGAAAAAATAAAAGTACTAACTGAAGGAACAAAAGAAAGAAAATAAAATAAAAATAATAAAAGGAATGAAAGAAAGAAAAGAAAATAAAAATACAAAATGAAGAAAAAATTTTAAAAAATACTAAATGAAGGAACGAAAGAAAGAAAATAAAATAAAAATACATAATGAAGAAAAAAAAGAAAGAAATTAGAGGCAAAATACACTGAATGAATTAAAGGAATTCAAAGAATATAAGAATGAAAAAGCAATGAAAGATAATTTTAAAGAATTGAAGGACAAATTAGAAGATTGAAAGAAACAAAGTAATGAATGAAATAGGGAAAAAAACTGAAAACAAATCTAAAAGATAATGGCAAAAAAAAATGAAAGAATTAACGAATTGAAAGAAGAAAAGAAAATTGAATGAAAGATGAGTGAAGTAAGAAAAGACTAAATTTAGAAAATAAAGGAAAATAAAACAGAAAAATTAGAAAAAATAAAGGAAGAAAATTATTCATTTTAGCATTCCTTTTCTCTTTCTCTCTCTCTCAACCATGCCTTCCACTCTCTACTCTTGAGTTATACCACCTAACAAAGATGGTTGACTTCCTTAACAAATTGATTTATCCTTCATGTTATCAACATTCCTCACACTGTATACCACAATTCAGGGTTACCATTGAGTCAGCAATAGGGATTCCTTCCCAATGTCACAGACATTCCACAATCAATATTACTCTGCCTTTCACAGGCATAGTTTCTATTCAGCGACTCTCAACTTAGTACTCATTCTACTGTTTACAATATACCCCAGTATGCTTCCTCTGATCCTGGCTTCTAATGGTGCTAAACCAATTTGGTGCTGATCTTTTTCTTTATATAGAACAGATATCTGAGAATTGTGTGTGTGTGTGTGGCATATGTAAGTACTATCAGGTATATGTGATTTTGTCTATTGAAATCAAACATGTGTAAGTGTAGGAATGCTTATGCACAAGGTCTGTACATTTTGAATGTTCAGAGAATCAGATGCAAAAACTTGATGTAATGTCATGACCAATAAGAGTTGATCTTACTGCACAGTTATGAATAGATGTTCTTCTGTAGAATTATTCAGTCAATACTAAGACAGCACAAGTTGAGATACTGTCTGTATAGTGTGATATTCACATAACTAATGATCAAGCAAGTTGATCAGTCAAGAATTTTGCCAGTTTTTTTGAGAAAACATCACATCATCCAAACCTGACAGATTTTCTAGAGTTCAGATTTGGTTCCCTGTGATTTCATATCTAATCTAAATCTAATCTAAACTTATTTATAAATGGAACTTCGTGTGTGTGTGTGTGTGTGTGTGTGTGTGTGTGTGTGTGTGTGTGTGAATTAAAACAGACATGTTATTCCATGGTTAAGTGGAAGTATAGGCTTATTTCAGGTGAACCTTCTTCAGCTTCTGTCTTTATTGTCTATAGCCTTAATGTGGAAAAGTTTGTCCCTAATATGAGTAGAGTCATACCAACTTCAAGGTTTCATGGCCCTGTTGTTATGTTTGGTTATATATATGTTTCCATTGATTTTTACCTTTGTTTTTTTCTGAATATTCTAAATTTATTTTATGGTTCTGAAGCTTTTACATATTTTACTTTATTATTATCAAATATTTCTTTATCACTGTAAGAGCAACATTACATGGTTTAACCCACCCTTTTAATCGTAATGTCTCTCAAACGGTCTGATAATATTGTACACCAAGCTAGCATACATTCTGGAAACAATGATAGATTTTATTTTTGTTCCACTGAAAATCTTTAGAAATTTTGTTTCTAACATTATCAAATGTCATTAGTCAATATAAAACACAGAAACAGCACTGCTCTCTCTAAATATCTTTTGGTAATTAAAAAATGGTGATAATTCATCTATCACTACCTGAGATATTATAGTCAGAGCCAAATCTTACAATGGGAAAAGAAAATAAATGTAATTTATGTCTTGCCAAAAAATTAGTTATCTTAAAATGCTTAAATAACTCTACCTTATTAAACAAGAGAAATGAACTGATGGTTACATGTATGCATAAAAATATGTTGATTTAAATTAATAAATAATTAATTAATTTTTTTACACATATATTGTAATTTTTCTATTACAATGGTTTACAAAAGCATTATATCACTACACAAAATTTTCATATTTCAGAACAATATTGTTCTTCATCAGGTGATATTTTACAATATATGGCTAAATATTTTTTTCTTTTTTTTTGCGGATGACTATATATATATATATATATATATATATATATATATATATCCAAGTGAATAAAGAATGAAGAAAGTATTAACAACCTTCCAAACATTAATTTAAAACAGTGCTCAGTATATAAATAGACCTATGAATATTAATGATAAGTTGAAGTTTAGAATATGTACAAATTATGATTTACTACAAAAGTGTACATTTTGTTTCGACATCAAAAAACAATGTCTCATCAGGTAGTTAATAATGATGGTAATGTTTTTTCGATGTCGAAACAAAATGTTCACTTTTATAGTAAATTATAATTCATACATGTTCTAAACTATAACTTATAATTAAAATATATATATAATGTGGAAAAGTTTATGACTTATATATATCTCCAAATGAATAAGAATGAAGAAAATAACTGCAACATTCAAAACATTAATTTAAAACAGTGCTAAATATAAAAATAGAGCAATGAATATTTATTATTAATTATTACATTAGACCAGGGGTTTTCAAACTGTGGTCCGCGGATCACAAGGGGTCTGCAAGGATAAGATAGGGGGTCCGAGGATTAACTCATCACATGAAATTCAAAGTATAAATTTTCAATGTCTGGATATTTATTTTTACTTATTAATGTTATCAAATGAAAATTTAAATTTATCAATTTTAAGCTTAAAACCAGTTTTTCTACGTTAATGCAAAACTATAAGCTATTTTTAGTAAAAATTTATGTATAAATTTCATAAACGTTTATAGTGGGTCCCTAGACTAAAACTTGAAATATAAGGGGTCCATAAGTAACAAAGTTTGAAAACCCCTGTATTAGGCAATAGCTCTGTTAGGTATCTCTTTTTCCTTTATTACTCTCACTCTTTCCAGGACTGCAGTATATTAGGCCAGGGGTTTTCAAACTGTGGTCCGCGGATCACAAGGGGTCCGCAAGGATAAGATAGGGCGTCCGTGGATTAATTCATCATGTGAAATTCAAAGTATAAATTTTCAATGTCTGGATATTTATTTTTACTTATTAATGTTATCAAATGACAAAAGCTTGCACTATTGCCCATTACATGTCAACGTTATTTATAAAAAAATTATTTTACACATGTTCAAATTTACATTTTTTTTCAGAGTGCAAGTGTCACCCATGGATAAATTCTTAATAAAGGGGTCCGTATGACAAAATGTTTGAAAACCTCTGCCTTAAAGGACATTTAAATTTGTAAATAATATTGGTTCTTTGTAATTTAGATCTTGCAGGTGAATTATTTAATTGGTCAAGAGTAAGAAACCTTCAAATATAAGACTAATTAAAAGCCCACTTGCTACAGAAGCCTCTTCAGTAACCTATGACCCTATACTACACATTCAGTGAAAACATTGTTGTCTGAGATACTACACTGATCTTAGACAATGGGTATGGTAGACACACTCTGTTCTATTGATCCATATAGAAATAATCTTCTCAAATTTTAAGCATATTGTGCTATGATATATATGAATAATTATTTATGAATTTGGATTGATCAGGAACACAGTTCCTTAAAGCAGGGATTTTCAAGGATAAGATAGGGCATCGTGGATTAACTCATCACGTGAAATTCAAAATATAAATTTTCAATGTCTGGATATTTATTTTTATTTATTAATGTTATCAAATGACAAAAGCTTGCACTATTGCCCATTGCATGTCAATGTTATTTATGCAAAAAGTTATTTTACACATGCAAGAGCTTGATGTTCAAATTTACTTTTTTTTTTCAGGGTGCAAGTGTCACCCACGGATAAATTTTTAATAAAGAGGTCCGTAAGTCAAAATGTTTGAAAACTCCTGCATTAGAATATGTGCAAACTACAAACTACTATAAAATTGTGCATTTTGTTTCAACATTGTATATTTTGTTTTGACAAAAACTTCAGAAAGCAAATTTAAACCTGCACTTAACAGATCATACCCCCCACCCGCTCCCGGACACACAACACACACAATGACCAGATACACTAATCATACTGTGTGCTCACACACACACACACACACACACACACACAGATATGTACACATACTAGCAAGAATGAATACTGTTGCACGCACAAAATCCTACACTACATAGGAAGTGTTTATATATGTATATGTGTGTCTATGTGTATG
The DNA here is from genome assembly GCA_037127315.1 of Ascarosepion bandense. Classification (NCBI taxonomy): domain Eukaryota; kingdom Metazoa; phylum Mollusca; class Cephalopoda; order Sepiida; family Sepiidae; genus Ascarosepion; species Ascarosepion bandense. The sequence goes on along the minus strand of JBBBDQ010000924.1, from coordinate 1,583,656 downwards.
TAAATTAAAAAATAAAAACAGAACCTTATTCTGCCTGATATATAGTCAGTTAAGTGCCATATGTGATACACGCTTGGGCGATCATGTCTCGAAAGAGACATGACTGACTGGGCAGAAGATTATCCCGCAGTAGGTTGCCATTGCTTTCTGCGGTAGACTGGTTGCCTACCAAGGCTATAGAACCTAATCTGTCCTGTTATTTGACCCATAGCTGGAGGGAAGAGATGGATTAATACCTTTTCCAAGGGTATTTGCGCGTAAGGGAATACAATGGATTCAACTGGAATTCGAACTCAGCTCCCCGGTTTCTCATTCCGAGCCAATATCCACTGGACCACAACGCACATAGTACTCATCCTAAATTATTTTATTAACCCTTAAAATGAAAAGAGATTCCCTCACAAGTATAAAAAGATGTGAGCTACTTCATCTATGTGTCTTGTCTTTTCAGGATGTAGGCAATCATGGTCTTCCATGTCTGTCTATTCCTGGTGGCTCTTAGCACGCCTTCTCTTGTTATACCACACAATGCCCATTCTGCCATCCACCTGCTCAGGCCAGTCAAGTACGTCACATGCTGTTTTCCCTTGTCTCTCCTTCCCTCTATCTGGCCTGTAAGTATCAGGTTCTCAAAGCCTCATGTCCCAGGAACTTTAGCTGTCTCTTCCTGGTGCTCAGTATTAATTTCCTTTTCGTTTCTATCCTTTCCAAAACCTCGTCATTGCTCATGTGCTTGAACTATGATATCTGCAGCATCCTTCTGTAGAACCACATTTCAGTTGCTTCAAGTTTTTTCTTCATCTTTGATGATATTGTCCAGCATTCACTGCTCAATCAGGGTGTATGAGAAGGGGATTTATAATTATTTACTCACAATTTTAATTTTTTCATGTCTATAATGTGCATTGTGGTACAATAGATATTGGCTTGGAATGAGAAAACAAAGAGCCATGTTTAAATTCCTGTTAAATCTGTTGCATTCATTTACGCACAAATAACCTTGTAAAAGATACTAATCCATCTCTTTTCCCTACAGTGATGGGTTGAATACCAGGACAGATTGGGTTCTATAGCATTGGTTGGTAACCGGTCTACTGCAGAAAGTAATGGCAATCTACTGTGGGAAAATCAACTGCCTGGTCATTCATGAATCAAAAAAGAGATTTTCCTCTAAGTGGGTATGTTATATAGCTACATATCTACAGGAATGGGATGTTCCTATCCTCTTAAAGATGTGGACACTATTGGAGTAAAGGGATGAGTAGAGTGATTATACTGACTAGCAGTGCACTAATTCTATAGTGATTTTATTGCCACCATAAGCATACAGTGTATCTACTTCATGAAGTGTGCAAGTCTTGTACTTGTTGATATACTATTATTCCCAACCTCCATTTTGGTGATTACTCATGCAGTAAACATTTAGAGTTAAAACAGTAGATGTGGACACTATTGGAGTAAAGGGATGAGTAGAGTGATTATACTGACTAGCAGTGCACTAATTCTATAGTGATTTTATTGCCACCATAAGCATACAGTGTATCTACTTCATGAAGTGTGCAAGTCTTGTACTTGTTGATATACTATTATTCCCAACCTCCATTTTGGTGATTACTCATACAGTAACTTTTTTAGGGTTGCAATATTGTATAAACATGTGACACTGATACCTACAATATGCACAAAACAAATATGGAAAGTGTGGAAATATTAAAGTGTAATGGTCACACAAACAGTTTTGAATTCTCTTTGGAAATGGAGAGTGGGGACTGGCTAATTCCAGTTAGAATGTGGCAGAAATACTCTTGTTTTTGCTCTGATCTGGCATTTGTAAATACAAAGCATGCCAGGGTGTGTCAGGTATTTTCTGGTGTGGTGCAGGGAACTGACCATTTTTCCAGGGTCTTTAAGTTAATGTTTTGGTTTTGTGGTGTGAAACTAGATGAGAGAAGTTATATATAGTAGACGTACAAAAATACTACCTACAAAAACAATCAGGCTCACTAAGTAGAGATGTATGAACTGACTGACATCTGCATTTATTGTTCGGTTCAGTGTTGACTTGTTTTACACTTTCACATGTCTGTTAAACAAGTCTAAGCACGTGCAGTGATAAGCATGCATGCATTTAAAAAACAACCTGCATTCTGATTGGTTCAAATTGGGGGGAACTAACTGGAGTCTGTATTATCTTAAATGAACATGGCAGTAAAAACAAAGCAAGAAAGTTGAAGAGTCATCTTTCATTTTCAAGAAGCCATGTGTATCTGTTGCTAAAAAACATCATCTTACTGATTCTTTTCAGGTTTATTTTCTTTCTTCTGTTTTAGAAAGCCACTGTTTATGTTATTTTTCCTTTGAACTGCCTTGTTTTATTTTTGTCTGACATTCTTTTCTGAGAGGAGCATCTGCCACATCAGACATCTAAGTCTATCTTTTAATGATGTCATATTGCAAAAAGCATAACAATTTTGAATGCATTAATAATCTTTTTCAACGCCATTTGATTCTACAGCAACATTCTTCATCTTGTTTTTGTTTACACTGAATAAAATTGGGGTATGGGTGTTTTATTGTAGATATATATATATATATATATATATATATATATATAGCATAATGATGATCCACGTATACTGTCTTATAGAAAAAACTACTAAAAAGTTGTAAGTTTAAAAATGTATTTTTTTGACAGTGTTTATTTATTTCTGTTATTATATATATTTGATATTTCAGACTGGCCTCGGCCTTTCATCAAAAACAAATGATTTTAAAATTTAAACCAGAAGCATCCGTCAAGAGATGTTTACATTACATGACGTAGAAAGCAATAAAGTTTTTTAATATTTGTAAACGTAAACCTATCTCTAATAATACTTTTAAATGTTGTTTTAAAGAAGTTTTTTTTAAGTGTATCTAAAAAATGTTTAACTATTGAAATATTTATAAAGATTCTAAACACCTATTTAACCCTAGCCTGCATGTATTTCATTTTAAAATCCAGTGTTTTTCTTTCTTTCTGTGTGAGTATGTAGAACTTAAAGGTTGATAGAACGTGAAATCCGCTTTGCTAAAAAGACTCACCCTCTGAACCAATAAAGGGAAGACACTAATAAACCAGGCATTTTTTTAACAAGATGCGACCTTAATCCTATGAAATTATTTATGACAACACAGATAATGGAATCCAAAATGTCCAAAGTGTTGATGATATTTTTGACTGATGAATCATTACGGAATAACGAGACAATCCTGAAGTTTCTTTGTTTATAAAAAAAAAAAAGAATTCCTACTAACATCTACATACTACAGAGTAAAAAGCCAAGGATTTACAATAGACAATGTCATATGTGCCACCTTGAAAATGATGCCTTCCTTAGTGGCATGTTATTTATTTTTTTTTTTTTTTTTTTCAAAGCATAACTTTGAAAATACACATCAGTTATGATTTGTTTGAGGAATATGAAAAATAGACATAATCTCAAATAAAATTGCCAGCAAAATCTTTTGAAAAACTAAAAGTTGATAAATTTTATAAAACATTTTTTGAACTTTTGTTAATCCTTTTCTAAGTTTACTTTTCTTCAGTGAAAGTTTAAAAGTTTTTTAAGCAAAAAGTATTTTATAAACATTTTTTTAAAAAAAAGCTCACGTTTTAGAACAGTGTTTTGCATTTCTGGCAAAAAAATATGTAATATTTTTAATTTATTTTTATAAAGGATATCCATTTTTAGAAAGTGTCATTTTAATAAAATCCATTTCACCGCAGAGGAAGGAATTGGAACAAATCATAAGAGCCCTGTAAGTCCAGGTCTTAATCAAATTCATTTTATGTTGTTGTGGACAAAAGAGTCCCACGAAAAAGAAACCTTCCTAAATACAGAAGTCAAAAACCTGCCATTATTCCGATAGACCAGAACATCCAAAAAGGAAAGACAACAATTAGACTCTTTTACTGCGATAAACTTAAGAGAAGGATGGACAGAGTTTAATAATGTATGAAATAAGTCAGCTTCAACCTCATTATTAAAGAGGCAGAAGGTATCATCCAAATAATGAAGATACATTAGAAGACAGTCAATATGAGAGAATAATGAAGCCTCTTGAAAACCAATAAAAATATTGACTAAAGGTGAACCCATCCCTACATTGTCAATCTACCAATAAATAATATTAAAACTAAATTCAACAGATACGGTGACAAACATCATAAGATCAACAAATACCCTCTCAGGAAAATCCGGAGGAGACAATGAGTTACGATACAGAATATCACAACACATCTCAATTGTCTCAGACAAAGGGACACAGGTGAACAAGGAGCACTTATCAAAGAATGCATAAACCCATTACTGGAGGAGAAACAATGTATAGATTCAACAAATGAAAAAAACTCTTTAATAGAATAAGTACTAAAGTGTGACAAAACTGGTTGTAGCACTGTCAAGAGCCAACTAACAACTTTATGCTGGGAGGACCCAGTCATTGACAGGATAGATCATAATGGGGCACCATACTTATGAACTGTGGGTCTAATTAATTCACCCCCCCTCCACCATTAGTCATCCTCTATTTATTTTACAAGTCTCTTATTTTAATTCCCAGTGTAATATAGCAATCTAGCCCCCACCCGAAGAAGGTTGATGCAATCGATGATATTTCCCGTTGATGAAGGGGTCAGCGAACGACAGGACAGGTGTTTGAGAAATACATCCTGTCGGCGTCTGGAGCGGATGTCGCAGGGTTATGAGTCGGGCTCGTTTGACCTTATTTCCGACAGCGGCGGAAATGACTACGGAAGTAAACAAAACAGGTGTCTCTTGGAATTACGTGGGCGTTGCGTAGGCGAGACAAAACCGGAAGGAAAAGTCCCGGTTCTAGAAGACTATAAAAAGAAATCGACACACAGATTCGCCAGCAGAGAACGGCCAGTGGAAGCAGAGAGACACCACAGGCAAGACTTACACTCCCGTCGACTCATTCTATGTGCGCTCTCACTCTTCCATTCTCTGTTCCACACAGGCTCGTCGTCAGGAATAGAAATATAACCTTATATTTTTATATATGCGTGTTCTCGTTGTTTGTCGTCGTACAGTGATATATAACACCAGGAGTAAACTTGATAAGACTGGGATGAAACCAGTTGTTTTTTACTTATTAGAAATTACATTAAAAATGCCTTTTAAATTATGCTTATTCCTTGCTATTGTAAAATTTTGTACAACAAAAAATTTGTTCAAATATATATATATATATATATATATATATATATAAAGAGAGAGAGAGAGATAGAGGGAGGACAAAATAATCGAAATTTATTTCAATATGGGGTAGGGCTGCCTTGGGCAATAATTACCTCTTAAATTCTGCATGGAATCAACTCCTACAAATTTTAATCATTTCCAGAGGAATTTTTATCCATTCTTCAGATAAAACAGTCTCCAATTCTTTCAATAATTATGGTACAACTTTAGCATTATGAATGGGTGCATTATCATCCTGAAAGATGGCAATTCCTTCTGGAAACAGTTCCAAAGCCATAGAATGAAGTTGATCACTTAAAATTCTTAAATAGATTTTGACTTTTGATTTTAATAAACCTATTTAAATAATACCTGTAAAAAACAATTTTAGCAAAAAAAATGTAGTACTACAGTGTAACCCTGATATAAGAGAGTTGGTGGGACCAGATAAAAGTTCACTCATTTCCGGGTTTCTCTTATACCCGGGTTTCTCTTATATCCGTGTTGTTTTATTTTTTATACATTACCACAGACTCTAATTTGGGACCAGATAAAATCTCTCTTATATACGGATTTCTCTTATATCCGGATTATACTAATATTAAATCAACAAATATAAAAATAGTAAATCTTTTGACAATTCAATCAAATTTTCCAATTTATGCTATTATGGTACTAGGTGTTTCCATTATTTTGCCCATTCCCTATATATGTAAGTGAACACTGAAGTCAACGTCCAGTGATGACAGTCTGATTTATGCTGAACGCAATTGTTATGACAATTGGGTTTAACATGAAACAGACTGTTGCCTATGGGTGTTGACTTCAATGCCCGCTTTTATATTTACATAAGCTTTATACCTGAGCAGTTTAACCCATAAATATAACACACCTTGAAAATATATTTTATCATGTATGTATATAGTCCTGTTAAAAGTTACTTAGTGTCAAATGTCTTTCTGATCATATTGAAAAGAAATAAATTTTACTTTATATTGTTAGCAGTTTTATCTAAATCTAAACTTATTTATAAATGGAACTTTGTGTGTGTGTGTGTGTGTGTGTGTGTGTGTGTGTGTGTGTGTGTGTGTGTGTGTGTGTTTTAGTTACCTATAGATTCCGAAACGGCTGAACTGATTTTCTGGAAAATTTACATAGTTGTACTATAAGCATCTGCAAGTGTTCTTAGCTAGGTTTTGTGTTGAGGTACCCCCGATAAATACTGATAGTTGAAAAAATCAGGTTATAGAAGGAGTGGTCCGATTTTAATCAAATTTGATACATTCATAGACAAAGACATAAGAAACAATATTCAGAAGTTTCAAGGTTGCAGTTCTTACAATAGTGCAGAAAATAGATAATAGATATATATACATACATATATATATATATATATATATATATATATATATATATATATATATATATAAAAGGCAAGATGTTTGTGTGTGTGTCTGTTTATCTGTCTGTATATCCTTTATACAAATCCACAATTTTTATCCAATTCTCACCAAACTTCACACAAATATTCTTTAAGCTGAGTCTGAGCTCCAGGACCATGGATTAGTTTTAAAACTTTCATTACACCCGAGCAACGCTGGGCTATACTGCTAGTTATTTTATAGAAGTGAAGACCTAACCATTAGCAGCCTTCATAATTATGATAAATATTTGCTCAAATTCATCTGTTTATATCAAATTACTACTGGTACCATGTAAACTTGTACTACCTGTCACATGGTCAGGTCATAAATTTGTTCCCTTACCCCCAGGCTTTTTGAATGAGGAAAGTGGCTAGACACTAAACAGGATTATAAACAAGAATTGTCAAAGTGTGAATAAAGTTTCTTGTAGAGCCAGCTATCTAACACAATTTTGCATAATTTATCCACTGTACCCTGTATATATACAGGGTGCATGAAAAATACTTTTATGAAACTTTGGAAATTGGTTCTTCACATGAAAACAAAGTAAAATGTTCATATAAACATATGTCTAAATGGCCATTGTTATACTGTGGAACAGTAGCTCATAAATGTTCAAATGTCTTTCGCTTGCTTCTGTAGATATATACACTCGTCAGAGCATTGACTGGTGGACCCTTTCAGATATTCTCAAACAATGTTGAATGGTTTCACAGGCCCCCATGATGTGTTGATGAGGTATTTCTGCATTATTAATGTCTACTACATAAACCAGTTGTTTTAGAAAGCCTATGAATATAAAAGATTGGGGTTGGGGGAACATACAGGCCATAGAACTGGTCCTCCCCCTGGTATTCATCTTTGATGGTAGATGTCAGCCAGTGGATCATGAACAAACTGCGTAAAATGTGCTGGAGCCTCATCATACAGGGGCCACATATGTCTTCATATTAGCAGAGGCACATCCTCTAGCAGGGCTGGAAATATGTTCAAAATAAAGTCTTGTGTACAACTCCTGTAAGATATACTGTGAGAACATGTGAACCTACCAGGAAGTCATCTACAATTTCAGCCCACACATGAATCATAAACTGATGCTGGTATCTAGCCTGTATTGTACCATGGAGATTCTGATTTTTTTTTTTAATCGTGTCGCCCCAAGCAAGGCATTTTACTGCCACTGTTGTGCAGGGGGTTACATAGGAGGAATGTTATGAGGAGTGAGAGGTTGCAGGGGTGTCGGGAAGAGAGTAGGAGAGGGAAGAGATTATTGATGAGAGTGGGGTGGACGAGGAGGAATGTTATGATGAGTGAGTGGTTGCAGGGGGTGTCAGGAAGAAAGTAGAAGAGGGAAGAAAGTACTGATGAGAGTGGGGTGGATGTAGAAAAGCATGAGAGAGAGGATATAAGTTAGTGTGACAGGAGATGACTATTGACTTTACATTTAAATTCTTGGAGATTGTAATTGTATCTGCCCACAAATGTTAGTTATGTAAATTTGTTATTCCATCTCTTCAAGACGTTAAACATGACCAAAGAGATAAACAACAGATCAGCAATTTGGGCAATAAACCATTGGCAAAAGTTCTCCCATGATGAGTGATCAAAGGGTAAAAGATCCTGCACACATTGTAAATGATACAGATACAGGCACTGCTATGGGGGTATCCTCCATGTGATACTATGAGATATATGACATGCTATGTCCGCATGATATGTGCTGATATCTGGATTGTCACTGGCAGCCTGTACAATATGTTCTTCATGGTTGCCTTCATTTCATAGATTGTAGTGCCATGAATCCTGTCTTAGCAATGTGTTGATAAAATGAAGCAAAGGTTGTGGATGACTCTTCTGACTTCATTCTAGAAATGCAATCTGATACAATTTTGCAGCCATTGCCATTTATGCAGCTATATGTAAAAGTCATATCTGCTTACTCACAATATGAATATCTTACCATTGTTAATTAGAACACTTCTCAGTTAATTCACTACTACACTGATGACAGACTAGCCACAAATGTAAATGAATGACAGACTAGCCACAAATGTAAATGAATGACAGACTAGCCACAAATGTAAATGAATGACAGACTAGCCACAAATGTAAATGAATGACAGACTAGCCACAAATGTAAATGAATGACAGACTAGCCACAAATGTAAATGAATGTGAGACTAGCCACAAATGTAAATGAATGACAGACTAACCACAAATGTAAATGAATGACAGACTAACCACCAATGTAAATGAATGACAGACTAGCCACCAATGTAAATGAATGACAGACTAGCCACAAATGTAAATGAATGACAGACTAGCCACAAATGTAAATGAATGACAGACTAGCCACAAATGTAAATGAATGACAGACTAGCCACAAATGTAAATGAATGACAGACTAGCCACAAATGTAAATGAATGACAGACTAGCCACAAATGTAAATGAATGACAGACTAGCCACAAATGTAAATGAATGACAGACTAACCACAAATGTAAATGAATGACAGACTAGCCACAAATGTAAATGAATGACAGACTAGCCACAAATGTAAATGAATGACAGACTAACCACAAATGTAAATGAATGACAGACTAACCACAAATGTAAATGAATGACAGACTAGCCACAAATGTAAATGAATGACAGACTAGCCACAAATGTAAATGAATGACAGACTAGCCACAAATGTAAATGAATGACAGACTAGCCACAAATGTAAATGAATGACAGACTAGCCACAAATGTAAATGAAATGTATTGGGGATTGTATCCTGGATTGTACATTTAACGTTGTTTAGCATAAACTGTAAACTTATTAATTCAAAAATAAAGAATTTGCCAACATAAATGTCTTATCCTTGTTTTAGAGTGAAGAACCTGCCCCCAAATTTGTAAAAGTATTTTTGATATACACTACAGGCCATAATTATTAAAAAGAAATGACGTATTTCATACTATTTTTAGTGGATAGTTGTAAATGAAAATATTATGGTTCTTTTGTTATTATTACTTTGCAAAATTTTACAAGGCAAGGAAGCAAAGATGAACTCGTCCGAATCTCCCTAAATTTTCTTCATTTCTTCATTGATGAAACTGCAATATAAGTAATTATTAAATATTTATAAATTCATTTGATACACATGTTATTGTGCAGTATTAACAAAAGAACCATTCTATTTTCATTTACAGTTATTCACTTGGCAGTAAATACTAAAAAATAGTATGAAATACATCATTTTTTTAAAACACTGGGATCGCCTAATAATTATAGCTGGTAGTGTACCCTGTGTTTGTTTATGAGTTCAATACCAGGTGACAGCAGTGGTGAACAAGTAACTTACAGGGTTAGAGGGAGATAACTCATGACTACCAGAAGAGGCACTATTATGCAAGGAATGAAGTTCATATACCCCAGTGATTGTAATAAAGGTTTAAGTTCAAAATTTCTAGCACCTGAAGAAGGCCGGAGCATACAACGGGGGAAACATCATACAAATGGCAACAAAGATGAGAACAATAGTCCGAATAATGTAAATACTACCTCATCTTAGAAATATAGACAAATATATATGTATATATTTGGGCAGCAATCTCTCTTTTATACAAGTTTCATTTAAAAAATGTCTTGTTTTCAAGAGATAAATTGCGTAAAAACTATCTAAATGTTCCATATATATCTGACAGCTTTCAGCTATTATATGAGTCATCACCAAGGAAGATTTTTAATTTTTTTGTTTTTACATTGAATATGTAGATTATTTTATATCTGACTATCTATAGTCATGGTCATGGGAATGCTTTTTATTTTTATTTTCTAAACATGGTCAGTTTATTGTTCATAATTGTTATTATTGAGTGTTGTATTTTTTCTGACTGATATTTCCATTATTTTTTTCTTCTTCTTGTGGATGAGGCTGTTTTAGTTTTATTTTAAATGTATATATATATATATATATATATAAAGTAACTAACCTAAAGAGCCAACAAACCTACCAAGGTTTCACCTAACTGGATCTTCAGGGAAGGCGGAGCCAACCTTCCCTGAAAATCTGGTTAGGTGAAACCTTGGTTGGCTTGTTGGCTCTTTAGGTTAGTTACTTTCTTTGTTTGCTCTACTTGTATATTGAGAGCTTTTTGTTTTAGGTTACTCGTCTTGGGTTTTTCCTTTGGGCAACGTACTTTGACTGATGTTCAAGTGCTTAGCTCTTTATTTTTTATTACCATTTTTTCCTTCCACATATATACTCAGAGGGCTTTTTAAAACAAGTATAGCGATAAGTTTACACACACACACACACACACACACACACACACACACACACATATACATATATATATATATATATATATATATATATATATATCCAGGTAAAGAGAACCAACAGTTTTACAATTCCGAGTTCTCTGGCATTTACTTTTTTAAAAATGTGCTCAATACAATAAATATTATAGAGCATAATATAATCATATAATTAAATTTGCTTTTTAATTAAAAATTCATTGCGACATGGAAATTTCTAAGTTTCGAGATTTTTATTTCATCATCAGGCAATGTTAGATCATAGTTGTGAAAATGATTTTCATTTAAATATAAGAAACAATATGTTTGTTATTTATAGATATGGGAAGACATATTAATTTTTGTGTGTGTTCAATTTAACTAATCAGAATATAGATTCACTTTAAATTTGAAAAAAAAGTTTATATTTTTGGGAATACATGGTTTTTTCTTTCAATCTTAATGGCCAAAGTGTCAACCTAATTTTAAACACCCCTACCTAGACCTTATTTCCATTATTGTTACAAAATTTTTCTTTCAGCTTTCTCCATATCCCAACATTTTTTAAAAGAAAAAAGAAAAAGAAAAGAAATGAAGAAAGAAAGAAAGAAAGAAAACATTCTATATTTTTGATCTAACTTAACCCTCTAGGGCCATTCGTATCATATTTGATACAGTATGAAAACAAGCCTTGAAAGAAATATTTCCCTGAAAAATTTTTTAAGAGAAATATTTTATAAATTTCAAATGAAAGCAGTACTGACTGCTCAGTCAATGAATACCAAATGTTTCCTTATAGGGAAATACCAAATGTTTCCTTATAGGGAAATACTGTATCAAATATGATACGAATGGCCCTAGAGGGTTAAAGGGACTTTTGAGTAAATATACTATTTTTATTTCAATTCAGAATGCCTTTTCTTCGAATTTTTTAAAACTTTTAATTTATAAATAACATTTTTTATTTTTTAATATCCATTTTCTTTATTAAATAATTTTTTAAAATTCATTTTATTTTTTTTTATATAAAATTTATTTTATTATTATTATTATTATATTCTAATACAATTCTTAATATCATAACATAATCTTTTAGATATTTATTTAATTATTACAAAAAAATTTAAAATATCAATTTAATTATTTTAATATCTATTCAATTATTATTTTTTCTTAAACAAATTATTGGATATTTATTTTATATATAGGCTTAAGTATTTTGCTAAGCTTTGTTTAGGAATGCAAAAGTCCAAATATAAAGGAATGGAAATAGAACTAATGCTGTAAAAAAATATTCAAAATCAGAAAGGACTGTCCTGTCTGGTGCATTGAAAGGTAGAATTCAAAAATATCTTTTACCTAAACTCTAACCAATCCTTTACTATAACCATGATATCCATATTTACCTCAGTTTTACAACAGGTTGTATTTGTTGATCTCACCCAGACACATTTTATTTTAGGATTATTTTCAATATGAAGAATCCTTCAGATTTTAAATTCCCATAAAGTAAATATTCAAAGGATAGCATTTTTTTAGCCAAAGCTGAAAGAATTTTCCAAAGGAAATCAAGAGGAAATTTTTAGTTTTATCTTTAAATGAATGTTCATACAATCCATGATATCAAATATGTCAAAACAGCTCTTCACACTAATGTTTACACACACACACACACACACACAGGTTATGCACATGCACCCCTCCGACTTTTGGCAGTACTGACAAAGTCCAAAGGAATACAGAGTAGTACAGTTGAGGCTGGCTTGGCTGCAAGAGTTGCTGGAAGGTTGGCAGTGTCAACAGCCACACTTTCGAATCTCTACCCCAGATTTTCTGTGGGTTTACTTTCATGTCCTTTTCCGTATTCAGATATGGCCATCCACCCAGTTAGACTGCCTTCCTAGGTTGGTAAGCACTTTCTACTCAGAATAGAAGAGGAAAAGTTGGGTATAGTATCATTTCCAGAACAACAAAGGTTACTAAATGAAAGATCTAAAATAATGTCCGGATGTATTCACATTAGAAAATACATTTTGGGTTTGTACAAACTCAGAAGAAAAAAGCCAAATGTACAGGATACCAAGTCAGAATGAAACTCACTTTCCAGTTGTAATTGATCTAGTAAGACAAGCTTAATTGAATGTGTTGCATTCACTTACATGCAAATACTCTTGGGAAAGGTACTAATACATCTCTTCTCCCTCCAGCTATGGGTTAAATAGAAGAATGGATTGGATTCTATAGCATTGGTTGGCAATCGGTCTACTGCAGAAAGTAATAGCATCCTATTACGGGAAAATATTCTGCCGAGTCAGTCATGTCTCTTTCAAGACATGATCGCCCAAGCATGTACTTAACTAACTGAAGACAAGCTTGCTAACCATTAGACCATGTTGAAGTTCTCAAATTCTGGTAGTGTCACTGTAGAAGTTGAAAAGGTCTGGAGAGAAGACACACCCTTGTCTTACATCACTTTCTATTTTTATGTAATTACTCAATTCATTTCTTATCTGTATGCAGGCGCTTTGCTCCCAGTCTAAATTTTGGATTATTTTCACATCCTTTCCAAGTAGATCAAGTTTTTCAAGTTGTACACAGAGACATGTTTGTTGATTTCAAATGAATTGACAGCAAGAAATGTATTGGAAATTTCGAGTTGATTTCATTGCATTCACTTACACGCAAATACCCTTGAGAAAGGTATTAATCCATCTCTTCCCTCCAGTTATGAGTTAAATAACAGGACAGATTGGGTTCTATAGCCTTGGCTGGCAACCAGTCTACTGCAGAAAGCAATGGCAACCTACTGCGGGATAATCTTTTGCCCAGTCAGTCATGTCTCTTTCGAGACATAATCACCCAAGCATGTTTCACGTATGGCACTTAACTAACTGACTGACAGACTGGGGAGTATTTGTTGTTTCTTTCTCTTTCAATACCAGTTATGCATCTATTTTACTTCTGTGAGGCAATAAAAAATATCTCATCAAGAATATCACAAAAAAATTATTCTTTCGAGATGAAAGACTAACACAGCATGAATTAAATTTTATGATTTTTTTCTTAATTTTTACTAAAAGGATATTTTTTGTTCTAATAAAGATACTGATTTTTTTTTTAATGAAACTATCTTTTATTCCATCAACAAAATTTCTCTCTTTCTCGTATATATATGAGGTCTGTCTGTAAGAAAAACAGAACTGATGTCACAAACAATTTGAAATCCAACAACAAAATAATCACCCTCAAGTCTAACGTTTTTTCGTTTCATGCTTCTCTGCCATGCTTCTATGCCCTGCTCAAAGGATTCTTCTTGGATACCCCTCAGCTCCATTGTTACAGCCCTCTTGATGGCCTCCAGGCTTTCAAAACGTGTCCACTTGATTATCCTCTTGAAATCGTTTAAAAGAAATATGTCACCTATAGCAAGATCAGGTGCATAGGGAGGTTGTTCCAGTACAGCAATGTTCTTCCCAGCCAGGTACTGCCAGATGTTCAGGGTGTTGTGTATTGTCATGGTGAAGCAGCCGTGATTTAACCAGTCAAAACTCTCACAAGTGAAAAAAAAAAGCAGTGGTTGCAGAAAGCAAATATGGTAAATTTTCGTTGTAAGTCCCAACGCTTTTCCCCTTCAAATTTATCCAAAATAGCATTATCTCTGTGCAAATGTATATGCTGAACTCAAATCAACTGTTAGTTATTGAAGAAACTTACCATTTTTTATCTAAAAGTCCATAAAAGAAATGAACTATATCTTGCGCTTTTTCTCTCCTGTAACTCTCACAAAGTCATGTAATTAACTGCAGAATGATGTACTGTGTAATGCAACTAACTTTGTGCAGATTTTTTCTCGATTTTTCTTTATTTACTGATAAATTCCGGCAATGTACTTCCGGTAAAAAAGTAATGCTCTATTGTATTTCTGTGCTTGTTACTTTCATAACAGGAAGTACATCGCCGGAAGTTTCAGTAAAGGAAGAAAAACAACCAAAATTTGACAGAAAATTCTGCCTACGTAGAATACCATTCTGCAGTTAATTACATGACTTCGTGAGAGTTATGGTAGAGAATAAAGTGCGAGATATAGTTCGTATTTTTATGGACTTTCAAAGCAAAAAAGGTAAATTTCTTCAATAACTAATTGTTGATTTGAGTTCAGCATATACATTTGCACAGAAATAATGCTATTTTGGATAAATTTGAAGGGGGAAAAGCTGTTGGCACCTAAAGCGAACATTTACCGCAAAGATTACAGTTATATATTCTTAATCTACTTATCCCTTTTTCATCCGTAGATCTCACAGCACACCCAGTGCAATTACTTTTCAAACAGACCTTGTATATTCCAATCTCTGCATTTTTTTTTTTATAATACTAACAGAAGTGGTCCTGGGTATGACAATAAACTGCATCCGGCATCAAGGCCTCTGACTGGGAGGTTGCAAGGAGCACGGAACTTCCTCTTAATTACTGTTGTTCCCAGGTTCACCTTGACCCTGGGGCGGTAGCATCTGTTAGAGTCCCAGCTATGAGCAAATAATTTTTCCCCAAACTGGGGTCAAAATACTTTGAAAATATAGAAATAGACTTTTATAGAAAAAATTCCAGGAATATATTTTTGAAGGAAAAAATATTGCCAGCAATACATTTTTGGAAAAAAAAACAAAAAAAAAAACATACCAGCAATACATTTGATTCTCAACAAAAACCACTTTACAAAAAATACATCAAAGAAAGCTGATCTACAAACTTATTTCTCACAAAGAATATATATTTTATTCATAAAAATCTGTTGTAATGATCTTGTCGGCATTAAATAACCTATTAAGGTTGAGATGTTGTAAAACAAACCAAACCAAACTAACAAAAGTGGAGCAAAGATGACAGTTTGGTCTGAGGTTGAGTAATTTCGTTTACCATTTAGTGATTTAGTTATCTGAATAATTAATAAAGTTATCAGTAGAATTAGGGAGATATATTTTACTTTTGTGATAAACGGTGCGGATGTGCGTTGTGGTGCATTGGATATCAGCTCGGAACGAGAAATTGGGGAGCCGAGTTCGAATTCCAGCTGAATTCATTGCATTCACTTACGCACAAATACCCTTGAGAAAGGTATTAATCCGTCTCTTCCTTCCAGTTATGGGTTAAATAACAGGACAGATTGGGTTCTGTAGCCTTGGTCAGCAACCAGTCTACCGCAGAAAGCAATGGCAACCTACTGCGGGATAATCTTCTGTCTAGTCAGTCATGTCTTTTTCAAGACATGATCGCCCAAGCGTGTATCACGTATGGCACTCAACTGACTGACTGATTTTACTTTTATATAAATTATTCACTTTATTATTTATTATTTAGTTTTGATATGTTAGTTTTCATAAGTAGTAGAAGATTTCATTTTTTCATCAATTTTATTTCTTTCCATTTCAAGGATAAATTCAAATATCTTTGTTAGAGGTTAGCATCAGCCATGGTGATGGCGGGAAAATGGTTCTCAATGATGATTAATGGGTAGCAGTCATGAACTGAGCCAATGCTGTCTCTAGTATTGCTAATACACAATGGTCTTTATCATAGTAGAGAGGATAAAAGTGACATGACTTCCTTGTATAGTTTTAGCTATAAATAAAACCAATTTGGATAATGCAACAGAACATGAAAACAATTTAGGAGAAAATATCTCAAAATATATTTTGGCATGTCTAATAACATCCACAGGGCAATGACACTCTAGAAGAATCTCTTGAGACAATGGTAACATGAAAGGAAACATTTGGTATTCACTGACCAAAAAGCATTACTTTTGTATTTGTCTATACTTCTGAGATGAGGTAGTATTTACATTATTTACACTGTTTAAAATGTTGTCCCCATGTTTACAAGGTTTCGGCCATTTTATGCTCCGGCCTTCTTCAGGTGCTAAGAATTTTAAACCAAACCCTTTATTTCAATCACTGGGGTATATCACGGGTGACTGTTTTGGGATACCAGGTGTTGTATGATTGGCGGTGTGGGTGGTGTAATGGATAATGGCTCGGAATTGTTAATCAGAAAGATGAATTTCACTTCCAGTGGAGTTCATTATATTGTCATGTAAGAGGAAAGTGTCAATACTGACATCTGTGGTCGAACACAGATCTCCAGGCAACAAACGTAACTGTATGGTGCATCATTCAGAGGTTGTGTGTCATTGAAGTGATTGTTTCCTGAGTAAATTACTTAAAAGAATTATTCTGAGAGCATTAGTGTGCATTATTTGAAGGCTTCAGTTCGTATGTTGACATTACACAAAAATACCGAAATATTATAACTCATTAACAATGAGTTACCAAAAGTTTTCTTCAGAATCAGTCAGTCAGTTAAGTGACATATGTGATACACACTTGGGTGATCATGTCTCTTTCGAGGCATGACTGACTGGGCAGAAGGTTATCCCGCAGTAGGTTGCCATTGCTTTCTGCAATAGACTGGTTGCCAACTAAGCCTACAGAACCCAATCTGTTCTATTATTTAACCCATAACTGGAGGGAAGAGACGGATTAATACCTTTCCCAAGGATATTTTTGCGTAAGTGAATGCAAGGAATTTAACTGGAATTCGAACTTGGCTCCCCAATTTGTTGTTCCAAGTCGATATCCACTGCACTACATGGCACATTCTCCTTCAGAATAACATTACAAAAAACAATGTTATAAAATATATTACGTGAAAATACTCTTGGGAAAGGTATATATCCACCTCTTCTCCCCCCAGTTATGGGATAATTAGTAAGACTTGTATCACTAAATCATTATTATCTTAAATTAAAATCTTACAATCTAGAAAATATTTTCTGACTTTACAAAACCTGCAAAGATTGATGAATCATAAAAAAAAACAAATCAATCAATAATCTTTGGAGTAATGGTAATAATATTTGCCATTTCCATATAAAGAAACATTTGGTATTCACTGACCAAACAGCATTACTTTTTGTTGAAATTTATAAAATCTTTCTCTTAAAACAAATTTCTCAGAAAAGACTTCTCAAGTCCACTGACTGTTATTGCTCTTTCAGTATGGATGGAAGTTTCCTTCCTAATTTTTTATTTAAGGGAGTGTGAAAAGTCAGCATTTTGATTATATCATCATTTTTTTGTTTTTCCTAGTGTTGTGCTATTCGGATGTGCGTTGTGGTACAGTGGATATCGGCTCGGAACAAGAAATCAGAGAGCCGAGTTTGAATTCCAGTTGAATCCATTGTATTCACTTACGCGCAAATACCCTTGGAAAAGGTATTAATCCGTCTCTTCCATCCAGTTATGGGTTAAATAGCAGGACAGATTGGGTTCTATAGCCTTGGTCGGCAACCAGTCTACCGCAGAAAGCAATGGCAACCTACTGCGGGATAATCTTCTGCCCAGTCAGTCATGTCTCTTTCGAGACATGATCGCCCAAGCGTGTATCACGTATGGCACTTTAACTGACTGACTGTGCTATTCATTTTAGTGGTTGTTGGAGAATTTCAGGTGATGTGGTTTTTGTTATTTGGTAAAGTTCTTTGTGATTCTGTAGTTGTCAGCCTATAAGATCTGATGAAGGATTGCCAAGTTGAGAGTATTCATTTGCTTGAAACCATTTATAATCATTCACCTGAGGAAACCCTTGTATAGAGGTGATAGATGTTTCTGAACAAGCTGGCAACTAATACATAACATCCATACAAGAGTCTAGATTTTAATCATTTTAATTGTCAAAAGGAAAATGATTTTAACCCTCTAGGGCCATTCGTATCATATTTGATACAGTATTTCCCTATAAGGAAACATTTGTTATTTCCCTATAAGGAAACATTTGTTATTTCCCTATAAGGAAACATTTGTTATTTCCCTATAAGGAAACATTTGGTATTCATTGACTGAGCAGTCAGTACTGCTTTCATTTGAAATTTATAAAATATTTCTCTTAAAAAATTTTTCAGGAAAATATTTCTTTCAAGGCTTGTTTTCATACTGTATCAAATATGATATGAATGAGGGTTAATTCACTTTAAATGCTTATTAATTCATGACAAAAATAAACATAAAGTTTAGATAGAAGTTTATTTGAATGAGGCTTTATTTTTGAGACTTTAAGATTTTCAGATGAAAGGCTTACTAAGTTTATAAATTAGGAAAATGAAGAAGTGCAGAAAAGTTCTCAGCCCAACCAATCAAAATTTGATGAAATGACCAACCATCTCGATTCATTTATTTATTTTTTTTCTTGCACACCCTCTTTAATCAGGCTGAAAATTTTTCATCCTCTTTTCTTATATATAATTAAATGGTAACTTCTAAGAATCCTGACTTGGCATCTCAACCTCAGTCACTTTCTCACTGAACACATGTGGCTCCCCTTTGCCTTTCCTACTAATATTTTTATGCCAACTGCTCTGAAGTACTTTTTTCCTTGGTGCCCTCACCACATGAATTTAAGTGTGCTACTAGGTTGGCATCTAGGTCCCACCCTTTTACCATTGATATAGTTACATGTAACCACCACTTCTACACAAACAGTTTTTTTTTCATGCACTTCTTGTCTGTGGAACTTCCTCCTGTTTACTTGCTTTTTCTATATTCACTGATGTGCAAATACCCTTGGGAAAGGTATGATTCCAATTCTTCTCCTCCCTGCTAAGGGTTAATTAGTAGGGTTTATATCAATCATTATTATCTCCCCCAAATTCTTACAATGTCATTTACCATTTTTTCCTTCCTTTCTGGAACTTATTAAGAACACTATGTTTATTAATTTTCCACTTTTTAACCATTTAAATGTTTTTCAAATACTCACTTTTTATTACAATATTTTTCACCTAAATTGTTTTCATGTTATTTGACTTGGTTTTATTTATAGCTAAAATTGTACAAGAAAGTCATTTCATTTGTATATTAAAAAAAGCAAAAAGTACTTTAATAGTCTGAAGTGACTGTCATAGTGTTTTTAATTACATACTGAAGGCTTACGGCCATATCACGTTGAATACACCGGTTCTCGCTCGATCACCGAAGTTAAGCAACGTTGAGCCTGGTCAGTACTTAGATGGGTGACTGCTTGGGAATACCAGGTGCTGTAAGTGTTTAGTGACAGATGTGCATTGTGATGCAGTGGATATCAGCTCAGAAAGAGAAATCGGTGAGCCAAGTTCGAATTCCAGTTCAATACCCTGCATTCACTTAAGCACTGGTACCCTTGGGAAAGGTATTAATCCATCCCTTCCTTCCAGTTATGGGTTAAATAACATGGTAGGACTTGGGGGCCCTGCCCTTAGAAAAAAAACAAATCCCAATGAATCTTGGTACTCGAAAAGAAAAAAGTGTTACTAGACACAAAATTTATATAAAAAACCACAATAAATTGTTGAAAGAAAAAGGTATTACCAGCAATAAATAAATAAAATTTAGTTGGCAATAAATAACCCGCCGAGGTGTTGATTTGCCATAAAAACAAAACAACCAACCAAAATCTTCTAACTTCCTGCTTTCCTGTCAATTAAAAACATCAAAAGTTTGAACATAGTGTTAATCATCACCTTATGTCACCTTGAATCCTGTTCTTTAATTTCCCTCCCTGTTTCTTTTAGACTTGGTGACACCTTGCTTCTTAGTGGCTTTTATCCACCTTGCTTGAAGTGAAATGATTAAAAAAAGCTAATGAAATATTACATCACAGAGAATTTTATAAATGACCTACCGAGGTTGATATGCCATAAAACAAAAACAACCAACAACCAACGTACTGAAAAAACTCCTACTTTATTATTAAAGAACATAGCCTTTTATTAGTCACTTAAAAGTACAAAATTGTTTTATAGCACCCCTTCACACACACACACACACACACACACCATCCACTCTTTGCCAAGGGAATATTGCAAGTTATTTTCTCTCAAATATGAGTATTCAAGTACTTTAGTTAACAGAAAGAAAAAGATCAATATTGGAATAAAAGCTAGTTGACTAATATATCATCCCTTCCTATTCCCGAAGATGATGCTGATGATAATTCTGCAGGAAATTGCCAGGAGTCCACTTTTTTTCGAAACATAGTCAGCTTGTAGAATTCCTTCCATGATGATTCATGTTACCATTGTCTCAAGAGATTCTTCTAGAGTGTCATTGCCCTGTGGATGTTATTAGACATGCCAAAATATATTTTGAGATATTTTCTCCTAAATTGTTTTCATGTTCTGTTGCATTATCCAAATTGGTTTTATTTATAGCTAAAACTATACAAGGAAGTCATGTCACTTTTATCCTCTCTACTATGATAAAGACCATTGTGTATTAGCAATACTAGAGACAGCATTGGCTCAGTTCATTCTCTTTACTACCAGTAATTAAACCTCTTGCCGCATGTTTGCTCTTTAACAGTGCCTTATTATTTTGTTTTTTGCAATAATTGTCATCAAGTAGTGAAGAATATATATATATATATATATATATATCTTCTCTGTTATGATAAAGATCGTTACGTATTTGGATTTATTAGTGTGTGTGTGTGTGTGTGTGTGTATAAAAGCAAAATACTGGATTTTAAAATTAAATACATACAGGCTAGGGTTAAATAGGGACTTAGGTATTTTGAATCTTTATAAATATTTCAATAGTTAAACATTTTTTAGATACACTTAAAAGATTTTCTTTAAAACAACATTTAAAGGTATTATTAGAGAAAGGTTTCGTTTACATTTACAAATATTAAAAAACTCTATCGCTTTCTACGTCACGTGATGTAAACATCTCACGACAGACACTTCTCATGACGAACGCTTCTAATTTAAATTTTAAAATCATTTGTTTCTGATGAAAGGCCAAGGCCGATCTAAAATATCAAATATATATATATAATAATAGAAATAAATAAATACTGTCAAAAAAATACATTTTTAAACTTACAACTTATTAGTAGTTTTTCCTATACATATTAAGACATTATACGTGGATCATCATTATGCTATATATGGTAATATTTTTATTATAAGATGATAATAAAAGCATAGTTTACTGCAATACAAGAGCCGTTGTGATTTGGTAGTATATTATTAGCACCTCGTCAGGCAGTGAAATATTTTTTCTGTTAGGAATCATTATATATAGAAGCTTAAAAACAACACAGTTTTTCCCAAATCCAGTCAATTAAGGTAGGGAGATTTTCTGGGGGTTTGTCTCAGTAAACCAATAGAAAATCAGGTCATGAGAAATTTGATTGAAAGAGTAAAGGGAGATAGAGACTTAAAATGACTTAAGACCCAGTTGTTTTCCATGCCAGTGATGACATAAATAGACATATCTAGCATTACACAGGTCTGAAAAGTTACTGCGTGTCATTGTGAAATGGTTACTGGATTTTCTTTAAGTTATTATTCAACTTAAAGTAGTGGACAAGAGACAAAGATGGGAAAGGTTTTTTTTTTAAATACATTGCATGTCGAACATATGTAGTTGACTTAGTGGGTGATTTATCTGTTAAGCTGCAACAAAGTAATTTTATCAGAAGGTGGGAGAATCAATGTATGCTAGGGGATCGATTATAGATGTCTAGTTATATTATACTAGCAGTATAGCCCGGCGTTGCTCAGGTGTAATGAAAGCTTTAAAGCTAATCCATGGTCCTGGAGCTCAGACTCTTTGGCACGAAAGACTAAAAAGCAATAGTTGTTTCCAGTTAAAGCGAAACCGTAGACTGAAAGAAAAATGAATATATAAAAAGCTTAAAAACAACACAATTTTTTTATCAAATCCAGAAGATTAAGGTGGGGGGGAGTTATCTCAGCTAACCATTAGAAAATCAGATCATGATGTATAGGAGAAATTTGACTGTATGAGTAAAGGGAGACAGAGACTTAAAATGGCTTAAGACTCAGACATTTTCCATGCCAGGGATGAAATGAATTTTCGAGATACACATGTTGCAATTTTGTAAGCCTAAAAAATTATTGCATGTCGTTGTGAAATGGTTACTGGATTTTCTGTAAGTTATTATTCAACTTAAAGTAGTGGACAAGAGACTAAGACAGGAAAGGTTTTTTTAAAGTTTTTTAAATACACTGCATGTCAAACATATGTAGTTGACTTAGTGGGTGATCTATACGTTAAGCCAGATCTAATTAATCACCAGAAAATGAAAGAATCAATCAATATATGCTAGGAGATAGATTATAGGTATCTAGTTATATTATCCGGTGAAAAGACGCATCCTTGTCTTACGCCCCTCTCAATCTTAGTATAATTGCTGAATTCGTTACCTGTCCGTATGCAGGCAGTTTACTGCCAGTGGAGGTTTTTGATTACTCTTAGGTCTTTCCCAAATATGTTGAGGCTGCCAAGCATCTCCATCAATTCTTTGTGGCGTATTTTGTCAAACGCCTTTGCATAATCAATAAAACATAGGTACAAGTCCTTCTTCATTTGTATTGCCCTTTCAGAGAGCATCCTGATCATAAATATGGCGTTCCTTGTTCCAGTGTCTTTGACGAAACTGCACTGTGCTTCATTCATCAGGATTCAGATGATCGGTTTTGTTACATGGCTCATTAAATTGATGGTTCTGTTGAATTTGCACTCATTTGCTCCTGGCTTCTTAGGCAGTGCTATGAAGATTGACTTATTGAGGTCATCTGGTATTACACCACTATTATAAATTTCATTTACTATTTCTGTAATTTTCTCTATGCCAAATTCTTCCAGATCTATCAGCACCTCTATGACTATGCAGTCTGGTATAGCTGCTTTTCTCCGGATCTATTCAACTTATACAGTGAGACTATTCTGAAAACCCTAGAAGTTATGCCAAGATTCATCAATAGAGGCCACAATTTAAACAATATAAGGTACACAGATGATACAGTGCTGATAACAGACACAGAAAGAAAACTACAAGACTTCCTACAGAAGGTAGCTGAAGAGAGTGACAAGAAAGGACTACAAATAAACTGCAAGAAAACCGAATGCATGGTCATCAGCAAAAAGGGCAGCCCAAAATGCCAATTACATCTCAGGGACTCTAAAATAAAGAATGTACAGAAATTTAAATACCTGGGAAGTGTTCTAACAAAAGACGGAAAGTGCAACACTGAGATCCAAAGGCGAATAGACATGGCGAAAGAAGCATTCCAGAAGTTGAATAAAGTATTAAGAAACAGGACAATTTCACTAGAAACAAAGAGGAGAGTACTGGATTGCTGTGTGATGTCAATTCTTCAATATGGCAGTAAATGTTGGACAATATCTTTGAAGATGATGGAAAAACTTGAAGCAGCTGAAATGTGGTTCTACAGAAGGATGTTGTGAATATCATAGACGGAGCATGTGAGCAATGACAAGATTTTGGAAAGGATGGATACAAAAAGGAAATTAATACTGAGCATCAGGAAGAGACAACTAAAGTTCCTGGGACATGCAATGAGGAAGGAGGACTTGGAGAACCTGTTACTAACAGGCCAGATAGAGGGAAAAAGAGACAGGGAAAAGCAGCGGATAACATATTTGAAAGACCTGATCAGGTGGATGATGGAACAAGGGTTGCATGGTGTAACAGAAGAAAGCGTGCTAAAAGCCACCAGGGACAGGGAGATGTGGAAAGCCATGATCACCTATGTCCTGAAAGGACATGGCACATAAAAGAAGTTGTTATATTAGGAAAAATCAACTATACTTTAAGGTATATTTTAGACAATGATGACGAGTGGAAGTAATTTTGTTACATTTATTAAATAAGTTAAGTTTTGTGAATTTGATAATTTGTAATTTTTTTTTGTAAGCATAGAAAACATGGCTCATGTAAAGATTTATAAATTCTGTTTTTTTTTTTAAATATTTTCCATTATTTTATTACTGTGGGATTTTCTATTGTGGAAATAGAGCCTAGATAGACTATCAAGTCAGTTAGACATTTATTTGCTAATGGACTCTCAATAGGTTTTTGGCAATTGCAATTATTATTATTGTGATCATTAACTTTTTTAGGATGTTGTTGATTGTTTAGGTTATTATATCTCTTTAAAATTCAATTATTATGTTTTTTGATGATCTTTTCAAGGCTGTCACTACAGCTATAGTTTAATTTCAGAGTATTTCTGCTTGTACTACTTCTAAAATATCTATCTATTTATCTATCTATCTATCTATCTATCTGTGTGTGTGTGTGTGTGTGTGTGTGAGAGAGAGAGAGATATATAATAACCTTTCAGACATGTATTCCTCTTCTGGCACTGGCAGACCCATGCAATTTAGCAATCAACAGGTGAAAATGAGAAATAGCGTACATGCATTGTTCTTCATTTCCACCTGTTGATTGCTAAATTTTTCCCTCCTGTCATGCTCAGGTGTATGGATTATTTGTTTTTTCTTATGTCAATGTAAGATACTCAATAGTAGCTACATCAATATATATCTTGCCATCATTTTAAACAGAGTATCAATATAAATATTTTGTCATCATTTTTGATGACATGAACCCACTCCTATTAAATAAAGCAAAAATTACTTTAGGTTGCTATCATAGTCTTTTATTAATTTTCCAAGCCCTCTTTCTTTATTATGTGCCCTAAAAATTTTCATCTCTCTCTTTCTAACTGGCAATGGTATGCCTGTTTTTTGTTTTTTTTTTGTTATTTTTGTCAAGTTGGTCTTTCTTCTTCCTTCTTTCACTTCTTTCTTGCCTTATCATACATGCCAGATCAGAGCTCCCAAGTCCTCACTTATGTCTTCAAATCATCTACATAACCTTATGGGTGATGAATTATTTTCAACCTCTTCCTCATAGATGAAATTTTGCAAGCGACTTATTCTTCTATTGTTTTTTTCCATGCATGTATTCTGACAAGCTACATTCCTTAGTTCCACCCACCCTGGCCTTTACAACTGAGAGCTGCTATGCCACATACACAAGATTGAATCATCTCTATTCCCAATCTATTCTATTCTTAAGTTCCACACAGACAGCTTCTTTCCAAGAACTGCTGCTTTCCTAATCACTACAATCTTGACTTCTTCAAGTCTAGATTTAACTGCCATCTTTCTTGTATAATCCCATGAACTTCACTTCTTGCCTTTTCTTACACTTATACATCACACAGTAACTCACTATCTTGAGTGGCTCTTGGGCCTTGTATTAAGTGAACATTAATATAAAGAATATACTCATACAAAACAGTAGTGAGTTTGATTCTTGTATAATCTCATGAACTTCACTTCTTACCTTTTCTTACACTCATGCATCACACAGTAATTCTCTACTTTGTGTGACTCTTGGGTCTTGTATTGAGTGAACATTAGTATAAAAAATATACTCATATAAAACAGTAGTGAGTTTGATTCTTGTATAACCTCATAAACTTCACTTCTTGCCTTTTCTTATGCTCATCCATCACACAGTAACTCTCTACCTTGAGTGGCTCTTGAGCCTTGTATTGAGTGAACATTAATATAAAAAATATACTCATATAAAACAGTAGCGAGTTTGCGCGGTGTGACCTGTATAATGCTATATTAAGTTTCATAAATATAGCAAGAAAAACATGTAAAATCTTGCAATTTTGGCTATTTGAATTTGTCATTATTGTCATCTGCTTTATCTTGTATGCAAGAATTTACTTTCTTCTATGCTGACCACTTCCTTTATGATGATGGTGTTGATGACTAAATTTGCTATCAATATGCAGGTTCAGGACTAGAAGCTTCCAGTTTCACCAAAATGTGCTCCTGTAATCCATTTCTTTTTGTCATTTGGCTTTGCAAGAGTTGGTTGGAGGTGAAACAAAACCAGTGTAGAAAATAATGACAGCAGAGTACATTTATTTATGAGGGGGCCTCAACTTGCCATGTAGTGACCCACATACTTGATTTCTTTACCTTCCTCTGCAGAGCACATGAAATTATATGTGCAGAATCCAGTTATGAAACTGCAACAGACTGCCACCAACTCTTTTATAATTTGAAGTGGTATCTCTTGTATCATGTCCATCATGCCTAGCCCTTTTCATATGCTGGTTCAACCATTAAGTTCTGTTGTAATTGTCATCTACTTGTTCCATCATTGGGATCATTGGAATTGGTTGAATTTAATCAGATTTCTCATGTTCGACTTTGCCACCTTTGGTGGCTCTACCAGAAATTTATAACGCCCAATGGCATCACTCCCGTGGTCATTGGATGGCACAAGACCTTCCACTATGACAAGAAGCAACCATCAAACATACATACACAGAAACATCCTCTCTATTATAATAAAGACCATTGGTTCCTGATTTCTGTAATCAACTACCTATCTGTAATACTATATATTTTTCTAGTAGGAAAGCAGTGCTTTTATACACCATCAAACTGTTTTCCCGTTTCCTATTTCAAATCAAAACTTGATGTACCATCAGTTCATAATCATGTAAACTTATTGACTATCAAAAACTCACTTGTGTGAATTAACAAATTTGAATCAGTCACATTGTAAATTAACAGTCACACACTAAATAAATGGTAAATTGAATAAAGTTTATAATTTTTTCCTACATTAAAATAAACTAGTTTAATTGGAAGAAAAATCTAATAGGCAATTAATTTGGAAATTAAATTGAAAAGAAGAGCAAATAGGTAATTAACTGAGGAAAACAGAGCAAATAGGTAATTAATTGCGGGGAAAGAGCAAATAGGTAATTAATTGGGAAAAAAAGAGCGAATAGGTAAGTAATTGGGGGGGAAAGAGCAAATAGGTAATTAATTAGGGAAAAAAGAGCAACTAGGAAATTAACTTGGGAAAAAGCAAATAGGTAATTAATTTGAGGAAAAAGAGCAAATAGGTAATTAATTTGAGGAAAAAGAGCAAATAGGTAAATAATTGGGAAAAAGAGTACATAGGTAAATTAATTGGGGAAAAAGAGCAAATAGGCAATTAATTGGGAAAAAGAGCAAATAGGTAATTAATTGAAAAAAGGGCAAATAAGTAATTGTCCCTGATTGTGACTTTATTATGTTACTAACTTCTATGTAAAATCATGTAAATTATATTTTCTTTTGCTCTTTTTTATTCTTATTATTTTTGAATTATTTTTCCATCTGGATCAGTTTCTTCTTCATTTTTCTGTTTATTTTCTTTCCATTATTTTTCCTCCTTCTTTCTTTTTTCTTTAATATTCAACATTTTTTTCTTTTCTATCACTTTCATTTCATCGTCTTTATAATTTTCAATAACATTGTTTTTATCTCCTTCTCCCCTTTTTATGCATATTCACTTTTTCTGTTTCTTCAATGTTATTTTTATTTTTCCCACAATTTCTTCTTCTTCATTACTCTCTTTCCCTCTTTTAATTGTTCTTTACCATTACATTCCTCTCCTTTTTGCATCTCTTTTCCTTTCTTTACTTTACCTCTCCTTCCTCACTTCATTTCATTCTTCCTTTTCAAACTGGAGCTTCTTCTGATCAAAGCCTATCATAAAAGTCAATCCCAAATCTCATTGACTCTTATAATACCTCATTAAGTTTTACCATTCCGTCTCAGATTAATTAAGCTTTCCGTATCAATCACTGAAGTTTAAGTGAGACATTAAAGACTTTGGGATTATCATCAAATCCCAAATATCCAATCACTTCAGATGATATTGATTCTAAAAGAAAAGCTACTCTGCTGTGCCTTGTCAGCATTTTCAAGGCCACAATTTATTTAATTCCAGTTTGTCCTTCACTGAAAATTTAGAAACAAGAAATGACATGAATGTTGGTTTCTCTTTTCTTTATATATCCCATTCACTTTTATGTGCTGTCTCTCTTCAAGATGTAGGCGGTTATAGCTCTCCACAACTTTTTATCCTTTTTTATCTCTAAGCAAGGTTTGTCCCTTTACTATTCCTCCCAGTTCTGCTATCTATTTGCACAAACTCATTAGGGAGGCTACTGGTTATTTCCCCCATCATATTGCCTTCAATATGTCCTGATTGCCAAATATTTCCAAGCCCTCTTTCTTCATCCAAGAAATTTTAACTACATGTTTCCGTTTTCATGTATAATTGTTTCCATTTTATTTAAAACTTATTTGTACACATGCTACGTCCATAGTATCCTCATTATCCTTCTGTGGAATCCCATTTTGTTGCTTCAAGTCTCCTCTGCATCTGTGAGAATTTTTTCCCAGCATTTATCTAATCTAAATCTAATCTAAACTTATTTATAAATGGAACTTTGTCTGTGTGTGTGTGTGTGTGTGTGTGTGTGTGTGTCTGTTACCTATAGACTCCAAAACGGCGGAACCAATTTTCTTGAAAATGTACACAGTTGTACTATAAGCATCTGCGAGTGTTCTTAGCTAGGTTTTGTGTTGAGATACCCCCGATATAAATAGCGGAAATCGATAATCGAAAAAATCGGATTATAGAAGGAGTGGTCTGATTTTAATCAAATTTGATACACTCATAGACAAAGACATAAGAAACAATATTCAGAAGTTTCAAGGTTGCAGTTCTTACAATAGTGCAGAAAATCGATAATATATATCTATATATATATATAAATATATATATATATATTTATATATATATATATTTATATATATCTATATATATAAATAAAAGGTAAGATGTTTGTGTGTGTCTGTTTATCTATCTGTATGTCCTTTATACAAATCCACAATTTTTATCCGATTCTCACCAAACTTCAAACAAATATTCTTTAGGCTGAGCTCCAGGATCATGGATTAGTTTTAAAGTTTTCATTACACCCAAGCAACACCAGGATATACTGCTAGTTGTTATATAGAAGGAGTCATATGATATAGCAGTTCAGAAGTCTTTACTTTGTTTGATATTTATTAAGTTTAGATTAGTATAGTATGAGACCATAGCTGTTGGATGTCCATTAAATCTGACATTTGTAAATTAATTTATAAGCTTACTATCTTTAGACATTAGATGTTCTTTGATGTCCAGTGAAGAATCTAAAAATAGACAACAATGAAAACAAATGCATTACAAGAGAAAGCATTAGCATTGACTTTGTGTTAAGACTGGTAACTGTACATGGCAAAACCATGTGACCACCTAAAGCTAATGAACACTGATAGAAAACAGATAAGGCATCCCTATATATATATGCCTATCAGAGGCAAAGGGTGACATTTTTATTTTTATTTTTCAAAAATGTTTAAACAAGTTTCTTGCTTCTTGATGACAGGTAAAACATCAAAATTACAAATTTTTACTTTTCTAGTCATCAATCAGTGCCATTTTCTGACACCTGCCATCCCATCAAGGGATAAGAAACACTTTTTTTTAAATTAAAATAAAATGTCTTTTTCTCATTCTGTGTGCTTTGTCCCTTCAGGACATAGATGATCATGGCTCTCCACATCTCCCTATCCCTAGTAGCTCTTAAGACGCTTTCTCTTGTTATCATTCCCAAACCCAGCTCTGCATTCATTTTCTCAAGCCCATCAAGTATATTACACATTGCGTTCCCCTGTCTCTCTTTCCCTCTATCTGACCAATGAGTATCATATTCTCCAAGCCCCCTTCCTCATTAAATGTCTCAGGAACTTCAGCTATCTTTCCTGATGTTAAGTATTAGTTTTCTTTTTGTTTCCATTCATTCAGTCGATGGCATCCTCAACAACCTTCTGTAGAACCATATTTCATTTGCTTCAAGTCTCTCCCTTATCTTTGAGAATATTATCCAGCATTCACTGCCATATTGAAGAACAGATATCACATAACAATCCAGTACTCTCTTTTTTGTTGTCAGTGAAATTTTCCTGTCTCTTAATACTCTACTCAGCTTCTGGAATGCATCCTTGACCATGCCAATTCACTTTCGGATCTCAGTGTTGGACTTTCTGTTCACTGTTAGAACACTTCCCAGGTATTTAAATTTCTGTATATACTTGTTGATTTTAATACTCCAGCCTGTAGTTGGCATTTTTGGCTCCTCTTTTTACCTATGAGCATGCATTCTACATCACATTTAAACAGAAACTATTAATTTGGTGAAATGTGAACAAGATTAAACCAAAATTACTTTTTTTTGCAAGGGGAATCTCATTTTTTTTTACACAGCTGTTGAAGCAGCAAGTAGCTTGTAGAGTTGTTTACAGACAAACAGTAAGTGACAAAATATTATGTTAGACCATATATAGCATAGTATTTATGAATAGAAGATGCTGCGGATCCAAATCCACCTACACCACTGATTGATATGTGTGTGTGTACATCAGACAGCATCCAATCCTAGAGAGAGAGCTCTGTCATAATCTACCACTAATAGAAAAATAATGTCCCTCCTAGTCACTAGTAAGTTTAAACCAATTTGACAATGTTTAACCATTGTGCCCACAAAAAGACAGAGTGTCATAAGGAGAATTTTTCCCTTGACACTGCTATTGTTTTAACTATCTTCACTCCTCGGCAATGTTTATTGGTTTAAAAAGCAAAGATTAGAAGTTTAATAAAACCTGAAGATATGAAAGTGAATTTATACATTTTCTTTGTTCTTGAGAATTTACAACAAAAATAATAAACACTATTTTTAGAATTTTTACTCACACTATTATGTATTAGAGTGGTTAGCAAAACATCAGCTAATTGCCAATCAATTCAAACTTTATAAAATATTGACTAATAAGGATTTCATTATATTTCACATATTTTAATAATTTAATAAATGTTTATAAGTTTATGAATAAAAATTGTTTTCATATTTATTTTTATACTAGCAGTATAGCCCGGTGTTGCTCAGGTGTAATGAAAGCTTTAAAACTAATCCATGGTCCTGGAGCTCAGACTCAGCCTAAAGAATATTTGAAATAATAAAAATAATTGCGACAATTTATCAATCGCACCTAAATATATATATATATATATATATATATATATATATATATATATATATACTAACAGTATAGCCCGGTGTTGCTCAGGTGTAATGAAAGCTTTAAAACTAATCCATGGTCCTGGAGCTCACACTCAGCCTAAAGAATATTTGTTTGAAGTTTGGTGAGAATCGGATAAAAATTGTGGATTTGTATAAAGGACATACAGATAGATAAACAGACACAAACACAAACATCTTACCTTTTATATATATATATATATATATATATATATATATATATATATATATTATCAATTTTCTGCACTATTGTAAGAACTGCAACCTTGAAACTTCTGAATATCGTTTCTTATGTCTTAGTCTATGAGTGTATCAAATTTGATTAAAATCAGACTAGTCAGTTAAGTGCCATACGTGAAACACGCTTGGGCGGTCATGTCTCGAAAGAGACATGACTGACTGGGCAGAAGATTATCCCACAGTAGGTTGCCATTGCTTTCTGCGGTAGACTGGTTGCCTGCCAAGGCTATAGAACCTAATCTGTCCTGTTATTTAACCCATAACTGGAAGGAAGAGATGGATTAATACCTTTCCCAAGGGTATTTGTGCATAATTGAATGCAAGGAATTCAACTGAAATTTGAACTCGGCTCCACCGATTTCTCATTCCGAGCCGATATCCACTGCACCACGACAAAACCTAGCTAAGAACACTCGCAGACGATTATAGTACAACTGTGTAAATTTTCAAGAAAATCGGTTCACCCGTTTCAGAGTCTATAGGTAACGAATACACACACACACACACACACACACACACACAGACAAAGTTCCATTTATAAATAAGTTTAGATAGATTAAATAAATTGATAAATGATGAATATTGTATTGCCTTAGTTTTAATACACTTGTATTATTTCTTAGAAAACTGTAAATATAAGTTTATTCTTGTAAATAAATAATCTAATAGTGTTTATTATATTTGTTCTCAAATCTCAAGAACCAAAAATATATAAATTCACTTTTATCATGCTTAAGCTTTATTACAATTGTAATCATTGTTTTCTAAAACAATAAACATTGTTGAGGAGTGGAGGTAGTTAAAATAATGGTGGTGACAAAGGAAAATTACCCTTTTGACACAAAGCTTTTTTGCAAGTTTGGAGGTTAAATGTTGTTGGATTTTAATTTTGTTGGATGTAATTAATACCAAATTTTTCTTTTAATTATCCTATATTAATAATGAATTAATCCAAACTTGGAAAAATTGTTGTGTTCACTGTGTGCTCAAATGAAAAGATGAACTTTACTTTCCCTATGTATTTTTACGGAAAATCCTGAAGATTAACAAAATGGTTTTAAAAACTGATATGTTGAAGTTATTTGTTTGAACATTATTTTTAATCAATACTCGTATTTGAGTAGATATTCTGTTTTTAATCAAACAGTATATTTATTTCTACCAGCCTGATTATTTACAGATAAATTTTGTACAAAAATGTGTGTCATTCAGCAGGATTTGAACCTGCAACCCCTATCAACATAGGGGAAGCCATCAATTGATCTGGTGTGTCTTAGACCACTCGACCATATAAGGGTTACAGGTTTGAATTCTGGCGAATGATTAAAAACAGAATATCTACTCAAATATGAGTATCGATTAAAAATAATGTTCAAACATATAATGCTTTCTGGCTGAGTAGTATCATTTTATGTTTTGAAAAAGATCTTCTAGATGACTCAACAATAAATGAGATCTGATATTTTTCTACACAATCTTATTTTATTTACACTATCTGCATTGTTTAAACTGTTGTTCTCATCTTTGTTGTAAAATGGCATTTCAATTATTGTATGCTGCAGCCTTCTTCATGTGATTGGAATTTTGAACAAAACACTTTATTTCATTGACCAGATTGTTCTAGTTCTACATATCATGCTTCTTCCAGATACCCCAGTTTGAGTTATTTCCTTTAATTCAATTTTTGTTCACCTCTGCTGGTGGCAAGATATTGAACCTTCAACTGTTTGGGTTAAGTCAAAATAAAGAGTTTGATTCAAAATTCTAATTACCTGAAGAAGACCGGAGTGTACAACTGCTGAAACGTCATGAATATGACAACAAAGATTAATACAACAGTCCAAACAATGTAAATAGTGTAAATAATTACAATACCTTATTTCAGAAATATAGACAGATATTGAAGATGAATATGGCAACTAAGATGAGGACAACAGTCTGAACAATGTAAATAGTATAAATAATTACTATACCTCACCTCAGAAATATTGACAGATAATGAAGGGGAATATGGCAACTAAGATGAGGACAACAGCCTGAACAATGTAAATAGTGTAAATAATTACTATACCTCACCTCAGAAATATAAACAGATATTGTTATTTCAGTAGCAATATAAGAAAAGACTATATTTGTAGTTCTCTATTTTTTATACATAGTTCTTCTCTTAGCCTCAGCTATATTCCTAGAAGTTATCCTTTGAATGTTTATTTTTGGCAAACACAATGCATTCATTATAATAGACATATCCTGGTGACTATGAATAGAAAGACTTGTAATTACATCCAGATTTTGACATATAAACAACCTGACTCATCTCTACAAGGAAGACCACGGCAAGTCTCATTACAAAAGAGATACGACTAAAAGTGACAACAGTTTCCAATTTAATGAGTGTGATAATATGGCAATGGTATACAGCAACTGACAATAAATATTTGATAATGGTTAAAATAACTGACAAGCAACAGTAATGGGAAATTTGATTAAATCAAAGAAGATAATGAGAGTGTTTTTAATTGATATTTACTCAGCTAAACTTTGTGTAACAGAAGATAAAATTGGGTTAGAAAGACAATGTTATATCAGTCTTTTTAGTGGGAAGGGCTTGTCTGTATTTGAAAAATAAAACCATGGTCTACTCGAAAAAACAAAACCTTAAGGGAGGTCTAATAAATGCTGATCGACACAAATTATTTCCATTAAAGTTTTGTCTATTTTTTATGAGTGGACCTTTCTACTATTATAGATAGGTATAACATTTCTGGCTTTCTAAATGAGAAAACGCTTGAAGAACTGTCTAGAAAGTCTGTCTGACTGTATCTCTTATTTCCAATTAATTTCAACATCTGTCTTTGCAACCAATTAGATTTGATGACTATCAGAATAAGGAACAGATGATTCAGTCTTGTGTTATGTGATGGACACAGATAATACTGAAGGCTCTTAATGCAAAAAGTAGAGGGCATTTTAGATAATTTAGGAGCACATTAAATTCTACACCTTAGTTAATATTAAATTAATCTATATGTAGTGCACTTTTTTCTTTCTTTTTTAAAATATTGTTAACATAAATTTAGATAGACAATAGGTGCTGTAAACATTTGAATTTTTATTATTGGCAAAAGAATAAAATTTGACTTTTTATAATTAGCTGTCTTAAACAAGAATATAAACCAAAAATCCAGGTACATTGTGACAGTATATATATATAAAAACATGTGTTGTAGATATAGAAGAATCCAAAGGAGTAGCCTGTACATAAAATGGTAGGATAACTCTCTAGGAGAGCTCTAAATATATATGTATATAAATATATATAGACCAAATATATGTTGAAATAAAACACACACACGTTATTCCATGGTTAAGCAGAAGTATGGATCTATTTCAGGCAAACCATCATCAGCTTCCGTCTTTATTGTTCAGATGATTTTGAAAATCCTATGTAACCCCCTGCACACCAGTGGTAATATGATTTAAAAAAAGAACTACAAATGCACATCAAAAAGAAGGGATACTGAAATTAAAACTTTTAAATGATTTTTTAATTATTATTTGTTCTCCAGCCAATTTCATTTAATTTCTCTTTGCTTTTGTTTGTTTTTAACATTCCAACACCATTTTAACAGAAGATTTGCTAAAAAAAGTGAAATATTGTAAGAAATTGGATGCACATTTATGTAAAGGATGAAATGTTTTTTGTATTTACTTCTGAGATAAGTAATTTTCAATAATCTTGGAATTATTTCAAACTTTTGTTCTCATCTTGGTTGATATAGGTGTTATAATAGATACAACGTTTCTACCAAGTACTCTCTGGTCATCATCAGGTGTCCATAGATTGGCTGATGTGGATTATCTCGTTGATTATTGCGAAATATCCTGTAAAATCATTTATTGTTCTTTCATGTTGGATTTGGTTCATCACTACCAAGTCCAAGGATCAAACTAATAACCACTAGATGATACTAACACATGTATAACACCTATATCAACCAAGATAAGAACAACAATTCAAAATAATTTCAAGATTATTGAAAATTACTCATCTCAGAAAAAAATACTAATTATGACAAGTGGCATGAACCCACTAACATAATCCAGTTGTCAAAATCTGTCTGACACCGAATATAAAAGACTCCAAAAATACACCACTAAAGTCCTTAGGGACGGTGGCATAGTGGGTATAGTAGTTGGTTATATATGCATTAATATCATCTAGTGGTCATGAGTTTGATCCTTGGACTTGGTAGTGAATCCAACATGAAAGAACAATAATTGGTTTTACAGGATATTTTACAATAATCAATGAGATAATCCACATCAGCCAATCTATGGATACCTGATGATGACCAGAGGGTACTTGGTTGAAACGTTGTGTCTATTATAACACCTATATCAACCAAGATGAGAACAAAAGTTTGAAATAATTCCAAGATTAGGATGAAATGTGTCTCACAAAAAAGATTTTCTACATTGTTATTAATTTTCTTAACAGTGATCTGCTATATATAGAAATTTTTTACCACTTTGTTATTAATTTTCCTAATATTGATCTAGTATATAAAGAAATGTTTTTCCACTTTGTTATTAATTTTCCTAACAATGTTCTGGTATATATTTTCTTCAAAACACACACACACATACATACATATATAAATTATTGGACACTGAGGTCAATACCAGATAGGTTGATGTTGACCTCAGTATCCAATTTTAAATATACTCTATCTCTGATATTTTTACCCATAAATATCAGTCAGTTAAGTGCAATATGTAATACATGCTTGGGCTTAAACATGGCAACAAAGATGAGGACAACATTTCAAACAATGTAAGTAGTGTAAATAATTACAACACCTTATCTATCTTACATTTCCATGTCTACCATTCACTATGCTTTGAATATTGCTGCCACAAATGGTCTGGTGCTCCTGTTATCTATCTAGAGCTTCTTGATAAAATCCAAAAATGAATCAATAATATTATTGGCCCTGATCTGGCATCTCAGCTTCAGTCTCTTTCCTAACTCTGTAAGGTTGTCTCCCTTTACCTCCTTTATAAGTACGTCCATGGTAATTGTTTGGATGAGTTCTTTGCTATGGTACCTAGACTTTATAAATTTAAATGCAGTACTATACAAAGTTTTATCAATTTATCGTTGAATTGGCAATATATAACTGTAAATTCTATGCTAACATTTTCTTCTCTCACACTTCTCGTTTGTGGAACTCTCTTTCTGCACTATGCTTTCTATGATCTTGAAAAAATGAAATTGTTGTGGGATTTCATCACCAATTTGTTGTGGAGTTGTTGTGGCAAAATTTCAGCCCAAAGTTGTAGTAACCGGTTTGGTCAGAAATAAGGCATGAGACACAGAAGGTAGGTTCAAAATAGTGTCTTAGTATAACAAGAACATAGGTACAGAGTAAGTGTTAATAATCAGTAAATAGAAATAAGTACGTCCAAACGATACAGTTATACTGCTTATTGCCTGACTAGTAGCTAGCTTTAACTGTGTATTTGCTGTCCTTAACTGGCATCAACTGTCTACCGGAAGTAACACAGGTGATTATATATAATAAGAGGAAGAGTCCATTCCTCGTAGGAGGGCACCATAACAGAAATGCAATATCAATTGTTAGCTACAGTCTTTCTGATTACTCTTCTATCATTCTCACGTGTTAATAATGTTTCTATTTTCTAATTCTTTCACACAGTGACCCTAGTAACTTTACTGCTTTGCTTGGGATAAATTTGATTAAATACACACACACACACATATATATAGTGCCTAGAATCTTCAAATTTAAGCACAGTACTAGACAGGTGATGAAGTCTCACCAATTTGCAGTCAAGCTGGCTAGATGTAACCATAAATTCTATGTTAACAGTTTTTTCTTGTACTTCTCACTTGTGGAACTTACTTCTGGCTCCACACTTTCCAGCCAACTTTAATCTACAAAAATTTAAATGCAATGCTAATCACTATCTGATGCCTTCTGATTACTCTTTCTCTGTTTTTGATCTTGGGTATGACAGTAAATTGCATCTAACAGCATGGCCTCTGATTAGGTGGTTGTGAGGAGCATGGAACCATCTTTTAATTGCTGTTGTTCCCAGGTCTACCCTGACCTGGAGTGGTAGCACCTGTTAGGGTCCCAGCTATGGGCAAATAGTTAACCACCAAACTGGGATCAAAACACTATGAAAGTATCAAAATAGACTTTTATAGAAATATATACATAAAAATAAACTTTTATAGAAAAATATTCATTTTTGAAAGAAAAATATTACCAACAATACATTTTTGAAAGAAAAAATTTATTACCATAACACATTTTTTGAATGGGAAAAAAATATTGCCGTAGTACATTTTTGAAGGGAAAAAAAAGTTATTACCAGTAATACATTTTTGAATACAAAACTAGAAGACATCTTCAGTTTTCTAAAATAAAAATAAATAAATAATTTTTCATCAAAATCTGACTAAATCAACCTTCTCACTATAACCAAACATTTAAGAAATGCCTTTAAACCCTACCCTTTTGGCATTAAATAACCCACAGAGGTTGATATGCTGTTAAACAAAACTCAAACTCTTTCTCTGTTTTTGCTTCTTAAAAATGTTCCTTTTTCTATAACATTCTTAAAAATGTTCCTTTTTCTATAACATTCTTAAAAAATGTTCCTTTTTCTATAACATTCTTAAAAAATGTTCCTTTTTCTATAACATTCTTAAAAATGTTCCTTTTTCTATAACATTCTTAAAAATGTTCCTTTTTCTATAACATTCTTAAAAATGTTCCTTTTTCTAACTATTCCATGTCCAGTAACTCTTTCATCTCTGTGGCTTTACTGCCTTGCTTGGGGTGAACTTGATTTGAAAAAATTACTTTCCACTGAAATTATTCAGGGGTTCATTCTAGGGCCATTAATACGCACCCCACCTTGGAAAGTACAGAATAAGCTTTCAGTAAAAATTGAAAATGCATCCCTTTAGTCAGAATTAAATAAAGTTTAATGAGACATCATTTAATAAAGTTTCAAGCTAATATTAAGACAAATCATAAAAAATAACAGCATGAAGGAGGTTAAATCCATTGGGATTAGCTCCAGTATAGAGCAAGATATGCAACAGGTGTCAAATGTTACCTAATGACTATTACGAAAAAACAACATGAAGAGGGTCAAACTCCTTGGAATTGATTCTTCAGTCAGTAATGGAAAACATGAGTGACAGGTATCACCAGACCTTCATTCAGCGACTGGTTGCATCAAACAAAAATAATTCTCAGGACATGGCATATCAGAACAATGTGGCCAGTTAAAAAATATAATGCAGAAAATGAGTAAGTTAAAAGTTAATATTTTAGGCATATTTGAAATGAAATGGGAAAACAATGGAGATTTTGTCAGTGACAAACACAGAAACATATATGCAAGCAGAGAAAAATACGAAAGAGGAAAAGGACTGATATTAGACCAAGACATGGAGAAATGTTTTCTGAGATAAAATCAACTATCAAGAAGTTCGAAATAATTCCAAGATTAGGATGAAATGTGTCACACAAAAAAGATTTTCCACATTGTTATTAATTTTCTTAACATGGTTGTAACTGAATACATGTCCCTATGTGTCCCAAAGACAAATGGTGGATATTTAGTTATTAAACTAAAACAAAAGCCTTACAACATCATAATTTTATAAGTACCAATATCACAAAGTACAGAAGAAGAAAACCAAAAGTTTTAGTATAAACTAGACAATACTAATAGTCAATGCAAATCGCAATAAATTACAAATGCCATGAGAAACCTGAATGCCAAAGTAGGCAAGGAAAGAGATGGTGAAATAGTTGGCAAATTCAGGCTAAGAACTCTTAATGAATACAGAGAAAAATGGTTCCAAAATGCAAGATCATCAGCAAAAAGAAGGGCCTAAAATGCAAATTACAGGTCGGGGATGCTAAAATCAAACAGGTACAGAAATTTAAATATCTGGGAAATGTTCTAACAGGGGACAGAAAGTGAAACACAGATCCAAAGACATATTGGGATGAGCAAAAGCTAAGCAGAGCATTAAGAGACAGGAAACTTTTGTTGGAAAAGGAAAAGAGTACTAAACTGTTAGATGATATTTGTCCTCCTGTATGGAAGTGAATGCTGGACAAAATCTGCCAAGCTGAAGAAAAGACTTGAAGCAACAAAAATGTGGTTCTACAGAAGGATCCTGAGGATGCCATGGACTGAACATATGAGCAGCAATGAGATTTAGGAGAGGTTGGAAACAAAAAAAAATTATACATAACATTAGGAAGAAGCAGTTGAAATTTCTGGTACACATAATGAGGAAGGAGGGCTTGGAAAATCTAATACACACAGGACAGACAGAAGGAAAGAGAGACAGGGGAAATCAGTGCATGACTTGAAGAAATGGATGTCAGAACAGGGTTTGGGAGAAATAACAAACAAAATTTATCAAGAGCTACCAGAATCAGGAAGATGATCGCTTACGTCTTGAAGGAACATGACACATATTTTTTTTTTTTAATCATATCACCCCAAGCAAGGTGATAACGCCACTGATACACAGGGGGCTACATAAGAGTAAAAAGATTAGAAAAGAGAAAGCTGGAAACCACATCCTAAACAGGAAACAAGGGATGAGCCTCTTCTCCTGTTCAATAGACGTGGGTGGAGTGTGAACCAGGCAATAGTTTAGTCTATCTACTCCACTTGAAAAAAAAAATAGAAAAAAAGAAAAGAGTGAAAAGATTGGAAAAGAGAAAACCGGAAACCGCATCCTAAACAGGAAACAAGGGATGAGCCTCTTCACCTGTTCAATAGACGTGGGTGGAGTGTGAACCAGGCAATAGTTTAGTCTATCTACTCCACTTGAAAAAAAAAAAGAAAAAAAGAAAAGAGTGAAAAGGTTGGAAAAGAGAAAACCGGAAACAGCATCCTAAACAGGAAACAAGGGATGAGCCTCTTCACCTGTTCAATAGACGTGGGTGGAGTGTGAACCGGGCGATAGTTTATTCTATCTGCTCCAATTGAAAAAAAGAAGAAAAAAAGAAAAGAGTGAAAAGGTTGGAAAAGAGAAAACCGGAAACAGCATCCTAAACAGGAAACAAGGGATGAGCCTCTTCACCTGTTCAATAGACGTGGGTGGAGTGTGAACCAGAAAGAAGATATGTAGTAAATTAAATATATTATTGTTTATTTAATATTTAATTTTTATTTAATTCTTACTAATTTTTGCCTTGGTATTATATACTGTGCTATTAATTATGGGGTTCAGGTTTGTTCATTTGTAGATGTTTGTGTGTGTGTGTGTATTTACTTGTATGTACATGTGTAGAAGTCAAGTAACTTACCTTTCAACATGGTGGTCTTCTTTTGTCTCTCTGTAGGAAGGTGAACATTGAAGATTGTGAGACTCACCTTCCTGATGTGACCAACTAGCGTCCAGTTGGCAGACAAAAATAAACAGGGTTGTAACTGAATACATGTCCCTATGTGTCCTAAAGACAAATGGTGGATATTGTGCTCAATATTTATGGAGCTCAATGTACACACTGAAATTATCAGCCAATCACTGCTTACAGAATAGACTTGCCTGTAACAGAATGGAATCTCCCAGGTTATTGTTTAAACCATCTACCAATTTGCCCTGGTGGTTTTTTGTCAGTTGGACTCAACTTCTATTCTAGTTGATTACTGGCTGGTTGTTCTATAAGATTCCTACATCACATGGGTCTCAAGGAAAGTAACTTGATCCCATCTAAAAAAGTTATTCGTGCAGTGGGGGGCTCAACTCTTATAAGCCATGGATGGCTTCCTATTCAGTTCAGTGTTGGAGGAATGTCAACAAAACAAGCTCTCTATATATGCAATAATATCGATAAGCTATATTTTAGCAAGGCCGCCTGTATTGACATAGGCATATTATCTCCCATGTATAGATGTGTATATTTAATTTTTTTTTTTATTTATTAATAGTTTTTTTAAGTTTATATTATATTTTTTCATTATTTATTTATTTGAAGTTTATATTATATTCAATTTGTTTATTTTTAATTAGTGCTTAGATAGTAAAATAAGTATTTATTTATATTCCTACAATTAACCATTATTTCAATTTTCTTGTTTAAAAGTTTATTTTGGTTTATAAAACTAATTAAGGATAGTTTATAATTTCTTGGCAATACTTATTGTTTTAAAAATCAATGATTTTGATTGTAATAAAACCTATTAAAAAAAAAATCTGTAATAAAAGTGAATTTATAAATTTTCTTTATTCTTGAGAATTTAAAACAAAAATAATAAATGTTCTTTATTTATGATATTGTTTAAACTATTTGCTTACTAGCAGTATAGCCTGGCATTGCTCGGGTGTAATGAGAGCTTTAAAACTAATCCATAGTCCTGGAGCTCAGACTCAGCCTAAAGAATATTTGTGTGAAGTTTGGAGAGAATCGGATAAAAAATTGTGGATTTGTATAAAGGACATACAGACAGATAAACAGACACACACACAAACATCTTGCCTTTTTTATATATATATATATATATTATCTATTTTCTGCACTATTGTAAGAACTGCAACCTTGAAACTTCTGAATATCGTTTCTTATGTTTTTGTCTATGAGTGTATCAAATTTGATTAAAATCGGACCACTCCTTATATAACCTGATTTTTTCGATTATGGATTTTCGATATTTATCAGAGGTACCTTGACACAAAACCTAGCTAAGAACA
Organism: Ascarosepion bandense; assembly: GCA_037127315.1. Classification (NCBI taxonomy): domain Eukaryota; kingdom Metazoa; phylum Mollusca; class Cephalopoda; order Sepiida; family Sepiidae; genus Ascarosepion; species Ascarosepion bandense. The sequence goes on along the minus strand of JBBBDQ010000924.1, from coordinate 1,540,803 downwards.
CTCGCAGACGCTTATAGTACAACTTTGTAAATTTTCAAGAAAAATACACACACAGACACACAGACAAAGTTCTATTTATAAATAAATTTAGATTAGATTTAGATTAGATTGTTTATTAAAATGGCTGGAAATACATTGACTAATTGCCAATTAATTCAAACTTCTAAAAAAACAGTAAATAAAGATTTCTTCATAGTTGGTTCACATAATTGTAATATTTATAAATTAATGAATAAAAAATTGTTTTCATATATATTTCTTTATAAATTGATAAAATAATAAATATTGCATTGAATTAATTTTAATACAATTTAAAATGTTGTAAATATAAAAGTAAACAATCTAATAAACAATATTTTGGATTTAATATTGTTGTTATAAATTCTCAAGAATAAAAAAATATGTATAAATTCACTTTAACCATATCAGTCAGTCAGTTAAGTGCCATGTGTGATACATGCTTGGGCGATCATGTTTCGAAAGAGACATGACTGACTGGGCAGAAGATTTTCTATCTTGCTCTTTAAACTATAGCTGAAGATATGGATTGTATTAATAAGTAGTAATTAGTGGGGGATCAGTTTATTACTTAATATCAATAAAAAACTGATCACCCACTTTTTGCCCAGTAGAAGTTTTAAATATGATTCCAACTATTATCTTCATTCAGTCAGTTAAATGCCATATGTGATACAACCTTTGGGCGATCATGTCTCGAAAGAGATATGACTGACTAGGCAGAAGATTATCCCACAGTAGGTTGCCATTGCTTTCTGTGGTAGACTGGTTGCCAGCCAAGGCTATAGAACCCAATCTGTTCTGTTATTTAACCCATAACTGGAGGGAAGAGATAGGTTAATACCTTTCCCAAGGATATTTGCACATAAGTGAATGTAACAAATTCAACTGGAATTCAAACTTGGCTCCTCGATTTATCGTTTAACCATATACTTAGGTTTTATTACAATTCTAATTATTGTTCTTTAAATCAGTAAACATTGCTGAGAAGTGAAGGTAGTTAGAATAATAGTGGTGTCAAGGGAAATACTATTTATTTGACACTCCATTTCTTTGTGGGTATGAAGTTCCAAGATTTCTGACCTTTTTCTAAAATAATAGCAGGAAAAAACATCCTTTTTATCATATTCGTGTTTTTGTGAACATGACAATCAAAGATTGTCGAATAGTTTTTGCAATTTTTGTAATCCTGATGATGCTCAATTTTCTTTGTTATTTTTTTATTGATTAATTTCTTATAACTTATCAATCTTTTTCTTTTTAGTATCAGTTGAAAGATTAATCTTGTCATCATTTATTTCGGTCATTGAAAAATATCACCTTAACCTTCGAGGATGGGGTGTGGAGAAAAGTAAACCTTACCTTATAGACACACACATATACTGACATGTTCTGTTTTAAGGCATTGTCATGCTATTCTGTAAGTTCTGACGAATATGTTCATCAGTTACAGGCAGTAAATCACAGATATAAATTATTATCTTACTTTGTCTAGAGAAATTGAATAAAACACGTTTTTTGCCAATTGTGTGTAATTCATGGATTGCTAGTCTATACAAGGCTTAGATTGTCAGTTAAAAAAATGTCTTAAAATATTACTTTGCTATATTTAAGAGCACAATTTTTGAAAAATCTTTTCTGCTGTGTCATTCTAAAAAAGGGGGAAAAATACAAATTTTATGAATATTTTCCAGACTTTCTGCCTCTGTTTATGTCAACAATTTACTTTTTTTGTTTTTCTCTTCCATTTCTTATAAAAAAGAAAAGTGACAATTATCTGTATTGGCATTCAGTTTAGTTTTATCTCTCTCTCTCTCTCTCTTGCTCTCTCTCTCTCTCTTGCTCTCTCTCTCTCGCTCTCTCTCTCGCTCTTGCTCTCTCTCTCTCTCTTGCTCTCTCTCTCTCTCTCTTGCTCTCTCTCTCTCGCTCTCTCTCTCTCTCTTGCTCTCTCTCTCTATCGCTCTCTCTCTCGCTCTCTCTCTCTTGCTCTCTCTCTCTTGCTCTCTCTCTCTTGCTTTCTCTCTCTTGCTCTCTCTCTCTCTCTCTTGCTCTCTCTCTCTCTCTCTCTCATGCTAAATTTAGTTGTATATACAAATAAATGCTTATGTTAACAAATGCCTTCAGTTCTGTTTAAACATGTTTCCATCTTCAATCAGTCTCTCATAAATTTTTATTGTGAACAATATAACCAATGTCAGGATCATCAAAAATATCTTCAAAACAAGTTTTATACATTATATTTGTTCTTTTCAGTTCATTATTTTCAGTTTAACATGCAGTTAGTGTTTTAAAGCAGAAAAGTGTAGGGATTTTTTTCAATACTACCCAATTACCTGTCCATCAATATGGCAAAGATGAAGTTTCTGCTCCAGCCATGACCACAACCACCTGGAATCAAAATCACCATCAACTGACTGGGCTCAGAGAATGTTGAATATTTTCCATATCTTGGTAGTGTACTAACATCAAATACGTCCACTGAAAAAGACATTGATAACTGAATCAAAGGCGCCCATGTAGCATCAGTCAGTCAGTGCCATATGTGATACATACTTGGGCAATCATGACTGACTGGGTAGAAGATTTTTCCACGGTAGGTTTCCATTACTCCCTTTTTTTTTTTATCGTGTCACTCTTAGAAAGTGGTAATGCCACTGTGCAGGGGGCTACATAAGTGTAAAAAGATTAATTAGAAGAGTGTGAAGAGGAAGACGAACCAGTTAGAAAGGAGCAATAGAAGGATGAGAATGCAGGTGTGATGACAGTTTCAAAGGTGGAGAGAAAGGAAAGGATATATGGGGTGGGGAAAGAACTAGAGTTAAGTGGTTAATAGATGAGTATTGACATTGCATTTAAATTCCTGGAGGTTGTAGCCGTCAGGAAAGCAAGAATATGGGAGCGAGTTCCACAGGCAGGAAGTGTGAGAGAAGAAGCTGCAGGAGCAGAATTGTTGTCTGCATTTGGTTAACCTAACTGTGAATGGGTGGGACCCAGTTGCCAATCTGGTTGCACGATTAAACACCTGTTGAGGAGGCACCAGTGACTTAAGTTTGTTCAAGCAGAAGCCATGAAAGTATTTATAGAACAGACAAAAGGAGGCCACATTTCGTCGGTGGGGAAGTGGCTGTAGTTGAGCAGCCAAGTCAGTACCTATCATATTACAGACTCTCCTTTGGAGCTTGTCAAGAACACTGAGGAGAACGGCAAGGGCACCTGACCATATATGGTAGACTGGTTGCCAACCAATGCTATAGAAACCAATCTGTCATCTTATTTAACCATAGCTGGAGATGAAAGAGATTAATACATTTCCCAAAGGTGATTTGCATATAAGTGAATTCAACTGGAATTTGAACTTGGCTCTCCAATTTCTCATTCTGAGCTGTATATCCACAATGCAGGAAGCAAGTTCAAAAGAGTCTTTACCAATCATAAGTTATCACAAAGCACCAAGCTCATGGCCTACCGAGCTGTTGTAATATTGGTTCTCTTGTATGCCTGTAAGACCTGGATACTCTCACTCTACCAAAGAAACACCTGCAAACTTGAAAGATTCCATTCAATGAAACTTTGTCAAATCCTGTGAAATACATGGCAGGAACAGATCACAAGCAACTAAATTCTCCTCTTCATGAGGATAGAGAGCCTAGAATCCATCATGACTCACCACTGATGTCTTTGGGCCGGACACCTTGCTTGAATGCCAGACATCTGCTCACCCAAACAAATCCTCTTCTCAGAGTTCGCATCTGACAAGAGACCATATAGTGGCCCATGTCATCAATTCAAGGATAATCTCAAAAACAACTTACTGATGGTAGAAATTGATCTGGTTAATTGGGAGATGGAAGCTGTAGAAAAAAAACATTTAGAGAAGAGCAGTCCACAAAAAAATAACAACATCTTTTGAAAACACCATAAGACAAGAGAAAATTACAGAAATAATTAAGGAAATCTACAACAGTGGTGGAATACCAGATGACCTAAGCAGATCAATTTTTATAGCTCTGCCTAAGAAGACAGCTTCAAACAAGTGCAAACTCCCCAAATAATCAGTTTAATGAGCCACATAAAAAAACTCATCATCCGAATCCTGATGAATAAAGCGTGAAGCAAAATCAATCCAGAGATTGGACAAGAACCGTGTGGCTTTGTCAAGGACATTGGAACAAGGAACACAGTATTTATGCTTAGGATGCTATCAGAAAGGGCAATACTAATGAAAAAAGACGTGTACCTATGTTTTATAGACTATGCAAAGGCATTCAGCAAAGTACGCCACAAAGAATTATAGAAATGCTCAGCAATCACAAATATTTGGCAAAGACATCAGAGTAATCAAGAACCTCTACTGGCTGCAAACTGCCTGCATATGAACAGAAAACAAAATCAATAAATATACTAAGATAGAAAGGGGCATAAGACAAGGTTGTGTCTTTTCACTGGATCTACTCAACTTGTATAGCGAGACTATTCTGAAGACCCTAGAAGTCATGCTAGGATTCGTCATCAGAGGCCACAATCATAAGATACGCAGATCGTACATTGCTGGTAGCAGACATGGAAAGGAAACTATAAAACCTCCTAAAGAAAGTAACTGAAAAAAGTCAGAAGAAAGGACTATAAATAAAGTACAAGAAAACCAAATGCATGGTCATCAATAAAAACAACAGCCCAAAATACAGGTCAGGTCAGTGAGATTAAAATCAAACAGGTACAAAATTTTAAATATCTGGGAAGTGTTCTAACAGAAGATGGAAAGTGTGGCACTGAAATCTGAAGATGAATTGGCATGGCAAAGGACGTATTCCAGAAGCTGAGTAGAGTATTCAAAGACAAGAAAGTTTTGCTAGAAACTAAGAGAGTACTGGATTGCTATATGATGTTTGTTCTTCATTATGGCAGTTGATAGTTTGTTGTGTTTGTGAAAATTTTATTTGTTTCTATTGAAAAATATTTTTCATATTTTTGTTTTTATAGTATTGTAATAAAATGGGTTGAACAAGATTATATTTCTTTTTCTATTGTTTTTGTTTGGTTTATTTTTGTTTGTGCATTCAATTTTGTTTGAGTATCTGCTGTTTCTTAATGCTGATTCATATATTTCTTCATTTTCGTTGAATATTTTTGTGTTACTGGGGTTCATTGATAGTCCTTTGTTTACAGATATGAGTATGTGTTTGAATACATTGGGAGAGTAGTTGGAATTTTTGTTGATATATATGGAGTTGTTGTTTTCTTCTCTGTATGGTTTGTATGTATTGTTCTATAAGTTGAGTGTTATGTCTAAGAAATTTACTATTTTTATGTTTGTTTTTGTTATGAATCTTAGTGTGTTGAAGTTTTTATAATTTGTTTTCTTATGTTTCCATAGTTCTACCATTGCAGTTTTTAAAATTGTTAGTCTATCATCTCTGTATAAATCTATATCTTTTTTGTCGATATTTTTTGTTAGTATGTTGATGATATATGTGCCCATTCTTCTTCTTCTATGTGCCTTGTTCTTTCAACATGTAAGCAATCATGGTTTTCCACATCTCTTTATCCCTGGTGGCTCTTAGCACGCTTTCTCCTGTAACACAATGCAACCCCCATTCTGTCATCCACCTGCTCATGCTCTTCAAATATGTTATCTGCTACTTTCCTCTGTCTCTTTTACTCTCTATCTGGCCTGTTAGTATCAGGTTCTCTAAGCCTATAAATTTGCATAATTTGTGTCATCGTAGCTCCCCATTGTTATGTCAAAGTTGTAGTCATTGTTGATAGCGTTGTTATTGGTATTGCACTTCTTAGCTATATTTTGTTGCTGTGGTTTAGTATAGACTTTCTGCAGTGCTTGATCATGTTTAGATCTTCTTATTGTTTTGCCAGATTTAGTCTATTATTTAGCATGTGTTTGTTGATGTCTAGGTTTATATCTAACTAGCAGGATAGCCTGGCGTTGCTTGGGTGTAATGAAAGCTTTTATGTATATATTATTGATTTTCTGCAATATTGTAAGAACTGCAACCTTGAAACTTCTGAATATCGTTTCTTATGTCTTTGTTTATGAGTATATCAAATTTGATTAAAAACGGACCACTCCTTCTATAACCCGATTTTTTCGATTATCGATTTTCGATATTTATCGGGGGTACCTTGACACAAAACCTAGCTAAGAACACTCGCAGACGCTTATAGTACAACTGTGTAAATTTTCAAGAAAATTGGTTCAGCCATTTCAGAGTCTATAGGTAACGGACACACACACAGACACACAGACACACACACACACACACACACAGAGACAAAGTTCAATTTATAAATAAATTTAGATTAGATTTAGATTAGATTGTTTATTAAAATGGCTGGAAATACATTGACTAATTGCCAATTAATTCAAACTTCTAAAAAAACAGTAAATAAGGATTTCTTCATAGTTGGTTCACATAATTGTAATATTTATAAATTAATGAATAAAAAATTGTTTTCATATATATTTCTTTATAAATTGATAAAATAATAAATATTGCATTGAATTAATTTTAATACAATTTAAAATGTTGTAAATATAAAAGTCAGTAAACAATCTAATAAACAATATTTTGGATTTAATATTGTTGTTATAAATTCTCAAGAATGAAAAAATATGTATAAATTCACTTTAACCATATCAGTCAGTCAGTTAAGTGCCATATGTGATACATGCTTGGGTGATTATGTTTCGAAAGAGACATGACTGACTGGGCAGAAGATTTTCTATCTTGCTCTTTAAACTATAGCTGAAGATATGAATTGTATTAATAAGTAGTAATTAGTGGGGGATCAGTTTATTACTTAATATCAATAAAAACTGATCACCCACTTTTTGCCCAGTAGAAACTTTACTTATGATTCCAACTATTATTTTCATTCAGTCAGTTAAGTGCCATACGTGACACAACCTTTGGGCGATCATGTCTCGAAAGAGACATGACTGACTGGGCAGAAGATTATCCTGCAGTAAGTTCCATTTATAAATAAGTTTAGATTTAGATTAGATTAGATTGTATAAATGTGTGTTCCTCTTTGTTAGTGGCTTTGTTGAATCAACTGATTGTTTCTTTTGTGTTTTTCCATCAATTTATTTTTGGTATTTGTCTTGTTGTGGTGCACTGGATATTGGCTTGGAATGAGAAATTGGGGAGCCGAGTTCGAATTCCAGCCGAATTCATTGCATTCGCTTATGCCCAAATACCCTTGGGAAAGTTATTAATCCGTCTATTCCTTCCAGTTATGGGTTAAATAACAGGACAGATTGGGTTCTATAGCCTTGGTCGGCAACCAGTCTACCGTAGAAAGTAATGGCAACCTACTGCGGGATAATCTTCTGCCCAGTGAGTCATGTCTCTTTCAAGACATGATTGCCCAAGCGTGTATCATGTATGGCACTTCACTGACTGACTTGTTCTTGAGTATATTTCTTCTACTATTTACTTGCTAATTTTTCTCTGATGTGGATTTTTAGTTTATTAATCTCCATGTTGGTTTATTTAAGAAGTTATCTTTATGGTCTTTTAGCTTAATGGATTGTTATACTTTTGGTAACTGCTTGATTTGTTTGTCTAGTTTTAGTTTGATGGCTATGATTTTTGCTTCTTTGTTTATGTTGTTTTCCACATTATCGCTTGTGGTTTTATAGAACTTGCTAATTTCTTTTTAAATTAGTGTTTTGTAGTCATCAGTGTTCATTTTGTAGATTTTTCTAGATTTCCCAGCTTGTATGTATAGCTTTTCTAAGTTGTTTATTATTTTTTCGTCTTTTTTAAGTTGGTTTTGAAATTTATTGCTTATTTTTCTTATTTCTAGTTTTATATTTATTCGTGTTATTTTGTAGATTTATATATATATATATATATATATATATATATATATAAACATCTTACAGAAATTAACGAATTTTAACTAAACTTGGTTATAAGCAAACCGACAATTTGAAATGAATTGTTTGAACATTATTTTTTATTGGTACTCGTATTTAAGTAGATATTCTGTTTTTTAATTAAACAGTATTATATATTTATATCTACTGGCCTGATTATTTACGATAAATTTTTATTACGAAAATGTGTATCATTCAGCAGGATTCGAACCTGCGACCCCTATCTATATTGGGGAAGCTACCATTTGATCTGGCAACGTCTTAGACCGCTTGACTATGAATGAATCTATATATATATATATATATATATGTCAAATCTATAAACAGAGAGGATAATCTAAAAAGATCTATTTGATATATGGTACTGTGCAAAAGTATTGGGACAGGAACTATTTTATCTTTCATGAGGCATATTGACAGAAAATAAACAATTTAATTAAAGTAATTTTATTTGATTTACTCAACAAATGCTTTAACAAGAAAAAAATACTTGTTACAAAATAAATTTAATATTTAGTATAATAGCCTTTTGCTTTGATCACAGCCTTCATTTTGTTAGTCAGTGACATCACAAGCTTCGTCAATGTATCTAATGGTATCTCCTGCCAAGCAGCTTGTATTTATTTCCAAAGTGTGTCTTGCAAAGTAACATTGGATTTATCAATTTTTTTTTTCAAAAATATCCCATAGATGTTCAATTGAGTAGTTTCAAAATAACTTGTTTAATAGAAAATAAGAAAAATTAAATATAACTTCTTTTTATTACATTTCTTTTACACCTAGTTTTAAATAATCAATATTTATTAGCAATTTACATGGCTTTTCACCCTGTACTTGAATTTCAGTGAGGTTTTTAGGAAAACCACCCCTGTCCTAATACTTTTGCACACTGCTGGTAGTGTGCAAAAGTGTCAGAACAGGGGTGATTTTAAACTTTATGTTGATGCCTCATAAAAGATAAAGAAGTTCTTGTCCTAATAATTTTGGACAGTACTGTACATAAATGAAAACTCAACACATCATCTGAAGTGGTTATCTAATCTAAATCAAATCTAAATCTAAACTTATTTAAAAATGGAACTGTGTGTGTGTGTGTGTGTGTGTCTGTGTCTGTGTGTGTGTCTCTCTCTGTGTGTGTGTGTCTGTGTCTGTGTGTGTGTGTGTGTGTGTGTGTCTGTGTGTCTGTGTGTGTGTGTGTGTGTGTCTGTTATCTATAGACTCCGAAATGGCTAAACCAATTTTCTTGAAAATTTTCTCAGTTGTACTATAAGCGTCTGTGAGTGTTCTTAGCTAGGTTTTGTGTCGAGGTTTAAATATCGAAAATCGCTAATCGAAAAAATCGGGTTATAGAAGGAATGGTCTGATTTTAATCAAATTTGATACACTCATAGACAAAGACATAAGAAATGATATTCAGAAGTTTCAAGGTTGCAGTTCTTACAATAGTGCAGAAAATCGATAATATATATATATAAAAAGCAAGAAGTTTGTGTGTGTGTCTGTTTATCTGTCTGTATGTCCTTTATACAAATCCACAATTTTTATCCGATTCTCACCAAACTTCACACAAATATTCTTTAGGCTGAGTCTGAGCTCCTGGACTATGGATTAGTTTTAAAGCTTTCATTACACCCGAGCAACGCCGGGCTATACTGCTAGTGTATATATAAAAACATTTGTAGTTTTGGTTTTAAATACATATAGATTTATAAAAAGTTCTTGTATGGATGCTTGTAAGTAATCTTTGTCTTTTGTCTGAACACAGAATCAGAATTGAAAATTGCCTTTGCAGTGAAATAAAAAGAACATTTGGTAAAGTAATGTTTAATATTTTTGTTGTAAATTCTTAAGAACAGAAGAAAAAATGTATAATTTCATTTTCAGTAATCATAGATTTTAAAACAAGCATTGCCAAAATGAAGGCAGTTCAAATAATAGTGGTGTAAAGTGAAAAAAACTATTTTTTGATACAGTTTTCTTACAGGTACGAAGATTAAAGATTGCTAAACATTTTAAGAAGACTATCTCCTTTCTACTATGAAAAAAACGATAAAAATAAAACAGTTACTACATATTGATCTTAGCCTATTAAAAGATATAACACTTGGAAAAATAATTTTTTGATTAAATGATATCCTTAATGTTTGTTTTCTTTCAAAATAATTTTGTCAGTCATTTCCATAAATTGGGATAATAAATATTAATCAATCTAAATAAAATTAACCAGCAAACTATTAATGAGAATTTTATGAGCAGTGCTGAGTGACCTTGCTGGTGAGTTAGTATGCAAGTGCATGTGCCCTTACTCCAACTGCTAAAACTCCATATAATCCAGCCTGTCTGTCTGTGTGTCATTGTGTTCCATCTTTTAACTGAGGGCCATGGGTTGTGCAACCTTCAGGATTCCATTGGTGATAGGGAAGGAGGGTAATATGCCTAATGCAAGGCAGGGTGAAGTGGTGGAAAAGGTTGTTTGTTGGTGTGGGTGATGTTTGGGTAGGTGGTTCCTTGCCTCATTTCCTCAAAGCATCTGCATGATAGTGCAGGTGAGTGTGTGTGTGTGTGTGTGTGTGTGTGTGTGGAGGAGAAGGAGGGGACCTAACCTGGTACTCCACGCCAACTTAAGTTGAGCCTCATGGAATTCTGTCATTTACTGGAATGAGTCAGAAATTGCACATTCTTGTACTGCACTGAGCGTGTGAGTGAGTGAGAGAGCAAGAGATATTTTGTTGTTACTGGTGAAAGATATGGCATCATTATATATTTGTAATACAGTATGTTTATGCTTGTAAATAGGAATTAGAATCCTGTCGGTTTATATATATATATATATATATATATATATATATATATATATTAGTAAAACTTGAAAACATTGTTTATATATATATATGTATATATATAGTAGTAATTCTGAAAACATACTAGTAATTCTAAAAACATTGTTTATAGATATATATATATATATATATATATATATATATATATATAGTAGTAATTCTGGAAACATTGTTTATATAATTTATAAAGTAATTCTGAAAAAAGATTTTATATATACAAATATACAAAATCTAATTTTGAAATATTGTTTATTTATATATATATATATATATATATATATATATATATATTATTAAAACTTGAAAACATTGTTCATATATATGTATATATAGTAGTAATTCTGAAAACATTATAGTAGTAATTCTGAAAACATTGTTTATATATATATATATATATATATATATATATATATATATATAGTAGTAATTAGCTTTTTACCCAGGATTGAAACCCGACCGAATTGGCATCAGCGATTCTATCTCTGAACTATGGGCGCTCTGTACAAAGAGGCAGACTTTCTGAAAACATTGTTTATATAATTTATAAAGTAATTCTGAAAAAGATTTTATATATACAAATATACAAAATCTAATTTTAAAATATTGTTTATATATATATATAATTTCTGAAGTAAGTCTGTAAACAATTTACACACACACACACACATATATATATATGTATATAGTAATTATTATTTTAATAATAATTGCATACTGCAACTTGATAGCTATGAATTTTTGATGTTACTGAAACTTTATAGTTGCAGTATGCAATTATTATAATAATAATAATTACCATATATTTATTTTACTTTTGTATCGAGCACTTTTTACCAATATTCATTTTGTGTATATATATATATATATATATATATATATATATATATATATATTTTTTTTTTTTTTTTTTCTGAACATATACTGTTAAATATAAGAGACAATAAATGTCTTTTATGTTTAATCATGAGCTGTTCTAAACGTCGTATTTTGGCTTTAATTTCAGTTGAAAATAAAGACAAAAATTCTTCAATTTTTTATTAATTTGGTTCTAAGTTTTCGGCTTACATGAGCCATCTTCAGGGAGGTTATTAAGACGGTAATACTTAATAATTAATAACCTCTCTGAAGATGGCTCATGTAAGCCGAAAACTTAGAACCAAATTAATAAAAATTGTCCAAATGTTGGAGAATTTTGTCTTTATTTTCAACTGAAATTAAAGCCAAAATACGACGTTTAGAACGGCTCATTATTAAACATAATAGACATTCATTGTCTCTTATATTTAACAGTATATGTTTAGAAAATTATTTGCTGCCTCAATACACTAAATATATATATATATATATATATATATATATATATATATATATATAATCATCCGCAGACAGATCTGTTTCAATGTATCACGGCTCATCAGTACAGTTAGACATCCAATTACTTTTTACCCAGGATTGAAACTCGACCGAATTGGCATCAGCGATTCTATCTCTGAGCTCTGGGCACTCTGTACAAAGAGGCAGACTTTAAGCATGTGATATACCCTATACCTGGTGGTTCTTAGCATGCTTTCTCCTGTTACACCACACAACCCTTGTTCTGTCATCCACCTAATCAGGCCATTTAAATATGTTATCTGCTGCTTTCCCCTTTCTGTTTTTCCTTCTAAATTTATATTTGTGCATATTGAACTAAAACATGCACACAAGGGTAAAGTTCAGCCCAAGCCAATACGTTTAAAAAAAAAAATGCTTCTTTGGTTAAATTCTGAAAAGTCGGTTAGGCTAAGAACTTATCAACAGCCCTTTTGTGTGTGAGTGAGTGTGTGATTGGCACTTACCGTAGCATGATAATCAGTAAGGTTATGGAACTATTCAGTAGTTATGTGTATTCAATCCTAACTGGTTCTCCGCTATTCAGATTGTATTCTAAACTAAAATATGCTTAATAATTATCAGTGTGTATATGTTTTAATGTACATTGAATAATAGCAACTTAGTCTAATTATAGTTCAAGATTTTTTGTAGAGAATGAACTCATTTGGCTTTTAAGACAAGATTTCTAACCACTCAGCAGGATCTCTTTATAGAACTCACTGTTGACAATGCCTATCACATCAAAGAATGTTTTCAGGCAGAATAATCTAAATTACAAAGAACCAATATTATTTGCAAATTTACATGATCTTTAAAGAACTGTGTTCTTTATCACTCCAAATTCATAATTAATTACCTTGGATGTACTACTATATGTTTAACAAGAAGATTCACATTACATCTCTCTGACCATAGTTATATCAGGTCTCAGTGGAGACTTTCCAAACTGTATCTGTAATATGCTCGTCAATAATACAAATATAATAGCTTTATCTACATGTAAAAACCAGGCTAAAATAATGGAATCAATGTTAATAAAAAAGAAAAAGCTAACACTCAACAATAACAACTGTGAACATTCCTGCAATGTTTTGACTATGTTTGGAAAATAAAACCTTCATATATGAACTTAAATCACTGGTGCCCCCTAGATGTGAATTTGCATGAGATACTAGATTAGCAACTAGGTCCCACCCTTTTACAGTGAAACCGATGAAATGTAACTGCAATTTCTACTCCAACAGCTTCTTTCCTCGCACTTCCTGCCTGTGGAATTCCCTACCACATGCTTGCTTCCCCGACAGCTACAACCTCCAGGAGTTTAAATGTAAGCTCAATAGACACCTAACACACTAACTCACACCCACTCTCTCCAACTCTCTCCCTATGTACATCCTAATTCATCTGTCACCCTCCTTCTGACATTTCCTATACCCAATCGCTCTATGTAACCGCCTGCGCTATAGTGGCAGTGGAATGCCTTGCTTGGGGTGACACGATTAAAAAAAAAAAAAAAAAAAAAAAAAAACTCTACATACAGACATAAAACAGTTTAAGCACTTTGATGTGGTGCAATGGTTACCAAGCTTGTCTCACTAGCACAACTATGACTTAGTAGTGAGTTTGATCCTCATTAGGTGCCTTATACTTTTGCCTATGTGCCACATCTAAGCTACGTTCAGAAAATCATCATACTTGCATAAAACAATTTATATATTCAATTAAAAGTAAAATTAAATTCATCCTTGATAATGGCTAAAAGTATGACTGAAAATGCTTGGATAAATAAAACATTCAATTTTTATATAATTTATGTTCTGAAAAGAAAAAGATCATAAGATCATCACATGAAAAATATAAAAAACTTACCTATAGAACATAGTCTGTTATTTTTAACAAAACCAGCATAAAACAGGGATTGCTGCTTAAATAAACAATATATATATATATATATATGTATGTATGTATATATATGTATATATATATATATATATATATATGTATGTATGTATGTATGTATATATATATATATATATATATGTATGTATGTATGTATATATATGTATATATATATATATATATGTATGTATGTGTATATATATATGTATGTATATATATATATGTATGTATGTATATATATGTATATATATATATATATATGTATGTATGTATGTGTATATATATATGTATGTATGTATATATATATATATATATATATATATATATATGTATGTATGTATATATATATATATATATATATAGGGTGGTCCAAAAGTAGTTAGACAGTAAATTAAACATTTAAAGTTAAACATTTATTTTGAGATTACATATACAATTATATTCACTAATACAATTGTTACATTGACACTTAAATTCTATTATGTACAAAAGTGCTTAAATTTTATCAATACAGGTTTTCAAACTGTTGTCCACCACAATTTACAACAGCTTTGAAGTCTACCTCTCACATTTTGCCAAACATTTTTGCACAAGTCCCTTTGCGTATTAATTTCTTGAAATGCATCTCTTATGTAATTTTACAAATCACCAACACTTTTTGGTTTTTGACTATAAAATTTTTCCTTGATTACACCCCAAATCCATTGGGGGCAAGTCAGGTGAATGTGCTGACTAATCAATTGCAGCTCTTCAACCAATCCATTACTCAGGAAATGTTTCATCAAGGTACTCATAGACTGCTCTTGAATGATGTGAACCTGTAATATGTTACCTTGACCTGACCAAAATATGATTGACAAAAATATATTCCTGCTGTGGATGGTGGCAACAGGGCACAACATCAAAAAACAGAAACACAGTCAAGTGCAGACAAAAATATGATTGACTCCAAAGGCAGAAAACACAGGCCACAACAAAGGCTTGAAAGATGATAACCAGCAAAAATGATTGACAGATGTATCTGGCCATAGATGACATCAATTAAACGACAACCCAAAAAAGCACAAATGCATAAGAATTTTGGGGTTACATAAGCCTGAGGTTTCTGGCCAAAGAGAGAGAACACAGAACTCTCTAACATCTCTCATGTGCGTGATTCACTCTGGCTACTCCCTCCACTCCATACGGCCATTAAGACGAAGAATAAAAATGTGTTTTTATTTTTACATATACGTGTTCTTGTTCCCTGTTGTCTATCAAGATGATCATTGTTTGCTGAGATCCAGAACCAGGCAGTATATATCACACCTACTTTTGGAAAAACCTATATATATATATATATACATTACAAAGCAATTTCTAATTTTTTCATGTATTTTTTTATTAACACAACAATTTTTATTACTTCAGACATAATTTATTACATAGAAAATGTGTGCATGAAAAGTTATATTCTTAAGATTATATTAAACCTGGAAAAGTAAAAAACAAGATATTCTAGTGAAGTAAATTTCTTACTTAAAATATTGCATTCAAATTTTATTTTTAGCTGCAATATTTTGAATAAGAAATTTCTTATTTTTTACTTCACTAGAATATCTTGTCCTGTTCTTTTCCAGGTTTAGTAACTTGTCCTGTTCTTTTCCAGATTTAATATAATCTTAAGAATATTACTTTTCATGCATGCATTTTTCCATGTAATCCATGATTTTTCCAGACATTGCTATTAATTTAGTTTAAATTTAATGCTGAAAACCACATTCAAAAATTTTAAAAAGAAAAAAATTATATTCAATTGATTTAACAAAAACAATAAAAAAAATTGATTGTTTATAATTAATTCTGATAATCAATTCTGATAAAATAAGAGATAAGCAAATTTTGACTGACAAAAATGATAAAATATATCATCAGAATGTAAATGTTGAAAACTGCATGAAAAAAACATTAAACAAAAAAAAGTTCTAATGAATAAGATTTATTATTAGAAGCGTTTGTCACTCACTCGCTTATGTACTTATGTAGTTAGTCTCCCTTTTCGGACTTCATATATTTTAATGTCACTTTTTTCTACTGAACCAAAATTCAAAACATTTTTATTTGAAAATTTAACTAAGGAGGTGTCCTATCCAACTCTGTAAGCTGTTTGAAATTTGGTTGAGAACTGAATTAATGGTGAAGCTTGGAAGCTGCCTAGATTCATTCAATGTTGAACTTAAGAATATATTAAATCACTGATGTGGTTGAATGATAGTGGCTGTCTATATTTGAATAAATCCTCCATTTATTTTAAGCATACATATATAACTATATATATATATATATAAATTTTTGGAATAAATGCATCAGCTTTTGAACTATATTTAATCAGAAGGTCAGTTGAGTCAGCATTTGAATCAATGATGGTTAAAAAAATGTTTATTGATCTTCCTCTATGTGCCAAATCCATTCAGAACGTGGGTGATCATAGCCCTAATTCCTGTTCTGTCAACCATTTACACAAGCTCGTTAGATGGTTTTTACACTGCTTTCCTCTTTCCTTTACCGTGTCCTGTGTGTATCACATTTTCCAAGCCCACTTTCCTCATATGCCCTAGAAATTTCAACTTAAGGCACAATTACTAATCTTGGTCAAGATTTTTGCTTAGTCTTCATCTATTCAAATGTGACTAGACACTTTGTTAATTTTCACCCATGTGCTTTTACTTCGTTTCTTAAGGGATTTTTTCTCTGTTTTTCCTTAAATCTTTTCTTTTCAGAAAATGTTCTTATCTTTGATAGTTCTTATTTAAATGTATGAATCTTTTACAATTTGTTTCTTTTGCCATGTTTAATTCTCCCTTAATCATGAAATTATTTTAAAGAGGGATGAGTTGAACTTATGCAAAGTAATTACTTAATATTCATATCTTTTCTCCCTACCTACCTATCTCGTCAACAATTTACTATTATCATATTGGGACAGGCAATTCTCAAAATCGTGGTTATCCTGACCTCCTTACTAACTCAAAACTTAGTGTAAAAAATTTTTTTCACCTATAACCTTTATTAACTTTATATTTTTTTATTTTATATTTTATTTTTTAATTGTTTTTTTTAATTGAAGTAGAGAGACCCTACTATCACCCAGTTCATACTCCACCCCCTTCAATTGATCAGGTGTAGAGGCTCATCCCTTGTTTCTTGTTCAGGAAGAGTTTCCTGGCTCACTCTTTTTTTCTCTACTTAGACTTCAACAGTGGAGTTTAAACAAATTTTCTACTACGTGAAAGGAAGGTGGCAATGGCTCTGCATACTGAGAGTACCGAGTTGACAGTTTTCTGGTTGCTCCTTCCAACTGGTAGTTAGGAGCCTTAACTCTTGCATAGCATCTTGAGCAGCTGCTCTGATCAACAGTTGCTTAATATTGAGGTTCTTGTAGTACCATGACATGCATGGAAAGGTGTCCCTACAAGTTCCTCCAATGGGCAACCCTGAGGCCATACTATGCTGCAGTCTACACAAGTTCCCTTTCTACATATATCATAGTTGATGACTGTCTTCTACCACTACTCATGGCCTCTCCTTACCAAAAATAACAATAAATACTCACAACTACAAATACAAAGCTAAACCAGCCTCACAAAATTCATCTAAACCCTTCGACATTTCTTTTACTAGCATCTGTGGTATATGTACCAACTTTTGCTGTGTGGTTTCTTTCCTATACAAAAGGTCCCCCAAACATCCTAACTCTCTGTGAAACTAACCTGAACCTCTCAATCCCCTCCTCTGATTTCTTGATCCCAGATTACCTTTCCCCCTTTAGGAAGGACTCCAACATCCATATGCATAGCCTGGGTGTCTATGTCAGCAAACTTCTCTCTCTGCCTAAGGAGGTTTCTCTTTAATCTCCTGACCATCCATACATGTGCCTCCGTCTTGCTCTACTAAATTTAGTTAGTTATCTTTTCTTTCTCTAAAAGTTTAAATGCAACATCAACTGTCATCTCTTATCTCCTTGACGCCCATTCATCTTCTCAGTTTACACATTCCACTCATGCAGCTCTCTTCACACCAATGTACCCATCCTTCCCTTACTCATTCTCCAACACCTACTGTGACCTGTTCTCCTCTCTCTTTACTCTTCTATATGTAATTCCTTGTGCACCAATGGCAGTACTGCCTTGCTTGGGGATGATATGATTATCTAAACTTATTTATAAATGGAACTTTGTCTCTGTGTGTGTATGTGTGTGTCCGTTACCTATAGACTCCGAAACGGCTGAACTGATTTTCTTGAAAATTTACACAGTTGTACTATAAGTGTCTGCAAGTGTTCTTAGCTAGGTTTTGTGTCGAGGTTCCCCCAACAAATATTGAAAATTGATAATCAAAAAATTGGGTTATAGAAGGAGTGGTCTGATTTTAATCAAATTTGATACACACATAGACAAAGACATAAGAAATGATATTCACAAGTTTCAAGGTTGCAGTTCTTACAATAGTGCAGAAAATTGATAATATATATATATATATATATATAAGAGGCAAGTTGTTTGTGTGTGTGTCTGTTTATCTGCCTTTATGTCTGTATTTTTTTCAGCCCTTTTATTTTAGTTTTTGCTTCGGGTTTGACTCTAAGTAGGTATAATCGTAGTTCTTAGTCTCAGCCATGATACTATTTACTCAGAGGACTTATTTAGCCTTCAAAGTTCAGTTTACAAAAAAAAAAACTTATTTGATATTGATACCAGGAAATCAAAATTTGACTTACATCCATTTATTTTTCTTTCTGTCTATGGTTTCGCTTTAACTGGAAACAACTATTGCTTTTTAGTCTTTCATGCCAACGTCCAAAGAGTCTGAGCTCCAGGACCATGGATTAGTTTTAAAGCTTTCATTACACATTACACCCGAGCAACGCCAGGCTATACTTCTAGTATATATATATATATATATATATATATATATATATATATATATATATATATTGGGTGCGATTGGTAAATTGTCGCAATTATTTTAATTTTTTCAAATATTCTTTAGGCTGAGTCTGAGCTCCTGGACTATGGATTAGTTTTAAAGCTTTCGTTACACCCGAGCAACGCCGGGCTATACTGCTAGTATAAAAAAAAGTATAAATGTTCTATTTGTTTCCATTTTCCTTAAAACTTTGTTGTTGCTCACATGTTCATGGTATTCTCTGCATTGTTCTGTAGAATTATGTCTTAAAAATTTGCTTTAAATAAGCAAAAATTTGTCCAAAACACTTTATTTAAAATTAATTACATATTATAATTTCAAGCCCAAAAATTTTATATTTTTTATAAGGTAAAGTTTCTTCTAACAATGACTGTAATTTGCTCCAATTTTTACAAATCTTTTGCTTAATGTTATCACAGCTGGTTATTATGATGTAAAAAATTACCTGTCATCCTGGCTTACAGCCTATCACGTTCAATACACCGGTTCTCGCTCGATCACCAAAGTTAAGCAATGTTGAGCCTGGTCAGTACTTAGATGGGTGACCGCTTGGAAATACCAGGTGCTGTAAGCATTTAGTGACGGATGTGCATTGTGGTGCAGTGGATATCGGCTCGGAAAGAGAAATCTGAGCCGAGTTTGAATTTCAGTTGAATACCCTGCATTCACTTAAGCACTGGTACCCTTGGGAAAGGTATTAATTTGTTCTTTCCCTCCCGTTATGGGTTAAATAACAAGGGTAGAACTTGGGATCCCTGCCCTTAAAAACAAATCCCAATGAATCTTGATACTCGAAAAGAAAAAGTATTACTAGACACAAAACTTATATAAAAACAGCAATAAATTGTTGAAAGTAAAAGGTATTACCAGCAATAAATAAATAGAATTTAGTTGGCAATAAATGATCCGCCGAGGTTGGTTTGCCATAAAAACAAAACAAAACAACCAACCAGCCTGTCATCCTAAAATGATCACAATAACCAGCTTTCTCTATATGTCTGGTATGCATTAATAGGTCTTCATTTTGTTTAATGGAATGTCAACTTCTCACGGGTTATTTAATGCTGAAATTTAATATTCTTTGAAGTAATAAAAATGATATGTTATTCTGCTTTTACAATTGAATACATAGTAGATAAGCTCAGCTTTTGTGCATATACATGTTTGTGTGGACATAATTACTAGAGACAGTGATATGTTTGTAGGGGGCATGGTGGAGTGATGGATAGTGGCTCAGAATGAGGATTCAGAGAGCTGATTCCAGTTGAATCTATTACATTCATTTATGTGCTAATATCCTTGGGAAAGATATGAATCCATCTCTTCTCTCCCCAGCTATAGGTAAATAGCAGGATAGACTGGGTTCTATAACCTTGGTTGGCAACCAGTCTACCACAGTAAGAATTGGCAACCTACTGCAAGAATCTCTGCAACACATGTAGCTGGGGACCACTTGTGAAGCCTAAAAGTCCCATGAAATTTCTCGGAATGCTACTTCAAGTACACATATAAAAGTTTCATAATTGAATACATAATAGATGATATTCAACCCACGAGCATATACATGTTTATATAGACATAAGTACTAGAGACGGTGTTGTATTTTATGTTATGATTTTGTTGAAAGTATATTTTGACATACTGTTTAATTTGTGCATTGTGATGCATTGTATATCGGCTCGGAATGAGAAATCGGCAAGCCGAGTTCAAATCCAGCTGAATTCACTGCATTCACTTATGCGCAAATACCCTTAGGAAAGGTATTAATCCATCTATTCCTTCCAGTTATGGGTTAAATAACAGGACGGATTGGGTTCTATAGCCTTGGTTGGCAACCAGTCTACCGCAGAAAGTAATGGCAATCTACTGCGGGATAATCTTCTGCCCAGTCAGTCATGTCTCTTTCAAGACATGATCGCCCAAGCGTGTATCACGTATAGCACTTAACTGACTGACTGTTTAATTTTCAAAAATGTAGGATATTATATGAACTAATGTCATAAAAAAGTTATTTCATGTTGGTTGTTTGATTTTTTTTTAGCAGCATATCAACACCTCTATGGGTTATGCAATGCCAAAAAGAAGTATTTTGAATACAATATTATCACTTCAACTAAATATATTTTGAAAACAATTGTATGCCTTTAACTAGATAAAATGTATTGTTCGTAGTTCTACTATAAAATGTATGGCTGGTCATTTTGCTTTAAAAATGTATTTTTGGTAATATTACTGTTAAAATGTATTTTTATACTTTCATAGTGTTTTTTTTTTTTTTTTGTTCAGGGGTTCACTATTTGTCCATAGATGGGACCCTAACAGGAGCTACCACCCCAGATTAGGGTGGACCCAAGAACAACAGCAATTAAGAGGTTGTTCCATGCTCCTCAAAACCTCTAGTCTCCTGATTTGTTGTCTTACTGCCAAATGTAGTTTATCATATTAAAAGTGTAGAAATGTTTATATTTTCTGACTTGCAAATATATGTATGTCCTATTGAATAAGGCAAGAAGTCGAAAAATTAGTGAAATGCATCAAATTCATAAACACTTGTTATTTATTCAGATTTAATGCTTATATTTATATCTACAAATGTTGTTTTGGGGAAAATCTGTAGATTGCTTAATTTGTTTTTCTTATGGGTTATCAACATTTCCAGAAAATATTTTTTTTTTTAATCATATCACCCCAAGCAAGGCAGTAACGCCACTGATGTGCAGGGGGCCACGTAAGAGTGAAAAGATTGGAAGAGAGAAAGAAAGCTGGAAACCACATCCTAAACAGGAAACAAGGGATGATCCTCTACACCCATTCATTAGACATGGGTGGAGTGTGAACTGGGCGATAGTTTAGTCTATCTACTCCAATTGAGAAAAAAATAAATAAATTAGAGTAAAAGAATGGAAAAGAGTAAGCCGGAAACCACATCCTAAACAGGAAACAAGGGATGATCCTCTTCACCCGTTCATTAGACGTGGGTGGAGTGTGAACCGGGCAATATTTTTAGATTATAAGAATTTTGGGGGAATAATATTGATTTTTACTTAGATGGGTTCTACTAATTAACTCATAGATGCGGGAAGAAGAGATGGATTCCTAATAAAGAAAGCAAGCCTAGATAATCTAAGCCGTAAGATATTAAAAAATGAGAAGCAGGATTGATTGATTTTCTATGGATTATCAAACGCTTGGAGGTTATTTAAAGCCAGAAAATAGTTTTAAATTGTAAAAATTTGGGTGGGATAATGATGTACTAATACTTCATGACATGGACAATCATGACTTGCCACAATTTCCTGCTCTTTGTAACTCTTAGTAAATTTTTTTTTTGTTTTCACTCCTAATTCCTGTTCTACTAACCATTTATACAAATTTGTTACTCATGTGATGTTTTTCCTTTTCTCATTTTGTCTTCAATATATCTCGTGTGTGTTAAATTTTCCAAGGACTCTTTCCTCTTTATGCACTCTACAAATTTCAACTCTTTTTTTTTTCTCATGTTAAGTGCTCTTTTTGATTCCATTTTCTCTACAACTTTGTAAATGTATTTATTAATGTGTATTGAAATCACAGAAACCTGTGTATTTTTCTACTTGTAAGAACATTTCCGTTCGATTGAATAAGGCTATAAGTAGAAAAATCTGTCTAAATTTGAAATTTTAAAAATTCATTTAGCTACCCATAAACAGCCTTATATGTTCCGTGACCTTTCAGGACATTAGCGATCATGGCTCTCCACAAGTTGCTCTTTGTTGCTCTTAATATATATATATATATTTTTTTGTTATCTTTCCTTAACACTGTTCTGTCAACCATTTACAGAAGTAGCTTCTTCTCTGTGTCATGACCTTTCAAGACATTGTTGATCATAGCTCTCCACAATTTGATCTTTGCTGCTCTTAATAAATTTTCTCTTTTTTTTTTTGTTATCTTTCCTTAACCCAGTTCTGTCATTCATTTACTCAAGTTTGTTCTTTTATGTGCCATGTCCTTTCAGGACGTTAGTGTAAATGTACATATTTTGATATGATTTTATATATTTTTATTCATATTTCTTGTACAGTAACATGTTTTTATGTACTTTTAATGCTTTTCTAGTGATTTACAACTTCAGTATTTGTTGTGGACAGATATAAAGTCAAATATAATGGCTTAAATTTGATTTTTATTTTTCCATATATTTTTTGACAAATAACATATAATTGTGAACAACTCACCTTGAAACTTACCTATCTAGATATATCTAAATCTAAATCTAATGTAAACTTATTTATAAATGGAACTTTGTCTCTGTGTGTGTGTCTGTTACCGAAATGGTAACAGACTCCGAAATGGCTGAACCAATTTTCTTGAAATTTTGCATAGTTGTACTATAAGCATCTGTGAGTGTTCTTAGCTAGGTTTTGTGTCGAGGTATCCCCAATAAATATCAAAAATCAATAATCGAAAAAATCGGGTTATAGAAGGAGTGGTCCAATTTTAATCAAATTTGATACAAAGACATAAGAAACGATATTCAGAAGTTTCAAGGTTGCAATTCTTACAATAGTGCAGAAAATTGATAATATGTATATATATATAAAAGGCAAGATGTTTGTGTGTGTGTCTGTTTATCTGCCTGTATGTCTGTATTTTTTTCAGCCCTTTTATTTTAGTTTTTGCTTCGGGTTTGGCTCTAAGTAGGTATAATCGTAGTTCTTAGTCTCAGCCATGATACTATTTACTCAGAGGACTTATTTAGCCTTCAAAGTTCAGTTTACAAAAAAAAAACTTATTTGATATTGATACCAGGAAATCAAAATTTGACTTACATCCATTCATTTTTCTTTCTGTCTATGGTTTCGCTTTAACTAGAAACAACTATTGCATTTTAGTCTTTCATGCCAATGTCCAAAGAGTCTGAGCTCCACGTCCATGGATTAGTTTTAAAGCTTTCATTACACCCGAGCAACACCCGGCTATACTGATAGTATTGCCATGTTTGAGGAACTTCAAAATAATCTACACTTTCAGTGTTTTTATAAATGTTTAAAGCTAATAGGTTTTCAACAGAAAAAGAAAGGAATTCTATACAGCTGTTCATGACTTCTGTAGATGTTGATAGGTTAAAAAAATCCTGGACATTTTTTGTTAAACCTTACAAAGACTATTTTTTTAAAACTTATTCTGACACATCAATACCTGCATAGGACAAGTTTGAAACAAAATTCCTAATTATTTTTTTGACTAATGTTCACTGAAGATAGTTAAGTGTCATACGTGATACATTTTTGGGCGATCATGTCTCGAAAGAGACATGACTGACTGGGCAGAAGATTTTCTATCTTGCTCTTTAAACTATAGCTGAAGATACGGATTGTATTAATAAGTAGTAATTAGTGGGGGATCAGTTTATTACTTAATAACAATCAAAAACTGATCACCCACTTTTTGACCAGTAGAAGCTTTACTTATGCTTCCAACTATTATCTTCATTCAGTCAGTTAAGTACCATACGTGATAAACGCTTCGGCGATCATGTCTCGAAAAGACATGACTGACTGAGCAGAAGATTTTTTCCGCAGTAGATTTTCATTATTTTCTGTGGTAGACTGGTTGCTAACCAAGGCTATAGAACTCAATCAGCCCTGCTATGTAACCCACAGCTGGAGGGAAAAGAGCTGGATTAATACCTTTCCAATGGGTATTTGTGTGTAAGTGATGCAATTAATTTAACTGAAATTCAAACTTAGCTTTCCGTTTTCTTGTTCTGAGATGATATCCACAGCACCACAACATACATCTAAAGGTAGTCAGTCAGTCAGTTAAGTGCCATACGTGATACACGCTTGGGCGATCATGTCTCGAAAGAAACATGACTGACTGGGTAGAAGATTATCCCGCAGTAGGTTGCCATTGCTTTCTGCGGTAGACTGGTTGCCGACCAAGGCTATAGAACCCAATCTGTCCTGCTATTTAACCCATAACTGGAAGGAAGAGACGGATTAATACCTTTCCCAAGGGTATTTGTGCGTAAGTGAATACAATGGATTCAGCTGGAATTTGAACTCGGCTCCCCGGTTTCTCGTTCCGAGCCGATATCCACTGTACCACAACGCAAGAAGCTTCCCAAATAAGGTTATTGCATATAAGAGGAGGAATTGTTTTATGGTATATCCACCTGAATGAGTTACTTAATGATTTTTACTACAGATTTGTATAAATAATATACGTATTCTTAGTAAGAAATTAGTTTGTAGATCAGCTTTCATTGACATATTTTTGTAAAGAAGGTTTTGTTTAGAGTCAAATGTATTACTAATTTTTTTTTTTTTCTTCAAATAAGTATTGCTGGAATTTTTATTATAAAACTCTATTTTTATACTTTCATAGTGTTTCAATCCCACTGAAACCACCCTGGGTCATGGTAGACCTGGGAACAACATTAATTAAGAGAATGTTTCACACTCTTTAAAATTCCACTCTCCTGGTCAGAGGCCTAGTTGCCAGATGTAGGTTATTGTAATACCCAGGGATACTGTCTATGGTATTCTTAGCATTTTTTCTTTTTTGTAAAATGAGGATTTATATTACAATACATAGCAGTTCAGCACACTTCTCTATGTTTCTCATTAAATTTTAATGATTCTTCATACTTACTTTTACTTCACCAATGTGCGTTTTGATTGGTACTTGGAAAAGCTTAATGTTATTAAAATGTCACATATAAAAAAAAAATATTTTAATAGTTCATCTATATTTCTCAGATGAGATAGTATTTACACTATATGCATTATTCAGACTATTGTCCTCAACTTTGTTGCCATTTGTACGATGTTTCAGCCATTGTACGCTCTGGATATACCCCAATGAAAGGGTTCAGTTCAAAATTTTTAGCATCTGAAGAAGGCCGGAGCATACAATGGCTGAAACATTGTACAAATGGCAACAAAGATGAGGACAATAGTCCAAATAATGTAAATAGTGTATTTTAATAGTTCTTTATATAAAAATAGACTAAATTTATTTTGATTAATAATAAAATTTCATTTTTTTCTTTTAACCAATTAATAAAAAGCATTTAAGTTCTCTAATATACAAATGGTTAAAAAATTTAAATACATTGATCTTAACCCTGTAACTGTATATCATAAAAATACTATATATGAAAACTGAAAATTGTTTAAATATTGCTTCATATAATCAAAACGTTCATCTAATTAGGCCAAATTACTATATTCCTGTTATGTTTTAATTATCAATTTCCATTTGCATGTTGGTTTAAGAGAAATAATAATGTTCAATAAGAACTGATGATTGATAAATTTCCACGCTTCTCACAACCTCCCAAACAGAGGCCTTGCGAGGAGGAGTAAAAAAAGTGCAGTTTATGAGGATGTGTAGGAAAGATAATGTTTAACCCTAGATTTGAAGGGGTTAAAATTGTAGTGATATGGGAAGCATCTTCTCAGGAGTCTTGGGAAGAAAATACTTGAATAAAACCTCTTTTTTAATAGCAAAATATGAAGGAAATGTGGATGGTTTGTTCTTGTGTATATCACATGGCAGTTCTTGTCTGAACTGGTGGAATTAAGGAATGTCGCCTTTCTTTTTTACAGTTAAGTTCACCCTGTACAAGGCTCGAAGCCCACTTGAGGTAGAGGGTTACATTAAAGAGTATTTATATGGCTAGGAGGGGAAGATAATGGTTATGGCTAAGGTTGTAGTGATCAGGGAAACATCTTCTAGGGAGTCTCTTCCACAGAGCAGGGGTTCATGGGAAGAATCTGTTTGAGTAGAATTTACTTCTTGATGATTAAATATGGAGAGAATGTGGGTGGTTTGCTACTATGTAAGTGGTATGCTGGGTCATAGTCATGAAGATTAGACCTAGTGGAACCAAGGAATGTAGTTCATCTGAGCACTTTCTATGGTTAGTCAGTTAAGTGCCATATGTGATACACGCTTTGGCGATCATGTCTCGTAAGAGACATGACTGACTGGGCAAAAAATTTTCCCGCAGTGGTTTGCCATTACTTTCTGCAGTAAACTGGTTGCCAGCCAAGGCTATAGAACCCAATCTGTCCTGTAATTTAACCCATAACTGGGGGGAAGTGATGGATTAATACCTTTCCCAAGGGTATTTGCATATAAGTGAATGCAAGGAATTCAACTGGAATTCGAACTCGGCTCCCTGATTTCTCGTTCCGAGTCGATATCCACTGCACCACAACGCACATCTATGGCTAGTAATATTTTATAATTGATGTTTAAATAAACACTTCAATCCAAATTGCCTTTTCCTAGAAACCTTCTCATTTCTCTCCTCCTGCACATTTTTTTTCTGCCAGCTTTATCTAAATGTCTCTCCGCGTGTCTGTCAACTTGGCTGTTTTTGGAACTCTATGACTGTGTCATTGGGTCATTATTCCTCACTGGGGTTTTTACCAGGCACATTCTTTTATCGAAAGGATGAAAGAGGGCTTTTATTAGATTCGAAAGAGTTTTTGTTGTCAGAAGAAAGAGAGTCTGTACTAATGTGACATCATGGATTTGAGTCATCCTCAAATCCTCACCCCATCCAGCTGACACAACATTCTTCTTTACCCAGATTCTTCTAATCTGATTTGTTCTGGAGTACAATTCACAATATCCCTTTTTTGGTCCCATGGTGGGGGGCATTATATCAATGGGTTTTGATCCTGTAGCAGGGACAGATGGGCTCAGGCATGCAAATGAAAAAACTCCAATCAAATGAAGTAACATTTGAAACAATCATTTTGATAAAGCTTAAGAAAAAAATTTGAATATTTTCTGTATGTTATTTTAAAAATCTTCTTACACCTCACAAAACAAAGTAAAAATCTTCTTACATTTCACAGAAAAAAAAAGAATAATAAAAATGCCTATTTTTTTAAACTGTTTTACTTGTAAAATATTATGAGGATGGATAAGTAGATTTGAAACTTTCAGTGATATAGATGGTGCAAAATATCCACTCAAGTTGGTTGGGAGGGGAACCTGCTTCTCTAGCCTGTTAACATAGAACTTATGGTTACATATAGTCAATTCAACAGTGAAATGAGGAAACCTTGCCACAAATCTATAGACTCCGAAACGGCTGAACCGATTTTCTGGAAAATTTACACAGTTGTATTATAAGCGTCTGCGAGTGTTCTTAGCTAGGTTTTGTGTCGAGGTAACCCTGATAAACATCAAAAACCGATAATCGAAAAAATTGGGTTATAGAAGGAGTGGTCCGATTTTAATCAAATTTGATACATTCATAGACAAAGACATAAGAAACGATATTCAGAAGTTTCAAGGTTACAGTTCTTACAATAGTGCAGAAAATCGATAATATATATATATATATAAAAGGCAAGATGTTTTTGTGTGTGTCTGTTTATCTGTCTGTATGTCCTTTATACAAATCCACAATGTTTATCAAATTCTCACCAAACTTCACAAAAGTATTCTTTAGGCTGAGTCTGAGCTCCAGCACCATGGATTAGTTTTAAAGCTTTCATTACACCTGAGCAACGCCAGGCTATACTGCTAGTGGAAAAAAAAAAAATGATTTCAAAGATATTAACCATGAAGAGTGTATAGACTCAGAGTTTTAGGATAAAAAGCAACAATAGTAAGTTGGAATAAAACTAGAAACATAATAACAGTAATAATATTTATATTTAACTAAGATATTGTGATACAAAAAAAGAGGGAAGAAGATTGTAGTTCAGGAGGCATGGTGGAATAACAAAAGGTGGCTTGGACTAGAAAGTTGCAGAGCCAAGTTTGAATTCCAGTTAAATTCATTATATTCCCTTACACTTTAGAGAGTCATATACGTATTTTCTCCCCACAACTATGGATAAATAGCCAGATAATTTGAGTTCTATAGTCTTGGTTGGCAACCAGTCTAGATGAGGAAAACTCTGAATGCAAAACTAGCCCGGAGAGGGTTGGGCTCCATCAGGCTATCTTACCCAAGATACACCACTTCTACTGCAGCTGTGGCACCCCTATGACTTTGAGGAGTCATGGGACTTGTGATCATGATTGTGATACTGATATATCCAGAAAAGGAATACAGTATAAAATGATCAGTTGAAGAATGGAACTCCACACCAGGAATAAGAAATACAGATTTATTGTACTAAGATACAATTAACAATAATACACATATAGGCAAGCCATGGGTTGGAGTGGAATCGACCATCGAATAGTGAATGCCTTCACCTAAGACTTTTCTATCATCGTACCGCTCGTTACCACCTTTTATAAAGTAGAGCATTCTATTCTCAGGGATGGCAGGATGTTCCACTATAACAGATACAAAACAAGATGATGTGAAATTAATAATAAAATAGGAGTAATAAGGAAGAGTATCAGCCAATAATGCTGTAATAAAGAGTAATAAAAAACAGCAATAATAAAGAGTGTATTGAATCAGAGTTGCGATAAAATGTAACAATATGATGGAATAAAAGCTTATAATAAAATAATAGTATTAATAGAGTGTCGGCTAAGTGCCATAAATGATACACTCTTGGTTGATCATGTCTCTCTAAAACTTTTTCACCTCAATCAGTGTTGGCTCATTCAGTTAGGTGCCATATGTGATAGACACTTGAGCAATCATGTCTCTTTCAATCCATGACTGACTAAGCAGTACATTTTCTCACAGTTGGTTGCCATTTCTTTCTATGATAGACTAGTTGCCAACCAAGGCTATTAACCCATAGATGGAGAGAGAAGAGATGGATTCATAATTTTCCCAATAGTATTTGCACATAAGTGAATGCAATGAGTTCAACTAGAATTCAAACTGGGCTCTACTGGTTTCTCATTTCAATCCAATATTAACTACACCACAATGTGCACCTTAATAGAGTGTAAGTCAGTTAAGTGCCATACATGATACATGCTTTGGGTGATCATATCTCTTTTGAGACATGACTCACTGGGCAGAAGATCATCTCACAGTAGGTTGCCATTGCTTTCTGCGGTAGACTGGTTGCCAGCCAAGTCTATAGAACCCAATCTGTCCTGTTATTTAACCCATAACTGGAAGGAATAGACGGGTTAATACCTTTCCCAAGGGCATTTGTGCATAAGTGAATGCGAGGGATTTAACTGGAATTTGAACTTGGCTCCCCGATTTGTCATTCGGAGTTGATATCCACTGCACCACAATGCACATAATAGAGTGTATCATTCCATAATGAAAAACAACAATAATAGGATGAAGTGAAACTAGTAATAAAATAGTGATAATTCCAATATAAATAGGTCATGTATTGTATCATGTTTTCATTCAGTCTAGTCAATCAAATTGGTGTAATATGCTTATTAGTCATTTTTATAAAGAAAGAAAAACAACCTTTTTTCTTTTATTTTTTCGTAGATAAAAATCTGGGAAAAGAGGATTGGTTTAAAAAAAAAAAAAAAGGTCAGATTTTATTAGCCTTACAGTATGAATTTAATCATAGCCTGAAGTTAATAAGATTTGAAAGAATAAAAAAGTTATAAACAGCCAGTCGTTTTGTGATGAGTAATCATTAAGTTTTCCTGATTCTGGCACAAGTGCACAGTACTGTGAGAATCAAACTCAACAACTTGGACAACCCTGATAATATTAAACTATGAAGACATTACTTATTAGGCTTAATAACAAACACAGTAAATGTCTCTAATTACCCAATGTTGATAAAACATTTAAGAAAGGCATATAAATTTAATCTAAATCTAAACTTATTTATAAATGGAACTTTGTGTGTGTGTGTGTGTGTGTGTGTGTGTGTGTGTGTGTCCGTTACCTATAGACTCTTAAATGGCTGAACCGATTTTCTTGAAAATTTACACAGTTGTATTATAAGCGTCTGCGAGTGTTCTTAGCTAAGTTTTGTGTCAAGATACCCCCGATAAATATCAAAAATCGATAATCGAAAAAATCAGGTTATACAAGGAGTGGTCCAATTTTAATCAAATTTGATACACTCATAGACAAAGACATAAGAAATGATATTCAGAAGTTTCAAGGTTGCAGTTCTTACAATAGTGCAGAAAATCGATAATATATATATATATAAAAGGTAAGATGTTTCTGTGTGTGTCTGTTTATCTGTCTGTATGTCCTTTATACAAATCCACAATTTTTATCCAATTCTCACCAATCTTCGCACAAATATTCTTTATGCTGAGTGTGAGCTCCAGGACCATGGATTCATTTTAAAGCTTTCATTATACCCGAGCAACACCAGGCTATACTGCTAGTTTACTTATATGTTTAGATGAGCAATATTCTATGTAAATTTCAGATTATTCTCTAACATTTTGGAGGTGACTTTGTCCGAAAAGCAAACATTTTGTCGTACCACTGCAAGTGACTCAAGGGAATGAATTATAATTTATTGTAAATTCTGAAGAACGAAGTTAATGCATGGATTCCCTTGCATCATATATTTAAGTTTTATTACAATTCTAATCATTGCTTCTTAAAACAATAAACATTGCCAAAGAATGAAGGTAGTTAAAATAATAGTAGTGTCAAGGGGAAAAAAAGCCGTCCTTTTGACATTGTGTGTTGCAGGAAGGAAGTCAAAATTACCCAATTGTGATTATTGCTTTATTCAATTGTGATTGCTACTATAAATATGCTGAGTGCCTACACATGTTTCAGTAGACACCCACCTTTTTTAATAAGAAAATTAATATCTTCAAGCCTAGAGATAGAAACTCTTAATAAAGAAAATCTGTCATTCATTTCTGTAATAAGATTTTCAATCTCTAGGCTAGCAGTCATTATTTGCACTGTTTTAAAATAACAAGGATATCTCTGAAACATATGTATCCATTAACCTAATTCTAGATGTGATTTTGTTTGCAAAGCAAAAAATTCATCCTGCCTTAGAGGAATGAAAGCTGGCATATTTGAATTTTTAGTTGTGTTGTCATATCCTTCTATGGCAACAGAAAATGACCATGATTGAAATTAAATAATACAGTATAGGAACCCTGAAAAACAATGCAGTGAAAAGTAGTGAATAATGCAGAGTGTTAAAGGTTAAAATATTTATCCTTCAATATCTTTCTATATTTTTGATTTGAGATATTATCACTATTTACTCTAGTCAGACTGTTGTCCTCATTTTAGTACCATATTCACAACATTTCGGCTGGTGTAACAAATTATTTATTAAAGGGTTTGGTTTGAAATTCCAACAAATATCACTGAAGAAGGCTAGAGCATACAACTGCTGAAACATTCTGAATGAGATAATAAAGATGAGGACAACAGCCTGAACAAAGTAAATATCTGTTCTTATTTTTCAGAAATACTAATAACTTGTACAAGCCTTATATTGTGTGAGTTTCAGATCATAATCTTTTTTATATGTTGTTGCTTTTGGATGTCAGCAATCATGACTCTCCACAACTACCCATACCTTGTAGCTCTTAATAAATTTTGTCTGTTATTTCTCCTAAACATTGTCATGCATTGTTTTTGTGTATCTCTTGCCTTCAATGTCCTGTTAGTATCAGATTTTCCAAGCCCTCTTTCTTCATTATATGCACTAGAAATCTCAGCTGTTTCTTCCTAATGTTAAGTATAAGTGTCCTTTTTGTTTTCATTTTCTTTAGTAGTAGTAGTAGTGTTCACCTTGTACAAGGCCTGAAGTCCACTCAAGGTCTAAGAGGCACAGCTTATTTGGCTATGTGTGGAAGATAATGGTTGCACAGAGACTTGAACTTGGATGCTGTAGTAAATCAGGGAAGCAACCCTTGGGAGTCGTTTCCACAAGGTTCATGGAAAGAAGCTGCTTGAGTTGAACTTAATCTCTTCTTTATGTGCCATGTCCCCTCAGGATGTAGTCAATCATGGCTCTCTACAGTTTCCTGTCCTCTGTAGCTCTTAATAAATTTTATCTTTTTGTTATTTCTCCTAAACTCTGTTCCACCATCTATTTACTCAAGCACATTAAGTATGTTATGTGTTGCTTTCCTCTTTTCTTTCAATATTCCCTGTGAGTATCAGATTTTCTAAGCCCTCTTTCTTCATTATATGCCCTAGAAATCTCAGCTGTTTTTTCCTAATGTTAAGTATAAGTGTCCTTTTTGTTTTCATTTTCTTTAAAACTTTATTGTTGTTCACATGTTCAGTCCATGATATTCTCAGTGTCCCTTTGTAGAACCAGATTTCTGTTGCTTCAAGTCTCTTCATCTTTGAGGAGATTGTCTAGCATTCACTGTCATACTGAAAGACAGACATCACCTAACAGTTTAGTACTTTTTTCCTTGTTTCTGACAGAATTTTTCTATTTCTTAATACTCTGCTTAACTTTTGGAATGCATCTTTGGCAATCCCAATACGTCTTTGGAATTTTGTGTCACACAGTTTATTAAAGCACTTCCCAGATATTTAAATTTCCACACTTGTTTTATTTTGGTATCTCTGATTTGCAATTTGCACTCATCTTTTGCTAACAGCCATGCATTCTTTCTACTTGTAGTTGATGTTTAATTCTTTCTTTTTGCTTTCTATCCATTTACTCAAGCTCACTAAGTATATTATACATTGTTTTCCTCTGTTCCTCTTGCCTTCTATCTGTCCCATGAGTTTCAAATTTTCCAAGCCCTCTTTCCTCATTATGTGCTCTAGTAGCCTCAACCATCTCTTCATAATGTTAATTATAAGTGTCCTTTTTGTTTTCATTTACTCTAAAACTTTCTTGCTTCTCATATGATTGGTTCATGTTATACTCAGCATTCTTCTGTAGAACAACGTTTCTGTTGCTTCAAATCCATCTTTGAAGAGATCATCAATCGATTACAGGTATACAGGAAGACAGATATCCTATAACAGTTTAATATTCTCTTCGTTGGTTCTAGCAAAAATTTCCTATTTCTTAATACTCTGCTTAGCTTTTGGAATGCAACTTTGGTTATCGCAATATGCTTTTAGATTTCAGTGTTACATTTATGTTTATTGTTAAAACACTTTCCAGACATAATATCTTTCCTTATTAAGAAATATTAATAACTTGTTTTGGGAATGTATGCAAAATGCAAAAACTTTTAAATTAGAAAATATGTCATGAAAATATATATTCAGTTTACACACCCATATGTGGTCCTGGGTATGACAATAAATTCCATCTGGCAGCAAGGCCTCTGATTAGGAAGTTGTGTGGAGCATCCAGCCACCTCTTAATCGCTGCTGTTCCCAAGCCCATCCTGAGCCAGCTATAAGAAAATAGTTAACCTCTAAACTGGGGTCAAAATGCTATGAAAGTATAAAAGTAAATGTTTTATAGAAATATATTAATATAACGCTATTTTAACACAATGAAGCAAAAGAAATTATTATTAGCTTTATTATTAATTGTGCAGATTAATTGTTCCAATATGAGCAGAGAGAAAAATAAGCCTAATAGATAATAAAATTGTTTATTTGGTTGCAATATGAACACAGCTGATGAATTGTGAAGAGAGAAAATATTGCAAAATGAAATATTAAAAACTAGCTGAGTGAATTAAAAAACGTTTGCAGGTGTAGGCAGCAGGTCAGACAAGGTCATCACATCAGCCAGCCATTATTTGACAATGCGTAAACAACATACCATTGAAAGCACTGAGCCTTACAGCTGGTAAAAGTGGAAAGTAAGCCATAGCCAAAACATTGTATCATGATTGTCACAAATCTTTGATGAGGCCAAAAGGTTTTTGGTAAGGAGGGGCCTAGAGTAGCAGTAGCAGTCGGTTGTCAAATGCAACATATGTAGGAAGAGAACTGGCACAGACTGCAACCTAAAGTGGCCTCAGGACTGCCCACCAGAGGTACTTGCAAGGACACCCATCCATGCACAAAATGACACTATAAGAAACTTCAATATTATTCATCTGTTGATCAGAGCAGCCTCTCAAAATACTACACAAGTGTTTGGGCTCCTAACTACCAGTCAGAAGCAGCAACCAAAAAACTGCTAACCAGATACCCTTGGTATGAAGACATATTACCACCATCTACAAAAAACTTGTGACCGCACCACTATTAAGTCCTGAGGAGAGGAAGGTATTGTGGGGACCTACCTACAATTGAACTCTTCGACACCTTTATAATATGGCTACCAACTCTGAGTGAGGAGTCACTGAGTAGTAGCTACAGAGTGAGTGAATGAGTGAGTCAGGACGCTACAAGAAGAAGTACTCTCCAGTCCACGTTTACCTTTGTACTATGTTTTCTGAGAATATACTATTCAACCTTATATCTGAGTCTGTATTATCTTTCTATGGCCCTTTGGTCATAACAGAAGGAAACTGGGAACTCCTTCCTAAACAGAAAACAAACAATGAGCCTATACTCCTGTTCAAGGGAATGGGAAGGAGTAATGACTGGGTGATAGGAGAGCCTATCTACTTCTATTTATCTGTGTTAAGTTAAATAAATGCTCTAGTTTGAAATTCCCTGAGGGTTGCCTGGTTTGGAACAAGGCAAGTAATAACTGAGCAGTACTAAATAAGAATTTGATGGAGGTTTCTCTAGACATAGTCAGTAGAATGAGTATAATCTATTGTGTTAAGAGTAAATAAAGGATTCAGTTTAAAATTCTCTAAGGTTAACATACCAGTGATGATTAGATGTGTGATATATAAGGGCCATTTTGCAAAGTTGAATGCATCCATTCATCTCACAAGATAATTTTTTTTTAATCGTGTGCTACCAATAAATCCCTTTGTGAGCCGTGAAGTGACTTAAAAGTATAATCTTTATGTGGCAGTCTCTTCGGAGGTAGTTTTGTGAGCATTCTTTATTTCTTAAAAGTCATCAGATAGACCATTATGCATAGTTTGCACTCCTTCTCGGTCTAGACAGGAATAGAGGTTTGTCCTTTGTTCCTGGTTTAGTATCAGGTTTCTACAATTTTTTCATTCCCTTTATCTCTCAGTTGTCTTAATGACATTGTTGCTTTGCTTGGTACAAACTGATTGAAAAAGCAGAAAAATCTCCAGTTTGTGATACAAAAATCTGAATTCTTTATTCTTTTTCCTGTTTGTTTGGTGAATGGTTATCGATCTGCTTATTTATTAGCAGCTATAAGATTCAGTTACCCAGTGAAGTAAGCAGACTGTGCTGGGTCAACACCCTATAGACCATGGGCTGCCTGGCTTGAGGCAGGGGTTAGTTGTCTAATGAGATGCAGTGATCCTTTCTATTATCAAAAACAACCTATGGTGTCCAACTAAGTGCTTAGATAAACTAAACTATTGCCCGGTTCACACTTCACCAACGTCTATTGAACAGGTGAAGAGGCTCATCCCTCCTTCCCTGTTTAGGATGTAGTTTCCAGCTTTCTCTTTTCCAATCTTTTCATTCCTTTTCCTATTTTTTTTTCAATTGGAGTAGATAGACTAAAATATCACCTGGTTCACACTCCACCCACGTCTATTGAACAGGTGAAGGGGCTCATCCCTTGTTCCCTGCTTAGGATGTGGTTTCCGGTTTTCTCTTTTCCAATCTTTTCACTCTTACATAGCCCCCTGCACATCAGTGGCGTTACCGCCTTGCAGGAGGTGATATGATTTTTAAAAAAAACAAAAACTAATACTACTGATATTTCTGGTTACTACTTTGCAGACTAGTATCCAAAAGTATTAATATTTTTTACGTTTTTTTTAATTTTTTTTTTTAATATAAAAAAATCCTTATTTGAATTCTGAAGCTGAATGAATGGAAAAAATGAAGGACAAAACAAAAACTTTGGATAATCATTTCTTTTTTTTATTTTACAGATGGTACAAGTCCTGTTCACAAAGCTTGCCATGATGGAAATCACATTGCCTTGGAACTTTTGATAGAGCATGGAGGGGACATACATGCACAGGACACTCAGTTGCGAGCACCTATTCACTGGGCAGTTACCACCCCAGGATTGGAATGTTTACAAGTAAATATTACATATCACATCATATAGTTGACATTATGGATTTGTGCATGCAGTGTAGTGGCAAAAAGCAAGATTGGTATGTTGAGTTCAAATTCTAGCTGATCCTGTTGCATTCACTTTCACACAAGTACCCTTATAAAAATATGATTCCATCTTTTCTCCCTCCCAGTTTGTATTTAATAGCAGAGTAAACTGGGTTTTTCTGTTTTGATTAGCATCTTGTATAGTAGAAAAAGGACAACTCTGAATTTAAAATCAGTTGAGGAGGAGGGACAACTCCACTCATTAAACCCCATCATTAAAGAAATGTGCAGAAGAAATCCACTTACCCTCAAAAAGGCTGTCATATTAGAAGATTGATATTACATAGCAGTTGAGCACTTTTTATTTGTTTCTAATGAGATTTTCCTCTTTATTCATACTAGCAGTATAGCCTGGCGTTGCTCAGGTGTAATGAAAGCTTTAAAACTAATCCATGGTCCTGGAGCTCAGACTCTTTGGACGTTGACACAAAAGACTAAAAAGCAATAGTTGTTTCCAGTTAAAGTGAAACCATAGACTGAAAGAAAAATGAATGGATGTAAGTGAAATTTTGATTTCCTGGTATCGATATCAAATAAGTTTTTTTCATCGTAAACTGAATTTTGAAGGCTAAATAAGTCCTCTGAGTAAATGGTATCATGGCTGAGACTAATAATTACAATTATACCTACTTAGAGTCAAACCTGAAAAAAAAAAAAATAAAAGGGCTGAAAAAATACAGACATACACGCAGATAAACAGACACACACAAACATCTTGCCTTTTTATATAGATATATATTATCAATTTTATGCACTATTGTAAGAACTGCAACCTTGAAACTTCTGAATATCGTTTCTTATGTCTTTGTCTATGAGTGTATGAAATTTGATTAAAATCAGACCACTCCTTCTATAACCCGATTTTTTTGATTATCGATTTTCAATAATTGTCAGGGGTACCTCGACACAAAACCTAGCTAAGAACACTTGCAGACGCTTATAGTACAACTGTGTAAATTTTCAAGAAAATCGGTTCAGCCGTTTCGGAGTCTATAGGTAACGGACACACACACACACACACACACACACACACACACACACACAGACAAAGTTCCATTTATAAATAAGTTTAGATTTTGCTTAGCTTTTTGAAGACAACTTCCAATATGCCTTTGGATTTGGTTAAGGATCTCATGTCTATCATTTTGCTTTTTGTTTCTTCTCCTAGAGTCTTCTTAGGAACAAAGCCAATGTGAGTGCTCGGGACAAAGATGGACTGACTCCTTGTATGTGGGCCTGCAGGCTTGACCACAAAAAACATTTCGAAATGTTGTGCAAATCAGGCAAACACTTGTTCAACAGCAAAGAGTATGAAACAGACGACAATGGTCGAACATGGCAGCACTGGGCAGTACGCCGAACAGAGCCTCTTGAATGTTTGCAGGTAAGATTGTATATTGCATTTCAGTGACTTGATATTTAGTATTTACCCAAGCCATCACACAAAGGCAGGATGTTTTACAAGGCCAATTTTCATCATCATCTTTCATCACTTCCAAAGGGATGCCTAAGGAGCAAGGATGAGATTACCTCATTCTGCACTTGATAACAATGGTCAGCAAATTGCAGCCATTTTTGCTTAAGCTTAAGAGATAATCATGTGATATCTCCATAGATATATATGCAATATCTCCATAAATGGTCAGTGTTGGGTGGGATCTCCAACTGATATTTTGAATCTTTCTCAACTTAAAAAAAACCCAAAAAGGGCCAATTTCTGGATTGCTATGTGATGTCGGTTCTTCAATATGGCAATGAATGTTGGACAATATCTTCGAAGATGAAGGAAAAACTTGAAGGAAAAACTTGAAAATGTGGTTCTACAGAAGGATGCTGCAGATATCATGAACCAAGCATGTGAGCCATGATGGGGTTTTGGAAAGGATGGAAACAAAAAGGAAATTAATCCTGAGCATCAGGATGAGACAACTAAAGTTCCTGGGACATGCAATGAGGAAGGAGGGCTTGGAGAACCTGATACTAACAGGCCAGATAGAGGGAAAAAGAGACAGGGGAAAGCAGTGGATAACATATTTGAAGGACCTGACCAGGTGGATGACGGAATGAGGGTTGCATGGTGCAACAAGAGAAAGTGTGCTAAGAGTCACCAGGGATAAGGAGATGTGGAAAGCCATAATCACTTACATCCTGAAAGGACATGGCACATAAAAGAAGAAGAAGAAGATTGGTGAGGAGTTAGTAGGAGGAAAAACTGACATTTAATTGTCGTCCAAAGTATCACCAACCTACCCACATACACAAGCAGGCGAAGCACACCCCCATTTCAATATAAAACATCTGTATATAATATAGGAAATCAGGTTTGCATTGATATTTCTTGAGATTGTGTTTGTCTTTCATCATGTTATCTTGTAAGCATGGAGCATGCCCTTCAGTGCACACCAACAAGACCTGAAAATAAAATAAAATTTATTTATACATTTTATTTTTAATGCTAAATCTATATTACCTTTACACAAAAAGATTAATTTTGGTTAATTTTTAGAAGTGCCCTTACAATAAATATATATGATAATTTGGTTCCTTTCATACTAAGCCGCCTTAAATTTAGTTTCTTAAATTGTAAAAATAATTAAAATTAAATTTAATTCATGAATTGTGAATATCCTTTAGATATTTAAATAAATTATGTTCGGGAATGTGCGTGTGTGTGTGTGTGTGTGTGTGTGTGTGTGTGTGTGTGTGTGTGTGTGTGTGTGTGCTTATAGTAATTGGGTTCTTTTGAGATCTACCCTTGAAGTTAAGATTTTTAATTTTAAATTTTAAATTTATATTTAAATTTGTATGTTCAAATTTTTTCTATAAAATTTTCCCAGTCATTATTCATTTAAACTAAAATCTCTTTGGTAAATTTTTCAATGTTTTTTCAACATTGATGGTAGCAGTTTTCTTTTGTTTCTATGGGAATAAATTTTTTCTTATCTTACTTCCCAGTCAACCACCCCTTCTCCCTTTTTTCCTTTTGTTCCCCCTACCACTTCTATTCCTCTGACATGGCTAAATTTTAACTTTTAAACTCTTGACTCAGGTATGGGGAAGGGGGTATGTCTTCTAATATGAGACATAGGTATCTGTCTGCTTTTCCATTCTTACTTCCTTAAATTCAAAAATTGTTAATCCCACCCCATTTTATTTTCCTATGTATAGATTATTTTTGGGGGGACTTCTACCGGTATAAAATCTTGTAACACATTTGAATTTGAGTAAATAAAATTTTTGTTTCATTGTTGCTGAAGAAGCAAGGATTGCCATGTAGAAATGGCTATTAAACAGATTTAAATATCGAAATTTTTGTTTTATTTTTTATATTTGGCTCTGTAAATAGAATATAATATTTGCATTGAGCCCACCACCTTGATTAATTTTAATATTAATGAAATTAATATTAATTAGGATCGGGATTTACCTTTTTTTGGGGATTTACCTTCTGATCATCCTTTTGGATTTAAAATATATATATATATATATATATATATATATATATATATATATTAGTTAATGTTAAGTGCCATATGTGATACATGTTTGGGCAATCATGTCTCAAAAGATACATAACTGACTGGCCAGAAGATTTTCCCACAGCAGTAGGTTACCATTACTTTCTGCAGTAGATTGATTGCTAACCAAGGCTAAAGAACACAATCTGTCCTGCTATTTAACTGATAGCTGGAGGGAGAAGTGACGGATTCATACCTTTCCCAAGGGTATTTGCACATGTGAATGCAACAAATTATATATATATATATATAGAATAAATAAAGAACAAGTAGGAAAATATAGTCATCTGCAGACAAATCTGTTTTGCTGTATCACAGCTCATCAGTACAGTTAGACACCAATTTCTTTTAACCCAGGATTGAAACCCAACCAAATTGGTGTCAGTCGGCAATTCTACCTCTGGGCTATGGGCACTCGGTAGAAGAAGGCAGACTTTTTAGCATGTATATTATCATTATACACACCCAATAGCCAGAGTGCGCTAATTTATTACTGAATGAGCGATGCATACATGCCAGAGTAGCTACTGCATTTCAAAGTCTACCATTCCTCTATAGTATCCAGTATATATATCCAGTATATATATATATATATATATATATATATATATATACGATTCATAAATCCTATGTCACATTATAAATAATTGAAAAAACAATACTGATTTTATAAAGTTTTGTGTTGATTTTTGTTGTAAAAGTTTTATGATTTTAACCCTCTAGGGCCATTCGTATCATATTTGATGCAGTATGAAAACAAGCCTTGAAAGAAATATTTTCCTGAAAAATTTTTTAAGAGAAATATTTTATAAATTTCAAATGAAAGCAGCACTGACTGCTCAGTCAATGAATACCAAATGTTTCCTTATAGGGAAATACCAAATGTTTCCTTATAGGGAAATACTGTATCAAATATGATACGAATGGCCCTAGAGGGTTAAT
Source organism: Ascarosepion bandense (assembly GCA_037127315.1). Taxonomy (NCBI): domain Eukaryota; kingdom Metazoa; phylum Mollusca; class Cephalopoda; order Sepiida; family Sepiidae; genus Ascarosepion; species Ascarosepion bandense. The sequence continues at coordinate 1,499,334 of JBBBDQ010000924.1, read as the reverse complement.
TATATCATTAATAAAGCCAGTATTTAAAGTAATACTTTGATGTATTCATAATTAAAACTGAAAGCATAAAAAATGTTCCACGGACTAAAGTATTAACTTCTTTTCAGTTTTTACTCTCAAAGGATACTGCAGCCCTAAAAGATGAAGATGGAAAGACCGTTATTCTTGTGGCAGCAGAACTAGGTATATCTTTAATTCTTATTCAAATATGAATCATTAAATCTGTAGCCTATCAGTTATTTAATCTTTATTTCAAAATTTTCATTGTATAATGTTCATGGTGTTCTATAATATGTACTATAGAATACCATGATAATGTGTGATGTATGTGATTTCATCAAGTTAATTAATCGTCATATGTAACTGCCACTTCTACTCTATCAGTTTCTTTCCTCGAACTCAAAAATCAAGAGAGAGATATCAAGTAAACCACATCATATGTGAATGGCAATACAGGGTGTGGGAAGGATAGTAAGGTGGAGGGAACATTGCTTAGAGCAACATAAGACAGGAAGGTATGGAGAACCATGTTCTGAAAGCGACACAGCACATTAAAGGAGGAAAAGAAGATCAAGTGTACCCTACTATAGATTCTTAAATGACTGCATATAAACAAAATCAGAATAGGTATCAAAATCAGAATAGGTATCAAAATAGGTATCAAAATCAGAATAGGTATCAAAATAGGTATCAAAATCAGAATAGGTATCAAAATAGGTATCAAAATAGGTATCAAAATCAGAATAGGTATCAAAATAGGTATCAAAATCAGAATAGGTATCAAAATAGGTATCAAAATCAGAATAGGTATCAAAATCAGAATAGGTATCAAAATAGGTATCAAAATCAGAATAGGTATCAAAATAGGTATCAAAATCAGAATAGGTATCAAAATAGGTATCAAAATCAGAATAGGTATCAAAATAGGTATCAAAATCAGAATAGGTATCAAAATAGGTATCAAAATAGGTATCAAAATCAGAATAGGTATCAAAATAGGTATCAAAATCAGAATAGGTATCAAAATAGGTATCAAAATCAGAATAGGTATCAAAATCAGAATAGGTATCTAGTAATTATAACAAATTGCTTTCACATTCTTGTATAAAACAAAAAATGCCATCCTAATTCATTAGTCATTTGTTTATCTATCTTGATGTGTCATCTTCATGACAATTGTGCCTGTACTCAAGAAATCTGATTACAGATCAGATACTGTTTGATTGAAGAAGGCTAAATGGTGAGTCAGAAGTGACCAACTAGAAAAAATCATTTTTGTTTGCATGTATTTATCTAATTTAATAGTTGGTGGCCTAATTAAATAAAAGAAATTATAACTCAAACTTGACTTGTTAAAGTTTTTCCCAAGATTTTGCTTAAATAGATGTATAACCTGATTAACAGATGACCCAGTTAGCTAGAACATGCACACTCTCTCTCTCTATATATATATATCTATATATATCCAACTGAATAAGGAACGAAGAAAAATTTACAATGTCCAAAACATTAATTTAAAATAGTGCTCAATATATAATATAGAGCTGTGAATATTTATTACACACCGTTTATTATCCACACCACCTGATTAAACATTGTAATTTCAATGTCAAAACAAAATGTACACTTTGTAGTGGATTAAAAGAAAATTGTACATATTCTAAAGTATAATTTATAATATATATATATATATATATATATATATATATATATTAGTCATCCACATACAAGCCTGTTTCACTGTATCACAGCTCATCAGTGTGGCTAGACGCATTCACTTGCTTCTGGTTGGGATCAAAACTCATGTCCTAGCTAATTGGACTATATATATATATATATATATATATATATATATATATAGTCATCCACATACAAGCCTGTTTCGCTGTATCAGAGTTCATTCATGTGCTTAGACAACTGATTGCTTGAGTTGGGATTGAAAACTCAGGCGATTTGGCATCTGTCAGAGATTCTATCCCTCATCTATCGGCACACACCTGAGAGAGGGGGAGATTTTAATGTGTTATATGCACTGTGTATGATCATCAGCAAACAGAGGAGCCCAAAATGACAATTACACATTGAGGATACTAATATCAAGCAGGTAAAAAGAAAAGTACTTGGGAAGTGTTCTAATTGAAGATGGAAAGTGCAACGCTGAGCCCTAAAGGCAAATTGGCATGGCAAAGAAGCTAAGTAGAGTATTAAAAGACAGGAAAATTTTGCTAAAGACAAAGAAAAGAGTACTGGATTGCTATGTGATGACTATTTTTCAATATGGCAGTGAATGCTGGATAATATCATCAAAGATGAAGGAAAAACTTGAAGCAATGGAAATGTGGTTCTAGAGAAGGATGCTGTGGATATCATGGATTGAACATGTGAGCAATGATGAGGTTTTAGAAAGGATGAAAACAAAAAGGAAATTAATACTGATCATCAGGAAAAAACAGTTAAAGTTCCTGGGACATGTAATGAGGAAGGAGGGATTAGATAGAGAGAAAGAAAGACAGAGATAAGCAGCAGATAACATATTTGACAGGCCCGAGCAGACGGATGGTAGAGTGGGGGTAACAGGAAGAAGCTTGCAAAGTGCTGCCAGGGATAGGGAGACATGGAAGGCCATGATTGTCTATGTCCTGATGTGACATGGCACATAGAAGAAGAAGATTCACATGCCAGCAATCAATAGAACTCAATTCATGACTGAAGAGTCATGTGTAAATCGCAGAAGCAGCTACTGTTTTTAAAACTTTTCCTTTTGGAGAGCTCAATCGGCAAACAAGAGCATTATATGTATGGGATGGGTAAACAAAATAATTGAAGCACTGAGAATCATAATAGCATAATTTGGAAAATTTGATTAAACAGTCAAAAGCTTGTCTATTTTTATATTTGTTGATTTTTGTCATAAGAGGCCACAATTTAAACAACCTAATTTACGCAGATGATACAGTGCTGATAGCAGACACAGAAAGGAAACTGCAAGACCTCCTACAGAAGGTAGCTGAAGAGAGTGATAAGAAAGGACTACAAATAAACTGCAAGAAAGCCGAATGCATGGTCATCAGTAAAAAAGGCAGGCCAACATGCCAAATACAGGTAGCAGATACTAGAATCAAGCAGGTACAAAAATTTAAATACCTTGGAAGCGTTATAACAGAAGACGGAAAATGCAACACAGAGATCTAAAGGCGAATTGGCATGGCGAAGGAAGCATTCCAGAAGTTGAGTAAGATATAAAGAAACAGGACAATTTCGCTAGAAACAAGGAAGAGAGTACTGGATTGCTATGTGTTGTCAGTTCTTTAATATGGCAGTGAATGCTGGACATTATCATCAAAGATGAAGGAAAAACTTGAAGCAACTGAAATGTGGTTCTAAAGAAGGATGCTGCAAATATCATGGATCGAGCATGTGAGCAACGATAAGGTCCTAGAAATGGTGGAAATGAAAAGGAAATTAATACTGAACATCAGGAAGAGACAGCTGAAGTTCCTGGGACATGCAATGAGGAAGGAGGTCTTGGAGAATCTGATACTCACAGGTCAGATAAAGGGAAAGAGAGACAGGTGAAAGCAACGGATAACATATTTGAAGGACCTAATCAGGTGGATAATGGAATGAGGGTTGCATGGTGTCACAGGAGAAGGTGTGCTAAGAGACACCAGAGATAGGGAGACATGGAAAGTCATGATCGCCTACGTCCTGAAGGGACAGGACACATAGAAGAAGAAAAAGTACTTCATTATTTTGCTAAAATTGTTTTTTAAAAATATTATTTAAATAAGTTTATTAAAATCAACAGTTAGGAGCATTTAGAAATTTTAAGTGATCAACTTCACCTATGGTTCAGGAAATGCCTTCTTTCAGGATGATAATAGACCATTCATACTGCTTAAGTTGTAGCTGAATGGCACGAGGAACATTCTAGTGAAGTAGAACATCTTATCTGGCCACCACAGTTCCCAGCTCTCAAGATGATTAAGCATTTATGGTTTATTTTAGAAAAACAAGTAGTCGATATACTCTACCATCATCATTGAAAGAATTGAAGATTGTTTTAAGCGAAGAATGGGTAAAAGTTCTTCTGGAAACAATTTCAACTTTGTACAAGTTAATCCCATGTAGAATTTAAGCTTTAATTGCTGCCAAAGGTGGTCCTACCTCATATTGAAATAAATTTGCTTGAAATTTCAAGGTGTCTCTATTATTTTGTCCATCACACACACACAAACACATATATATAGAGAGAGAGAAAGAGTTGAGATCAAATGCATATCAAATTAGCTAGAACACGTACATTTTATTTATATATATATATATATATATATATATGTATATAAAACTTTTACACTAGAAGAAGTAACTACTACAAAATTGTACATTTTCTTTCGACTTGAAAAAACAATGTCTCATCATGTAGTTAACGATGATGGTAAAAGTAATTTTTTAAAGAATAATGGATTTTTTATCTATTAATCTGACTGTTATCACTCTAAATGTTATTTTTGATGGATACACATATTTGAGTAGATGCTTGTGTGACCTTTTATTTTACCCCATAATCATTTCACGCCAAGCATGGTAGAAATGCCACTCATGTTCAGAGGCTTACAGTGAGAGAAAAAAACAAGGTACAGAGGATATCGAAGAAAGGATAAGAGATGGACAGGAATCAGGTAGATAGAAGATAGCAAATGATGTAGCATTTAAACTTTGGATATTGTAGCTATCAGGGAAGCAAACAAATGGTAGGGAGTTCCACAAATGGGAGGTGTGAAAAAAGAAACTTTTAGATTAGAAGAGGTGGTTACATTTAACTATTTCAATGGTAAAAGGGTGGGGCCTTGATGCCAATCTAGTAGCCAATACTTGATGGGCAAAGCTTCTTTGTGGCTGAGTCAGTAAAGCCCATCAAATTTAACAGTGATTTCCTACTGTCCAGGGGAACACAGATTCAAATCCTACCGAAGAGTGCATATTTTCTTTAATAAGATTTCTCAAATATTCAGGCCAGTAGACTAAAATAAATATACTGTTTAATAAATAAACGGAACATCTACTCAAAAATGAGCATCCACCAAAAATAATGTTTAAAGTGATAACATATATATTGGATAATGATATATAAAAGAACAATGGGGAAAAGATGTATGACAAAGTGGATAAAATTTTTTTTGTGATGCATTTCATCTTTTAGGACTTCATAAGTTTGTTTATACTTATATGACTACATTCATCAACTTAGTCTGATGAAGTCCTAAAGGATGAAACTATATATAATCACTGCTTGATGAAGTTGTAAAGCATAAAATGCATCAAACAAAAAAATTTTATATATATATATTATAAATATTGTCATCTGCAGACAGATCTGTTTCGCTGTATCACAGCTCATCAGTACGGTTAGACTCCAATTGCTCCCTAACCCAGGCTCGAAACCCGACCAAACTGGTGTCAGTCGGCGACTCTACCCCTGGGCCACGGAGCATTCGGTGGAAGAAGGCAGTCTTTTTTAACGCATATTATATATATATATATATATATATATATATATATATATATATATATATATATATAAAAATCCAGGTGAAGAGGATCCAAGGTTTTATGATTTTGAGTCCCCTGGCATTTATTTTTTCTATAAACAGTGCTCAATACAATAAATATTGTAGAGCTTAATATAATCATATATATATTTATATTAAACTCTATAATATTTATTATATTGAGCACTGTTCATAATAAAATAAATGCCGGAGCACTCAAAATAGTAAAACCTTGAGTCCTCATCACCAGGAATTATATATATGTATATATGTGTGTGTGTGTGTGTGTGTGTGTGTGTGTGTGTGTGTGTGTGTTCTTCATTTGTAAACAAATTATTACATGACCTAGGTTTCTACCATGTGGTGTCTTCAGGTGATTTGCAATAACTGATTTTACCATATTTTTTTTTTAAGAACACTCACATAATGGTGATTTTTTTAAAGCTCACATAGCGGGGAATTTTTGAATTTGCAATTATGGTAGAAACCTAGGTCACGTAATAACTCGTTTACAAATGAAGAATATTCAAAAGTTCTACAATATAATTGTATTGAACACTTTTTAATTCATCTGTGTACTGGTCTAATTTTATTCTGACCAAAAATTAAGTAATTAAACAATTATATATAACTCGTTTGCAAATGAAGAATATATATATATTTATATCTATCTATCTATCTATCTATCTATCTATCTATCTATCTATATATATATATATATATATATATATATATAAGAATCCCTTGATTAATATGTATTCAATTAATGTTTTGTCAGTTAGTGCACTAAAATTTTTATGTACCAAAATTTAATTAGTACATACATAATACTCAATTACTATGGTAAAACATTCTTCAGTTTATCCATAATAACTGAAAATAGTTTTTTTTATAGCGACCAATTTTATTAGCTGCACTAATCTCTGTGTGTATGTGTGCGTGAGTGTGTGCGTGAGTGTGTGTGTGTGTGTGTGTGTGTGTGTGTGTGTGTGTGTGTGTGTGTGTGTGTGACATATTTAGGCAGCAATAGTTTATTCAAACAATTTTTGACTGACAAGCCTGTTCGTCTTTTTTTTTAAATTGAATTCCCCCTAAGTAAGGCAGTAAAGCCACTAAGACACAAGGAGACTACTGGGCGTGGAAGTATGAGAAAGCACAAACATTATAAGGAGTGAGAACGAAAGAAGAGTAATCAGGTGGATAGTAGATAATGATTGACATTGCATTTAATTTTTTGAAGATTAAAGTTGACTGGATCTGTCCTGCTATTCAACCCATAGCTGTTGGGAGAAGAGTTGGATTAGTTTTTTTCCCAAGGGTATTTCTGTGTAAGTGAATGCAACAGCTCTCTGATTTCTCGTTCCGTATTGATATCCATTGCACCACAACCCAAAAATGTATTATTGCTGCTTTTAACGGACAGTGTTTATTCAAGAATAATAAACATTAAAGACAAAATCCTGTTGAGTGTCTAGTCAAAAAGTGTTTACAGTCAGATGACCAAGATAGAACAATAGTTGCTTTTGCTATTCTGACAAACTTTAATATCATAATCATTTTTATGAGCAATACCTATGAAAATGTCAGTTGTCCTATTTTAATTTTCTGATGAATCATAATTCTCACGTTAATGTTTGAATAAGTTGTTTGATTTCTTCTTCTTCTTCTTCTTCTTCTTCTTCTTCTTCTTCTTCTTTGTGCCTTGTCCTTTCAGGACACAGGCAATCATGGCTTTCCATATCTCCCTATCTTGTAGCTCTTAGCACAGTTTCTCCTGTTTTCCCACCCAAACCTTGCTCTGCCATCTACTTGCTCAAGCCCATCAACTTTATTAAACAGTGTTTTCCCCTTTCTTTCTTTCACTCTGACCTGTGAGTATCAGATTCTCTAAGCCCTCCTTCCTCATATGTTCCAGAAACTTCAGCTGTATTTTCCTGATATTAAGTATTAGTTTCCTCTTCATTTCCATTCTCTCCAAAACCACATCGCTGTTCACATGCTCACTTCATGGTATCCGCAGCATCCTTCTGTAGAACTACATTTCGGTTGCTTCAAGCCTCTCCTTTATCTTAGATGTGATTGTACAGCATTCACTCCCATATTGAAGAACAGACATCATATAGCAATACAGTACATGACTATAAAATTCCCACAGGAATTCCCCTATTACATCATTAAATATTTGAGTTTAACAACTTTAATCAAATATTGCTATAACCATCATAAGTATGAATTCAGCTCAATGAAAAGAATGAAAATTGACAATTTTTATTTCACTGAAGCAGACATTAAATATATGACTGTGTTGTCACCTTCTTTATCTTCCCTTTCTTATGTGTACTTTTTTTCTCACTAAAACCAGTGTTTCTGATATATTTTTGTTGTCTTTCCTCACAATCAAAGTAGAATGGTTTGTTATTTATCTGAAGTAATGGAATGGTCTATTATTTAACTGAAGTAATGGCAGAGTGTAATGCATGTGATAACTAATTAATCAATAAAAAGGCTTACCAGTAACACAGAGACTTCAGCTTCAAATTTTAATATTTATCTACTGAGTAAAGTGAATTTTAAATTAAACTTTAAAATTGGCAAAGTAGGCATTTCACTTTTTTTTTCTCCAATTATTTCCCTACATAAACCCGAAAGTGGATTAGCAAAAAGGGCGTTTATAACCTATATATATATATATATAATCATTTCACCACAAGCAAGGCAGTACTGCTACTGGTGCACAGGGGGTTATATAAGAGGTGAGTGATGAGAAAGAGGAACAAGTTACATGGGGAGTCAGAATAGATAAGTGAAAAATGAGAGCTGTATGAGAATAGAGTGGAAAGAGAGAAGAACATGATACAAGGGTTGTCAGGGAAATGATACGAGTCAAAGAGATAAGAGATGGCAATTGACATCACATTTAAATTCTTGGAGATTGTTCCTGTCAGGGAAGCAAGTGAGAGAGAGAGAGAGAGACTGAGAAAGTGATGCAGAGAGAAAGAATGGGGGACTAGTTGCAAATCTTGCTCTGCATGAGAACCATTTTCTGGAACTTCAAAGAAAAACTTTCAGCTATTGTGGTGTCAAAATATCTACAAAAAGTGAATGAAATATATATATACACACACACACAATCTTCTACCAAATATATTTCAATTACACTGCTATTAGAGCTTTCCAAAAATAAACATTTGTACCATAAAAATAGAGGTTCAATAAAAAGGCTTATAATATTTTTGAAAAGATATTTTTAATTTTAAAAAAGATTTACTTGCCTCACTACAGGAAAAAAATTAATAAAAAGTACATTTTTTAACATGAAGCCCTTAAACTCTTTAATATTGTATGCTTCCAAAACTTTTCCACTTAATTTGCAATCTTTGAAGCTAATGAATTATAGACAAATAGATTTTGGAAATAGGTTTCCAATTTCTTCTCAGGTCTACTTCCATGCTATAATTCTCTGACTTATTTTATATTTCAGGCATAGATGTTAAGAATATAAAGTTGGCTTCCATCAATCCTATCCCTTAAATGACTGCTAAATAAGTGAATCCTTATTTTTGTGCATGTGAATCTAGAAAATATGGCGACATATATGTACAACCAAATAAGTTCAAAATTTAACCAGACTGTTTAGGCTAGAAATAGATGATTATAAGCCAAAATATACATTTGCCCATTAAAAGATGAATACACTTAAATAAATGAAATCAATACTCTCTATTATAATAAAGACCGTTGTATATATATATATGTGTGTGTGTGTGTGTGTGTGTGTATATATATATATATATATATATATATATATATATATATAGCATAGCACACTAGGTATACAATCCAGGTAAATTCCGATAGAGACAAACTCAAGAGAACTCCATGTTGAATTCATTTATTTAATTTAACAGAGTAATATAATTTATAAAAGATTTTAGATTATTACAATGGGTAATACATATTTCATCATGTCCTGATGTTATTATCACAGCTCGTCAGACCCAAATGGTACAACAGTTGGTCCTCAAAATATATATATATATATATATAATATATATATATATATATATATATATAAGCTGTTCTCATTTATATGCTGTTTATAAAAAAAAATATATGGAAAAATAAAAATCAAGTTTAAGTCATTTTATTCAACTTTACATCTGCCCACTACAAATATTGATATTGTAACATTACTAGAAAAGCATATGAGCACATAAAATCATGTGACTGCACAATGAATAAGAAATAATTTTGCTCCTTATCATGTAATCCTTGAAGAAAAGAAGAACATAATTCAAAGAACTCTTAACCAGTTTCTTATTAAAAAGCATATTGAACAACAACAACAACAGCCAGAATCTGCTGTTGAAGCTGATGATCCACAGCCATCTACATCCATGATGTAAATAATCAAATTGAATGTAAATATAGGTAAATTTAATATAAATTAGTTTATTTTCTACTATCACAAAATAATTTTAATAACTATTTGTTATTTAACCTTACAAAATCACTTTATTTTATAATATCTTAGAGCAAACCACATTCACAAATAAAGAGTCCACAATGTACTGTAAAGACTGCCAAATTGTAAGCATCTACATTTACAAGTATGTACGTACATGTATCCTTAAATAAAACACCTGGTCTTACCACTGAGATGTGACATAGCACAAGGTTGGGTTTAGTGTTAGGAAACCGAATATGTATGCTCAGGTCATGACCTAAAACTGTCTAGCCCCAGCAACCATCACTTGTTGCACTGGCAACCAACCAATCTACCTAGGGTGGTCCAGCCTTAGACATCTGTCCCCTGTGATCAGGCATCTCTCAGAGTTTATTTTTCTCAGTCTCAGACAGAGACACAACAGAGTCACACTCTGCCCGAAAACAGGGAGATGATCTTTGGGAGACAGGCATAATCATAAACTCAGAAAAGTAGCTTGCCTAAAATATAAAGGAAAAGAAGGATTTCAAACCTCCACGGCTTTGCAGCTATTTCTACTTATGCAAAAGGCTTCGATTATAACCCCCCTACCCCTGGTACCAAATACAAAGTCATGTTCCTAACACAATTGTGGCTGTATTCAGCAATGTTCTGGCAATTTCTGTATCAATACAAGAACAATGTTTTTTTTTTTTAATCTTATCACCCCGAGCAAGGCAGTAACACCACTGATGTGCAGGGGGCTACATAAGAGTGAAAAGATTGGAAAAGAGAAAGCCGGAAACCACATCCTAAACAGGGAACAAGTGATGAGCCTCTTCACCTGTTCAATAGACGTGGATGGAGTATGAACCGGGCGATCTAGTAGAAAGTAGATAGACTAAACTATTGCCTGGTTCACACTCCAACCACGTCTATTGAACAGGTGAAGAGGCTCATCACTTGTTCCCTGTTTAGGATGTGGTTTCTGGCTTTCTCTTCAATTTTTTCACTCTTTTCTTTTTTCTTTTTTTTTCAATTGTATCAACATTTATATTTCCAGTGGACTGTTTTACTGGGACACCTACTGCATGTGTAACAGTTTGGCCTCCATATCTACCTACCGGTTCCTGTTGCACTGGAGTGATAGGAAGTCACTGTCCAGACAATATATCTGAAGTATCATACAAAGCACAACTCCAGTGTCTCCTAAGATGACGACTTCTTTTGTCCTTAATCCCAAAAGGAGTTGTTGTTGGTGCTGACATGTTCAGCTGTCCACCATTCTTCTCCATCTGTTGCAGTCATGTACCAGAGCCAGGGTCTCCACAAATGTTTTCTTGGTGTGTTCATCATTTGGTATGTCATGGGCATTTTAACCTGATAGAGTCAATCCCTCTCCTAAGACTGATGGATGCCTATTTTATCTAATTAAGATATATAAATTCAGCTTCTTTCTGATCAGTCAACTTTGATGTTCAAAAATTTAAATACAATATCAATTGTTATTTTCCGTCTTCATAATTCCTGTTTTTTATTGTTCTCTTTCATTAATATTTTTTTTCTCATATTCTCAAACACTTAATAAACCACTTACATCTTAGTGGCTTTATTGCCTTGTGAAATGCTAAAAAAAAAAAAGAGGGAAATTTTTTTCAATTTCCAGATTGAATTTTGAAAATATTTTGTGCTGAATATTTTTTACTGACACAGGCAAGAAATATTACTTATCAAGTCATTCTTCACAGGTTTTCATTAATGACAGTCAAAAGAAACCCATAAGCTGGCATTCCTCAGGGTTCTTTTCTTGGTCCTACCCTCACTCCACTGCATATTAATGAGCTGCCTAAAGCATACTCTGGTCATTAGGGAATATCTATACAGATGATACAACATTTACAGTTGCACCACCAAAATTCTGGATAGCCAGAACTTAGCAGCTCCTCTCTCCTCTGACCTACCCCACAGGGTTTGTAAAATTCAATATGGCCTCTTGCCTAGATCATCTATTGGTACTCAAGCTCACACCAAACCTCAAGTGAAACTTATACAATTTATTGCTGCTGGGAAAATGGTCAGTTCATTGTTATCGTATACCTACCTGTATACAGGAAGAGGACGTTCTTATTCTCTTATATACACTACCGGCCATAATTATTAGGCCACCCCAGTGTTTTAAAAAAAATGATCTATTTCATACTATTTTTTAGTATTTGTTGCCAAGTGAATAACTGTAAATGAAAATAGAATGGTTCTTTTGTTAATACTGCACAATAACATGTGCATCAAATGTTATATAAGTGAATCTACTTCATGCAGTGTGCGAGTCTTGTATTTGTGATAACTATTATTCCCAACCTTTATTTTGGTGATTACTCATGAAGTAACATTTTAGGGTTACAACAATTGTACCATCCCAGGAAGTATCTGACTCCTGCTATACTTTACATTAACAAGAGCCATATCAAACCAAAAATAGAGTATTGCTGCCATATCTGACCTGGAGCTGCCTCATTTTCACTTACCTGTTTTGATATACTTCAAAAACATATATGTGGTCTTGTGGGTGATGAATCATTTTCCATCTTGAAAGCCCTTTCCCTCCCATATACACTTTATTGCTGTTTCTATAGCAAGTGTCTTCATGAACTACATTTCTTAGTTCTACCATCAATGGCATTTGCAACCATGCCTTGTACACACATGTGAATCATTTCCATTCCTTTAGTAAGAAGTTCAACTTTCTTGTGGAACAGACTCTTAGCAGGATGTTTTCCCAATCATTATTCAAGTGTAGGGTTAACTGTTATCTTGTATAACCCCATGAACTTCACTTCACACGTTATGCTCATAGAACATCTCACATTAGCCCTAAACATTGAGGGTTTCTTGAGTCTTGTATTGGGTGGCTGTTAGTATCATTTTTCTTTTTAAATACACAAGTGAAGATTTAAAAAAAAACATTTGCATCAGTTTGGTTTTGTTAGTTACTTTGTTTTACTTATATGGAAGCCACACATCAAATAAAAAAAAAAATTACTGGATTTTATTTCTATATATATATTTTTACTGTTGCATTGTTATAGCGTTGTTGCCTGTCTGTACTGGCCCATTTTGGAAAAAAAATTACAATTGATTATAAAGATATTGATTTCTCATTGGCACCAACATGTTGGTTTTGTCAAATCTTAGACTTTTTCTATGTTACAATTCCATCTACTATATTCATCATAAATTGCACACTTTGGATTATCATTTATTGTAGTCTTTACAGAATTTTTTTAATGAAAATTATTTCTATTCACTGGAAGACTGCAAAAGGCAGCTCAATTAGTTCTTTACTGAAAAAGAGACGTTTTCAAAGGATAGAATTCAGAAATAGTAGAAGATAGAACAAAACGATATGGTTGTTCCCAAAACATTGTGTTGAATCTGAAAAACAATTTTTGATTTTTACTTAATTAAACTTTTTGGTTACTTGATATTTTATGGCATAAGTATAACACTTCAAATTATTATTTCAACTATAACACAGCTCCTGACTGCATCCAGTCAACTTTCCTGACACTTGTCTGATTCTGCCCATGCTGTATTGTTGTGGTTCTTGGATTAACCAAAGCAGGACCACTTATTACCACTTGATGAGGATGATCCATACATGCGAGAGATTGGTATATAATGAAAACCAGATTTAAGACCACAGCAACACAATGTAGATTTATATATATTAAATAATTACAAATCAAAATAAGTGACAAAAAAGAAATATCAGTTGGCTGGTATTTCAGTAGCATGATAATATTCTTGTTGTATTATTTCTATGGGATGATTGGTTATTCAACTTCCAGTTGGTTGAATGTGCAATATTTCTCTCTCCTGTCATCCATTTCTAGCAGCAGGCGAGTTTTCAGACCGACCGGATTTCAAATCTCTTTCCATCCTCTTCTCCCAAGACACAGGAGCTGGCTGACTAATCTCATCTTGCATTCTGATTTTGTTAAACAAGCAATCCAAAGAGAAAGAGGGATGCAAGGTTTTCATTTCCCTCAATGTATAACTTAACAGTTCAAAATGAAAACAAGTACATTTAACCATTCTGACTTCCATTAGAAGGAGAGAAAACACATTCCCTCTATTTGTTTGCCTGCTTGTATCAACTGTCCTGGTAACCTTGTCCACAGGAAATTATCAAGGCCACATTTCATATGTTGTGACTAGAATCACTTTGATAAATTTGCTTAAAAATAATTTTGTACTCAGTATACTTTGCACCTGGGTTTTTCCACTTGCTAATATTTTGGCTACTTTTCCTGACAAAAATAATTATATTTTCCAGTTTTCAAGAAATCTCTTCTCATCTTGAAAATCACTTAAAATTAATACCAGTCATCTGACAATAGGGTTACACAACAACAAAACTAATACTTTCTGTTTGTCATTTTATTTTACAGGTTCTTTCCCAGCATGCAAATTGATTTTGGAACAAGCTGGACCCCATGTTATCGATGACCGTGATAATATGGACAGAACAGCTTTACATCTGGCCACAATTAGAGGTCATGGAACTGTACTAAATTTTCTTTTGGAAAATGGAGGTACTGATCCCCCTTTCTTTTTGTTGAATTTTTTTTTTTTTTTTTTTTTGGCTGTCTGATTCTTTTGGTTGGTATAATATTAATATTGGATATTTGTTTGTTTATTCCTTAGGGAAAAATCTGAAAAGTGTCTTTTTTACCATTTTTTTTTACTAGTCCTGTTTTTTTGTTCATCTGATCTTTTCCACATTTTTTGATGCCTTATTATATTTTTTTTTTTTTTTTTTTTACTCATTTCACCCCAAGCAAGGCGATAACACCACTGATGCTCAGGGGGCTACATAAGAGTGAAAAGATTGGAAAAGAGAAAAACCGGAAACCACATCCTAAACAGGAAACAAGGGATGAGCCTCTACACCTGTTCAATAGACGTGGGTGGAGTGTGAACCGGGCGATAGTTTAGTCTATCTACTCCAATTGAAAAAAAAATAAAATAAAAAAAAAAGAGTGAAAAGATTGGAAAAGAGAAAAACCGGAAACCACATCCTAAACAGGAAACAAAGGATAAGCCTCTTCACCTGTTCAATAGACGTGGGTGGAGTGTGAACTTTTATCTATATTTTTGGAGGAGTTATTAATATATTTATATTATATTTCTGATGTTATTATATTAACACTAGCAGTATAACCCGGCGTTGCTCGGGTGTAATGAAAGCTTTAAAACTAATCCATGGTCCTGGAGCTCAGACTCTTTGGACGTTGGCACGAAAGACTAAAAAGCAATAGTTGTTTCCAGTTAAAGTTAGACTGAAAGAAAAATGAATGGATGTAAGTCAAATTTTGATTTCCTGGTATCGATATGAAATAAGTTTTTTTCGTCATAAACTGAATTTTGAAGGCTAAATAAGTCCTCTGAGTAAATGGTATCATGGCTGAGACTAATAACTACAATTATACCTACTTAGAGCCAAACCCGAAGCAAAAACTGAAAGGGCTGAAAAAATACAGGCATACAGGCATACAGGCAGATAAACAGACACACACACAAAGATCTTACCTTTTATATATATATATATATATATGTATATATATTATCAACTTTTTGCACTATTGTAAGAACAGAAACCTTGAAACTTCTGAATATCGTTTCTTATGTCTTTGTCTATGAGTGTATCAAATTTGATTAAAATCGGACCACTCCTTCTATAACCCGATTTTTTCGGTTATCGATTTTCGATATTTATCAGGGGTACCTCGACACAAAACCTAGCTAAGAACACTCGCAGACGCTTATAGTACAACTGTGTAAATTTTCAAGAAAATCGGTTCAGCCATTTTGGAGTCTATAGGTAACGGACACACACACAGACACACACACACACGGACAACGTTCCATTTATAAATAAGTTTAGATAAGTTTATTACATTTACATTTTATTGATATTTTTTATGTGCTATTCATAAATAAAATAATATAATCACAGATTATAAATATAAATTAATATAAGTATAATAAAAATGTGTTATATTTATATTGGATCTGTTATCAATATTTTTGACGTATTAAATTTATTACATATATTTTTATCTGTTATTATTATATTTTTATTATTAGTAATTTTGGAAGTGTTATTATATTTTTTATGTTATTAATAATTTCAAACAAGCCTTATCTTTTCTTTCTGAAGATTTTGTTAAATGCCTCATTTATCATTTCTTATATTCAGTTTATTTCCAGCAACAAATTCTCTGCTGTTAAAAGGAAATTTCATCTTGTTCAAAGTTTTCTTGATTAGCTGACCAAGTTATAAGCAGAGGCGGAAGCAATTCATTTTTGTTATGATATTTGAACAACTTTTGTCAACCGAATTTCATGTTTTCATTGTCATTCGTCTCCATCAGATACTCTGCTTAAACTTAAAAGCATTATTGATATCAAAATTATATACAATAGGATCAGCCAGTCAGTTAATTGCCACACATAATAAACACTTGGGTGATCATGTCTCTTTTGAGTCATGACTGCCTAGGCAGAAAATTTTCCTGTAGTAGGTTGCCATTTCTCCATTTCTTTCTGCAGTAGACTGATTATTAACCAAGGCTAGAGAATCCAATCTGTCCTGTTATTTAACCCATAGCTGGAGGGAGAAGAAATGGATTAATACTTTTCCCAAAGGTATTTGTGTGTAAATGAATGAAACAAATTTGACTGGAATTCGGCTCTCTGATTTCTTATTCCAAACCAATATCCATGACACCACAATGCGCATCCATTATGATACCCTCTACAAAAAAAAGAATTGATTATGATGCATATACTACAGGGGTGTCCAGTAAAAAAGTGGCAAATTTATTATCACTATTTTAGTTTTTAGGAATAATTGACCTTGAATAATCTTGAATAAATTTTTGCCTAATTACTTAATTCTGATTGGTTGTTTTATGATTGACTAGCAGTATAGCCTGGCGTTGCTCGGGTGTAATGAAAGCTTTAAAACTAATCCATGGTCCTGGAGCTCAGACTCAGCCAAAAGAATATTTGTGTGAAGTTTGGTAGGAATCAGATAAAAATTGTGGATTTGTATAAAGGACATACAGACAGATAAACAGACACAAACACAAACATCTTGCCTTTTATATATATATATATATATATATTATCGATTTTCTGCACTATTGTAAGAACTGCAACCTTGAAACTTCTGAATATCATTTCTTATGTCTTTGTCTATGAGTGTATCAAATTTGATTAAAATCAGACCACTCCTTCTATAACCCAATTTTTTCGATTATCGATTTTCTATATTTATCAGGTGTACCTCGACAGAAAACCTAGCTAAGAACACTCGCAGACGCTTATAGTACAGCTGTGTAAATTTTCAAGAAAATCAGTTCAGCCGTTTCAGAGTCTATAGGTAATGGACACACACACACACACACACACAAAGTTCCATTTATAAATAAGTTTAGATTAATTGCTACTTGATGTTGTGATTCGTCCTTTAAATGTCATGTGCCGACAACTTTGTCTTTCATTCTGCCTTTCTTGTATAGCTAAACAACTCACTGATTTTGAGCAACAAGTTATCGTACTTTTCAAAGAAAAAACATCAGGAGTGGGGATCGACAAAATATTTATTGAATTTTTCAGTCGCATCAGTCGTCACCAGTTTTCTCACATTTTTCTGAATTTACTGCTTTTTACTGGGTACACTGTAGATATACTTGCACATTGTGATACTAGGTATCCCTAGTCTATACTATTCTGAGTCAGTTGTCAAATGGTGTGGTTCTGAATTTATTGATTTCTGGTCTGGGACACTTTTTTTCCTGGTGTTTCTAAGCATACTTATCAATTTTACTAATGACTGATAGAAAAGAACACTTTTGAAGAAACCTGCAGCTGAAGCTGTTTTGATATTTCTGAGAAAATACTGAAGAGAAGAAAACAAGTGTATGAGGGACATTCACATTTCAAATTTGATGAAATGTCAGCTGAAGACCAATTACAATCCACGAGGGTCATTCAATAAACCAGGGGAATTTTTCGGTATAAGGACTTCTACGAGGGTCATTCAATAAATCAGGTGAATTTTTCGGTATAAGGACTTCTAATACTTCTAATTTCTTTCCTTTACTTCTTTTTCAAAGGGATTTAATTTTTTTGCAGATTGAAAAAAAACTTTGAGAGTTTTGGTGAAAAACAAAGATGGCCGACCAAGAAGCATGCTCCAGGATTTAAGAGAGGTCAGTTAACAAGTTTTTGGTTGCTGAAGGATGCAAACCAGTAGAAATTCATAGGAGAATGTCAACTGTGTATGGTGCCACATGTTTCAGCCAAAAAAATGTCTACAAGTGGGCTAAATTGTTTAAAGAAGGACAGAGAAGTGTTGAGGATGAAGACAGGCCTGGGAGGTCTACAGCAATGAAGTCTCCTGAGGTGATCGAATCAGTCAAAGACCTCATTCAGTCTGACAGAAGGGTGACAGTGGATGACATTGCAAGGACTTTGAGCCTATCTGTTTGGACAGCACACAAAATTGTCCATGATGACTTTGCCTACTCAAAGATCAGCTGCCGGTGGGTGCCAAAGATGCTTACTGCAGAGCACAAACAGAAGAGGGTTGAGTTATCCTAGCAGTGTCTCTCCCACTATGAGAAGGATGGTGGTGAGTTTCTGAAGAAAGTGATAACATGTGACGAGACATGGGTTTGGCACTATGAGCCTGAGTTCAAATGACAATCCATAGAGTGAAAGCACACAGGCTCTCCAGTGAAGAAGAAGTTCAAGTCTCAGCAGTCCACGGGGAAGGTGATGCTCACCATTTTTTGGCCAAATCAAGGCCCAATCACCATTTCGTTCCTTGAGAAAGGAAGCACTGTGAACTACTGTTAACTGCTGAGACAGGTCAAGAAAGACATAAAGAACAAACGCAGAGGTCATCAGTCACATGAAGTCGTCTTACATAAAGACAACGCAAGGCCTCACACAGCAGCCCAAACGATGCAGACCATTAACAAGCTAGGCTGGTGTGCTGAGAACTGCTCCCTCATCCCCCTTACAGCCCAGACCTTGCCCCTTCAGACTTTCACCTGTTTGGTCCCTTCAGAGCGTTCATGAGAGGCATGAAGTTTGAAAGTGATGATGAAGTCAAAAGTGCTGTGAGCGATTGGCTGAGACATCAGTCCAAAGATTTTTACACTGAGGGAATACGAAAAGTTGTGCAAAGATGGGAAAAGTGTGTGACACTGCTGGGAGACTACGTTGAAAAATTTAAAAAAAAGTAAGCTTCTATCTGTATTAGAAGTCCTTATACCACAAAATTCACCTTATTTATTGACTGACCCTCGTAGTTTGTCTTCAACAAGCCAAAATAATGAAAACCTTGAAATTACTGCCATGTAATCAATATAGATCACCATCGGATAATTAATGAGATTTAAGAAACTAGTTTGTTACAAAGTGCATAACATCAAATATTATAAGATTTTAAAATTAAATTCAGTTTCGCAAAATTCATGCTTTGAGTTAAATAGTCGGACTTGTATCTGGAAAAGTCATCATTATTCTCAAATTATTATTGCACTATTTATGAAAAAAGAAAAAAAGATTCTTACTGTAAAAAAATGTTTCCACTTTAAATTCCCAACAAAGGGTTGATAATCCATAAAAAATCCGTCAGTCAATCCCAAATGAACAGATACCTAAAGAAGGCATGTGGGTACATTGGAAAAAATGTTTTGATAACAACAGCAAAAATGAGGATATTAGTTTAACTGTAAATAATTGCTCCTCATCCCAGAAATTCAGACAAAAACTGAGAAAACAAGTTCAAAATGATTCACAGCTTCACCCCAAAATTGTGACTGAGGACGAGACTTACTTTTAAAAAGAATCTGAGTTGAATTTTTAAGTATGCCAACACAAGTATATCTTTAGAGAACCAGCATGCTATTCTGACATACCTGTAATGGCTGGGTGCCTGTATCCAAGTATGCCTGTTATCTAGAGTGGCTAGCCAATCCTTATTGCAGATGCTAGGCACATTTCTTCTTGTTCAATATCCACAGAGCCCACCTGTGGTGTATACTGCAACTATGCTGAGCGAACCGTAGTTACAGTTTCTGGGAGAGAGAGTGCATTAGCAGGCGTAATCAAAAGTGTGAACAAATATTCAATCATAATGATTTGCTACCAGAAGCATCAACGATTCCCAAATAGTTCCATCTACCCACAAAGCTTGGATCAAACTATGGTGAGGCTTTCAGGTACGTTCCTAAGGTGCCGCACTCTGGGGTCTCTTTTACAAGCCGATAACATCAAGAAGTGACCTTCCTGGTAAGTGATATTTGAACCTGGGTCTCATGTTTGCAAAGCAAGTATTCTAACCAATCGTCCACATGCTCATTGATATACCTGTACCAGTTTTAGCAAAACCTTTTATTTTGTGTGTTTGTTGTTAGAACGCTAGATACCAAAACTTTAAATTTGTAATTACCAGACTACATATTCACATTAATTTATATTTTTGTCTTTTAGCTGATTTAGAGTTAAGAGACCGTTTCCAAGCCACAGCCTGGGATTATGCCAAGAACAAACAGCTACACTATTGTCAATTAATCATGATGTCTCACAAACGTCAGTCACTACAGTCCAGCCCCCGAGACAATGGCTCCAATGGGGATGTCATAGGAAGTAATGGCAATTTAGAGCCATGGATGAAAAGTCAGGAAAATATGCCAGAATCTACACCTGGTAGAATTCAATATAATTTAGGCTTAACAGGTCGAAGCAACAATGGTGATGTCAGTTCAAGGAATTATAATAGCAGAAACACTGCCAATGCTGTTGCAGCAAACAACAATAATAATAATATTCCTGGCTCTAAACCGATGACAGTTAAAGCAAATCCTCAGCCTATCCAAGTATGTGGCACTGAAAATCATGTCTACAGTAAAATGTACTTCAAAGAAAATGAGGTAAGTCTGGAAGTAACACACATGTGAAGTTTTTAGAATAAATGTGTAATTTACAAACTTTGTGAAGTCATTTTTGGTTACATTTGCATTTTATGAATTTATCAGCAGTGACATCTGTTAATAAAATTTAAAACAGTAGCAAAACTGTAACAAAAATAGATCCCTTGTTGGAAATGACCAATAAAGTCGTCTGTTTCAAATCAGAAGTTCACACAGAAGTGAGATAATCTGTACTGTTAAGCTTGCTAAACTATAAATTTTTCATTCTGGTATCTTCACGGATATTTATAAAGAAAATTAACTTCTATAAACTTCCAAAATATCTGTAGTTGCAAAACTCTTAAAACAAAACAAAACAAAAAAAACAAAGATACAAGGGTTAGACAAAAACTAAAGCTTTTTCTTTATTTACAACAAGCTATTTTTTTAATTATTTACAACACATAACTTGCCTTCATTTTACAACATATTTTTTTAAAAAATCATCTCACCCCAAGCAATGCATTTTACTGCCACTGTTGTGCAGGGGGTTACATAGAGGAAAGTGATGAGAAAGTGGGGTTAGTTATGGGAAATGTCAAGAGGAGGGTAATAGACGGATGTGAATACCAAGAATAGGGATGGGGTAGAGGAGAAAAAAGAGAGTGAGAGAATGGATGCAAGTTAGTGAGATAGGAGATGTCTATTGACCTTACATTTAAATTCCTGGAGATTGTAGATGTCGGGGAAACAAGTATATGGAATGAAATTCCACAGGTGGGAGGTGCAATAAAAGAAGTTGTTAGAGTAGAAATTGCAGTTATTTTATCGGTTTCACTGTAAAAGGATGGGACCTAGTTGCTAATCTAGTAGCTCATGTAAATTCATACCTAGGAGGCACCAGTAATCTAAGTTCATTGGCGCAGAAGCTGTGAAAGTATTTATAGAAGAGGCACAGGAAAGCCATGTCACGCCGGTGAGATACCGACTGCAGCCGAGCTGCCAAGTCAGTATCTATCACATTTAATAGTAAAAATTTAGTAGTGAATGTGTGGGTAGTGTAATTGGATGATGGCTCAGAATTTGGAAATTGGAGAGCCAAGTTCTAATTCCAGTTGAGGTCATTACATTCACTTACATGCTAATACGCTTGGAAGGGTATGAATCCAACTCTTCTTTCTTATTCTTATGTGTGCTTATTAAGAAATACAGGAGAGCAGTGGATAGTGGCATGGATTGAGAAATCAGAGAGCGAAGTTCTAATTCCAGTCAAGTTCATTACATTCACTTATGCACAAGTGCCCTTGACAAAGGGATGAATCCATCTTGTACAGTCCTGGGTATGACTGTAAACTGCATCAAGCAGCAAGGTCTCTGATTGGGAGGTCGTGAGGAGCATGGAACCACCTCTTAATTGCTGTTGTTCCCAGGTCCACCCTAACCTAGAGTGATAGCACCTGTTAGAGTTCCAGGTATGGGTAAATAGTTGACCCCCAAACTAGGGTCCAAATGCTATAAAAGTATTCAATAAAACTTTTTTGAATGAAAAATGTTACCAACAAAACTTTTTTGAATGAAAAATGTTACCAACAAAACTTTTTTGAATGAAAAACGTTACCAACAAAACCTCTGTGAAAAAAGTATAAACAAAAACAATAAAACAAATAATCTAAATAAAACAAATCAAAACAATTTTCAGCATTAAATGACCTAATGAAGGTTGATATGCTGGTTAAATGAACCAACCAACCAACCAACCAACCAACCAACCAACCAACCAACCAACCAACCAACCAACAATCTTCTACCATCTATGGCTTAAATAGTAGGCCATAATGGGCCCTTCAGCCTCAGATCAGCCTAGGAGAAGGATAACTCTGAATTCAAAACCGTATGTAGCCCTGGTGAAGTATATACTATGCAGCTAATGAAAAGATCATGGAGTTCACAAAACTATAATCCTGACAGCCTTAATTGACTGAATAGTATAAGCACACAAAGCAGACCAAAATGGACAGAAAAATCTGAAGATTTTAAATCTAGTCCTCAACATGGTCTCTTCCTCAAGTATCGGTCCTGGGCATGATGATAAACTGCATCCAGCAGCAAGGTCTCTGATTGGGAGGTTGTGAGGAGCATGGAACCACCTCTTAGTTGCTGTCATTCTCAGGTCCACCCTGACCCAGAGTGGTAGCACCTGTTAGGGTCCCAACTATGGGGAAATAGTCAACCCCCAAACTGGGGTCAAAACATTACGGAAGTATAAAAATAGACTTTTATAGAAAAATATACATTTTTGAAGGAAAAAAAATATCTCCAGAAAAACATTTTTGAATACAAAACTAGAAGACATTTTCAGTTTTCTAAAATGGTAAACAAAACATTTTCATTAAATTTTCATATAAACCAACCTTCTCACTATAACTGAACATAAAAAAAATACCTTAAAACCCCACATTTTTAGCATTAAATAACCCACAGAGGTTAATGTAGCATTAAACAAAACTCAAACTCCTCAAGTATAGTACTCCATATTTGGATAAGTGCATGTATGCCTGTCTTGTAGACATTTCATGTCTGCTTTTTTAGCCATGTGAAAGTTGCCATTTTCACCTCATCATCACTAGAGAACTGCTGTTCTTTAAGTGCTATCCATATTTTGCAGCTCCTAAATTTCTTGAACAGCAACAATCCTCTACTTCTGCATGAATTCTCTCTTTATTCTGGGAACCGACTTTGTACAGATTGACTCATTAATAGAGAGCATTAAATTGGAGGCTCACCCAAAGGCTTTCACAGTTTTGCAATAATAGTTGTTCTCATAGCTGTAATGAAAGCCTCAGCACTCTTTACGGTTTTATCTCCATTCACAGCAGCAGCTGGTCTGTTCTTCTTCTTCTATGTGCCCTGTCCCTTCAGGACGTTGGTAATCATGGCTTTCTACATCTCCCTATTTCTGGTGGTTCTTAGCGTGCCTTCTCCTGTTACACCAAGCAACCTTCATTCCATCATCCACCTGATTAGGTCCTTCAAATATGTTATCTGCTGTTTTTCCCTGTCTCTTTTCCCCTCTATCTACAGGTTCTCCAAGCTCTCCTTCCTCATTGCATGTCCCAGAAACTTTAGCTGTCTCTTCCTGATGCTCAGTATTAATTTCCTTTTCATTTCCATCATTTCCAAAACCTCATCACTGCTCACATGCTCAACCCATGATATCTGCAGCATCCTTCTATAGAACCACATATGCAGTTTATTTGTAGTTACTGAATTCAAATATATATTATTTGCTTACTGAACTAGTAACTCCAAATATCTATTTACGAGAAATACATTGAAGATATTTTAAAATCCTCCACTACCCTAGTTAATAATATATACTGCTAAACAAAAACAAAAAAAAATACAAAGACAAGCCAAAATCTAGGCACATATTATGCACAAACACTCTGGAGTGGAGAATCATAGTCAAATGCAAAATAAGTAACAGAACTGTCCAACAGACATAATTAAAAAAATTTACAATGAGCAATAACAAGAAAAATAGGAGGGCAAAAAATAATATAAAGCAAGCAAGCAAGCAATATATGCAAGGCAAATTAACAATAACAAGGCAAAAAGAATTGGTGTTGACTTACAAAAGAACAGGGCAAAGAATAATATAAAGCAAACAAACAATATAATATATGCAAGACACGTAGATCACAAACTAAGAATTGGTGTCAACACACAGAAGCAAGTTTAGACAAGCGAATGTAGCATTCTGACATCAAGGCAAGACAGACCAGGACTGAGTCAGGTCAAACCGAGAATTGGTCTATTTTATTGGTTAGAAACAGGGTGAGACTGGTGAGAAAGAGCAGACTGGTGAACAAATTCTAAGAATTAGATATTATACTTTAGATAAGGGTTTTGGCTAAAGAAGTCTCTTAAAAACCTCTTTTGTTTTGCTTTTTAATTAATGACCTTTTAAATACATGAGGTTGGTAACAGTTTATTTATTTTTACATGGGCTGGTTACTAAAACTTAATATTTTCACATCTATTGATTTGATGACAAGCAAAAATGTAGGATATTTAAATTTTGTAATAAATATGAAGCAATCTTTTTAAACATTTCTACATATAGAATACTAAGCCTTGATGGGTTACCTGCTATGCCCCACATATTTATTGATGAAATGCAAGTGACCTTATCACCAAGTAATTTGGTAAAGGCAACATCTAGCTGAGTTGATTGATTTTGAACTAGATTTAATACAAAAAATATATATCAGATAGCAACCTTTGTAATGGAAGACGTTGATCAACATGTCTGTTCATGTTTGTAAGAAAGGCCTGACAAATGAAAAACTATAAAAATAATAACCTGCTTTGTTGCCTATCTACCACATTGACGGCCGTCAAGTTAAACAACTCTACACTGCAGTTAATTGTGAATTCCATAATCAGTTTCAAAGCTGTATTTTATGTGCTTTGTTTGGGCTACATATGGTTTTAAATTAAGACCAAACTAGTTGCCAACCATGGCTATAGAGCCCAGTCTGCCCTATTATTTAATGTGTAGAGTGAGATTTGAATATGTTAGTTATTTAGTATATTAATTATTTAACATAGATATGTTAAATAATTAATATACTGAATAAGAGGAATCAAAATCTGTTTCTTCTACCCTCAGATTGAAAGAAAATTGAAGCAGTCAAGAGACTGATAATATTTATGGATGTTAGATAAGATTATCACCAGTCTCTTGACTACTTCAATTACCGTTCAATCTGAGGGTAGGAGAAACAGACTTTGATTCCTCTTGCTCATGATCCTTTCAATGGTTTTTTAGAGAGCTTGGTAGCACCCATCTCCACTCCAAGCTCTTGACTGGCAATTGAAATCCATGGAATATAGTAAGGGTCACCCTCAGTCTGGATACTAGACTCAGATTTTGAATTCAGAGTTGTTTTTCTTTAGACTCGGTGCCATTTAAGCTTATAGGACACAGTCTGTCCTAATTTATATACATATCTAGAGGGGGAGATGGATTCATGCCTTTCCCAAGGGTATTAGCACATTCAGTCAGTTAAGTGCCATACGCTTCTCCCTCCAGCTATAGGTTGAACTGGGCAGAAGATTATCCTACAGTACATTGCCATTGCTATCTGTGGTAGACTGGTTGCCAGCCAAGGCTATAGAACCCAATCTTTCCTGTTATTTAATCCATAACTGGAAGGAAGAGACGGATTAATACCTTTCCCAAGGGTATTTGCGCGTAAGTGAATGCAATGAATTCAACTGGAATTTGAACTCAGCTCCCCGATTTCTCGTTCCGAGCCAATATCCACTGCACCACAATGCACATCCATTAGCACATTAGGATATCCATTTTCTTTTTAAATGCCACATTTTTTCAGAATGTAAGTCATTATGACTTTTACTGGATTTTTTTATTATCCATGTACTGCCATGGAGGATATACATTGTGGTGCAGTGGATATTGGCTCAGGATGAGAAATCAGAGAGCAGAGTTCAAATTCCAGTTGAATTCATTGTCTTCGCTTCTCCCTCCAGCTTCTCCCTCCAGCTATAGGCCAAATAGCAGGACAGATTCTATAGTCTTAGCTGGCAACCAGTCTATTGCAGAAGTATATGGCAACCTATTGTGTGAAAATCTTCTGCTTAGTCAGTCATGTTTCTTTCGAGACATGATCGCCTAAGCGTATATCACGTATGGCACTTAACTGACTGACTGTGGGAAAATCTTCTGCCTAGTCAGTCATGTCTCTTTCAAGATATGATCACTCAAATATGTATCATGTATGGCACTTAACTGGCCATGATATTTTGAGAAAGTTAATGGAGTAGTTTACTTTTACCTTGTTCATGGTTTTTTAAGTTAATTTTTTCTTTCTAGACTGGGTTCTCTAGCCTTGAGTAGTAGCAAGTCTATTTTGCTATTTAACTCATAGCTTGGGAAAGAAGAAAAGGATTATTGTTTGCCAAAGGGTACCTGTGCAAAAGTGAATGCCACAGACTAAGTAGAAATTTGAATTGGGCTTTCAGATTCCATTTTCCATGCTTAGGAATTACTACCCTACCTCTACAGTTGTTATGACATTTGTTAAATTGAAAACCCTTTAAGTTTCACATACATACATTAAGCTGTCTGAATAATTTGAATTTTTGTGAATATATCTCATAAGCTTTTCCTATGAATTCAATAAATTGTAGATTCAAGTTCAAAATTTTTTACAGAGATTAGAAATCACAATTTTAAAGTTAATAACACATTAAATGTACCCTTTACAATTTTTGTTTTAAGGTAAAACCAGTCAAAGATCTGATATCGTCTCCTTGTCCTCCAAAGCGGCCAAGGACAGGCACATGCTTGGCAAGAGCCAGTTTTCAACATAGAAGTTTGAGTGAATCATTTGAACAACATCAAAGCACTACCCAATCTGTTGACTATGCTGAAATGGACCCTGTAGAGGTCAGTAGAGATGTTTCACAGAGTCAAATTTGGCTCAAACACCACATTTATTTATTTTCTTGGAATTGATGATGTAGAATACAGCTGAGATAATATAGAAGATTAGACTTTTGAGTAACAAAGTTTTAAATTCAACTAATATAGACCACAGTTTAGTTCACTGTACATCATTATTATCTGTGGTATATTGGTAGTTAAAAGCGCTAAATCTGAGAATGAATCATTAAGATCATAGTCCAGTAAAAAAGCAGCAAATTTATCACTTTCAAGAATAAATGACTTTGAATAAATTTTTTATTGTCTAATTTGTAATTTTTTTAATGCTCAGTATATTTTCCCCAACAAATTCTCTGCTCTTAAAGGGAAATTTTATCTTGTTCCAAGTTTTCTTGATCAGCTAGCTAGATTATAAGCAGAGACACAAGTAATTCATTAATTTTTGTTATATTTGAACAACTTTTGTCAACAGAATTTCATGTTTTCATTTGTTTTATAATAAGATGAAGAGAGTCATAAAAAGAATGTTGAACCCATTTTAACTTTTTTTTCTCCATCAGACATTCTGCTTAAACTTCAAAGCATTATTGATATCCAAATAATATACAATAGGATAAAAAAAAAAATGGTTATGGTGCACAAACTAGAGAGGTGACCAGTAAAAAAGTGGCAAATTTATTATCACTTTTTTAGCTTTCAGGAATAAATGACCTTGAATGTTCATAACCTTGGATAAAGCTACTGCCTCCTGGTTATCATGCTTACAACTTTTTTGTTTAACATTCAGGCAAACATTTCGAACAACCACAATGATTGTTCAGTTTGTGTATGGATCATGATATTTAAATAAATATTTTTCTGAATTTACCTCTTTTCTACTGTGCATCCTGTAGTTACTAGTGAATTTTGATCTGATATTTTTATTGTATAAGGTTTGGTCTATATGATTCACTACTGAATTATTTTGAGAAAAATGATTTCTGCTGAGGATCAAAGTATGCATGCTCTGGCAAAAGCGTTACATTCACACACATGCACACACTTTATATATATAATGAGAATGGATTTTGTATTAATCTGACAGATTTTTATCACTTTTAACCCTTTTTTTTTGTTTTAGTGGATATTCATATTTGAGTAAATGCCCTATTTATTTATTAAACAGCATATTTATTTATCATCAGTTGATATTTTTGAGATGAGGTATTGTAACTATTTACATTATTTAAACTGTTGTTTCCAAGGACACATGACCCAGTTGATAAAAGTGGTGGTTGTGAGTTTGTTGTGTTGCTTCGTTTTGGTATAATTAGAAGATAACACAAACTTGAATTAATGATGTTTATTTTTGGTATAAAACTTTAGGTTTTTACATCAAGTTACAACCTTTAAATTTTGTGTGGATACAGGAGCAGACTAGCTAAATTCTCTTCACTGTGGGATGTTAGTAGTAAACGAACCTATCCCTTCTGGACTCTAGTGGTCAACTGACTAGTGTCCTCCTCTTTTCAAATCTCCTACACAAAACTACTGTCCTTAACTCCTACTTCTTACTCCTACTCTTACTCCTACTCCTACCAAAAAAAACGGTTCCTTATTTTGTCGCCCAATTTTGAATTCTTGGCGTCAGTGTGTCTATCTTTTTCTATTTTTAGAACACTCGCCATTTTATAAAACATAACAAGTTCAATAGCTGACTACAGCATAGGTGAACAAAAACTTGGATAGTTAAGTTATTAAAGGGAAATAATTGAAACTGAGACATCCAGAAAAGGCGTGGCACATGTAACCCAGTGAACTAAAAGGGTACAGTTCGATTAATATCACCTGAAGAAAGTGAACATTGGCTAGAACATTGTGGATATGACAAAGATGAGAACAACAGTCTGAACGATGTAAATAATTATTTCTTTTCGTCACCCAACCTGAATTTATAAGTAATCTTATTAAAGGAAATCCTGTGCACTCCAGCAGGAATTGAAAATGTGTCCCTCAGAGTGAGCTACTGCTTAGCCCAGCATACTTTACTGACATGAACATGGAGAACAGTTGGTCAGGTGAGGCCAAATTTGATGACTTCAAGTCAAATTTCTCCTATCATAGATCTCTCAAAGTTTTTTATATTTGCTCAGTTTTGTATTCAAATTTTGAATTCAGAGTTTTCTTCTCCTACACGAGTTGCCACCCAATGCTATAGAACCAAATCTGTCCTGCTATTTTCCCATAACTGAGGGAAGAAGTGATGGATTCATACCTTTCCCAAGGGTATTAGCACATAAGTGAATGTAATGAACTCAACTAGAATGTGAAGTCTGCCCTCCAATTCCTCAATCCGAGCTGCTATCCATTACTCCACTATGCCTCTTGACAAAAGAGATGCTGATAATTTAAATAAACATTTTTTAATTTGTGTCAAGAACGAAGGAGAGGCTTCAGTCAGCAGAAATGTGGTTCTGCAGAAGTATGCTGAGAATATGTTAGATGGAACTCATGAGCAACATTAGTGTTGGAGAGGATGCGAACAAAAAAACTCATACTTAACATCAGAAAGAAACAGCTGAGGTTCCTGGGACATGTAATGAGGAAAGAGGGCCTGGAGAATCTAATATTCGCAGAGCAGATAGAAGGAAAGAGAGACAGGAGAAAGCTGCGTGAGGCATATTTAATAGGCTTGAGCAAATAGATGGCAGAACAGGTTTTGGGAGAGATACCAAAAAAATTAAGAGCAACAAGAGACACGGCCAAGTAGAAGTCCATGACCACCTACGTCCTGAAGAGACATAGCTCATGAAGAAGAAGAAGTATCTAGCCAATATCTTTTAGATAAAAGATTATATGAAGACAAAAGAGATATCTTACAAAACAACACATTCAATATGTTAGACACTATAAAACTAACCACAATTTTGGTTTAAAAATACTGCTTTAATTAAAAGAGAAAACAATTTACTAAGTCAAAAATGTTTAGAAACTGCTTAAAGAAAAAATAAAACCAAAAAGAAAAATATTGTGAGCAAGAAGAGACACAGCCAAGTTGAAGTCCATGATCACCTACATCCTGAAGGGACACAGCCCATGAAGAAGAAGTATCTAGCCAATATCTTTCAGATAAAAGATTATATGAACACAAAAGAGATATCTTACAAAACAACACATTCAATATGTTAGACACTATAAAACTAACCACAATTTTAGTTCAAAAAATGCTTCTCTAATTAGAAGAAAATTTACTAAGTCAAAAATGTTTAGAAACTGCTTTAATCAGTTCATCCACTGCAAATTTGTGTTCAGGTTCTTACAACAGTCATCATTCTTGGCATATCTTCTGTTATTGCAGTGTGGGATGTTTAATAACAAAGATAATTGAAAGAAAAACAGGTAGAATCTAAATGATTTTTTGGTTGGTTGTTTTGTTTTTATGGCAAATCAACCTCGACAGGTCATTAATTGTCAACTAAACTTTATTTATTTATTGCTGGTAATACCTTTTTCTTTCAACAATTTATTGTTATTTTTATATAAGTTCTTGTGTCTAGTAATACTTTTTTATTTTTGAGTATCAAGATTCATTGGGATTTGTTTTTAAGGGCAGGGTCCCCAAGTCCTACCCTTGTTATTTAACCCATAACTGGAGGGAAGGGATGGATTAATATCTTTCCCAAGGGTACCAGTGCTTAAGTGAATGCAGGGTATTCAACTAGAATTTGAACTCGGCTCACCAATTTCTCTTTCCGAGCCAATATCCACTGCACCACAACGCACATCTGTCACTACACGCTTAAAGCACCTGGTATTCCCAAACGGTCACCCATCTAAGTACTGACCAGGCTCAACGTTGCTTAATTTCAGTGATCGAGCGAGAACTGGTGTATTCAACGTGATATGGCCATAAGCACGCTCATCTGTCACCATACGCTTACAGCACCTGGTATTCCCAAGCGGTCACCCATCTAAGGACTGACCAGGCTCAACGTTGCTTAACTTCGTTGATTGAGCGAGAACTGGTGTATTCAACGGGATATGGCCGTAAGCACGCTCATCTGTCACTATACGCTTACAGCACCTGGTATTCCCAAGCGGTCACCCATCTAAGTACTGACCAGGCTCAACGTTGCTTAACTTCGTTGATTGAGCGAGAACTGGTGTATTCAACGGGATATGGCCGTAAGCAAGCTCATCCGTCACTATACGCTTACAGCACCTGGTATTCCCAAGCGGTCACCCATCTAAGTACTGACCAGGCTCAACGTTGCTTAACTTTGGTGATCAAGTGAGAACCGGCGTATTCAATGTGATAGGCTGTAAGTTGAGTGTAAATGAAATTGGCTAGATTATATACCTAAAACACATTAAAAAAATCATTTTAAATTATGAGTGTATTCTTCATTTGTGAGCATGTGTAGTAGCATCAACATAAACAAAGGACAAAATGCTTCACACAAAAACTTTTTTTCTGCTTTGTCATATTTCTTTCCCTTAAAATTGTTCTTGATATATAAAGAAAATTATATAAAGAAAATTATATAAAGAAAATTATATATTGTTTACATATAAACTATCTAAATCTAAATCTAAACTTATTTATAAATGAAACTTTGTGTGTGTGTGTGTGTGTGTGTCCGTTACCTATAGACTCCGAAACGGCTGAACCAATTTTCTTGAAAATTTACACAGTTGTACTATAAGTGTCTGCGAGTGTTCTTAGCTAGGTTTTGTGTTGAGGTACCCCCAATAAATATTGAAAATCGATAATCGAAAAAATCGGGTTATAGAAGGAGTAGTCTGATTTTAATCAAATTTGATACACTCATAGACAAAGACATAAGAAACGATATTCAGAAGTTTCAAGGTTACAGTTCTTACAATAGTGCAGAAAATCGATAATATATATATATCTATAAAAGGCAAGATGATTGTGTGTGTGTCTGTTTATCTGCCTGTATGTCTGTATTTTTTTCAACCCTTTTATTTTAGTTTTTGCTTCAGGTTTGGCTCTAAGTAGATATAATTGTAGTTCTTAATCTCAGCCATGATACCATTTACTCAGAGGACTTATTTAGCCTTCAAAATTCAGTTTACAACGAAAAACCTTATTTGATATCGATACCAGGAAATCAAAATTTGACTTACATTCATTCATTTTTCTTTTAGTCTACGGTTTCGCTTTAACTGGAAACAACTATTGCTTTTTAGTCTTTCATGCCAACATCATAAGAGTCTGAGCTCCAGGACCATGGATTAGTTTTAAAGCTTTCATTACACCCGAGGAACGCCGGGCTATACTGCTAGTATATATATATATATATATATATTAGTCTTCATTTGTAAATGAGTTACTACGTGACCTAGGTTTCTACCATGTGGTGTCTTCAGGTGATTTGCAATAACTGATTTTACCATTTATTTTATTTTATTTTTTTTAAGAACGCTCATGTAACAGTGATTGTTTTGAACACTCGTGTAACGGGGAATTTTTGAATGCACAATTTTTTAAATTACAAGAAATTATAATGTTTTCATCCATGGTTGTATGAACCTAATAGGTATTTTATGGTCTGGTTATGCTTCTGTTCTTTCATTCAATAGTTCATTTTTGTTTGGGAATAGCATAATCGCTAACTTTTCTTCCTGGCAAAGTCTACATATTTTGCCACCGTTGTAAGGCTTGGCTGTTTTCACTAGTCTAATTTTATTATGACCAAAAACTAAATAATTAAACAATTAGTATATATATATATATATATATATATATATATATATATATATATATTCATCCGCAGACAGATCTGTTTTGCTGTATCACAGCTCATCAGTACGGTTAGACATCCAGTTGCTTTTAACCCAGAATTGAAACCCGACTGAATTGGTGTCAATCAGCAATTCTACCTCTGAGCTATGGTCGCTCGGTAGAAGGAGGCAGACTTTTTAGCGTATCATGTATCATACGCCAGTAACCAGAGTGCTCTAATTCATTACTGAATGAGCGATGCATAGATGCTAGAGTAGCTACTGTTTTTTCAGATATATAATTAAGCACTATCCTTGGTAATTTGTAAGGTTAATTCCATGGTTAATTTTATATATATATATATAAGGGTTGACAAATTAGGGAAGAATTATGTAATTAGGCTTCATTCAAAAGCCTTATGCAATTAAATTTTCAATTGACATTCTTCGTCTTCTTCTTTATGTATCGTGTCCTTTCGGGACATAAGCAATCGTATACTTCTATTTACTCCTATTCCTTGTCGCTTTTAACAATTTTCCTCTTGGTATCTCTCCCAAACTCTGCCCCACCATCCACTTGCTCAAGCCCATCAAGTATGTCACACATTGCTTTCCCCTGTTTCTCTTTCCCTCTCTCTATCCTGTGCGTATTAGATTTTCCAAGCCCTTCATCCTCATTATGTGTCCCATAAACTTCAGTTGTTTCCTCCTGATGTTAAGTATATGTTTCCCTCTCCAAAACTTTATCATTGTTCACTTGTTCAGTCCATGATATCCTCAGCATCCTTCTGTATAACCACATTTCTGTTGCTTCGAGTCTCTCCTACATCTTTGATAAGATTGTCCAGCATTCACTGCCATATAGAAGGACAGATATCACATAACAGTCAAGTACTCTTTTCTTTCAGTAGCACTTATTTTGAAAAATAGCCCCCAATTCTAAATTTATTAACACTAACTTTTCAGTCTGGCTACATAAGTACAGTCTTTTTTTTTTTTAAACAAACAGATTACTTTTGGATTAATTAAAATTTGGCATTAAAGTTATGGTAGTAAATGAAACATATTCTTTTTTTTTCCCAATTTTAACCCAATTATACTTGTTCTTTTTTGCAAGGCATTTACAAAAATATTAGTCATTGTTTTTATTGTCAAGTTTCGTTTTTATGACCCAAATTCAAACTAGAGCGATCTTTTATGATGAGGTATCTACTTGTACCACTTCAAAAGTATATATTCATACCATATCAGTATTACAGATTTTACAAGCATATACCTATACTATTTTAATGCTATTGTTCACCCAATACAAGGACCAAGAGCCATTTATGGTAAAGGGTTACAGAATGGGGTTGTTTTATGGACTGTTATAATGGAACATCCTATCACCCCCCAACAGTTGATTCACTGAAGAGATTAAGAAGTATTAAAGTAAGGAAGCACGAGACGATTTGACTTCTGCTCCCATTCCGTTTTGACTTACCATTTTATGAACTCTCTGTTACTTGTACTTTTCTGTACAATAAACTCTGTTATTTGTTTACCCCTTACGTATTATGTAAATCTTTCCACTCAAAATTTACCTTGTGATTTATATCATTCCCACGATATTACATGGACATAAGAATTGTAGATTTGGAGGATATATAGGATAGATAAAGGTTGAACTGGATTTGAGGTTAAGATTCTAGTGTTTATTGAAACATCTGATGTTATATATAGCAAATACTAAACCTATATTTGCAATTATGCAAGAAGACGGCTTTAAATGCTGTCACATCCTTTCACTATTGTAAATGAATTAAATATATACAAGCTGAGAGATAAGAGATTAGATGATCTGAGAAGATCTTTTCTTCCTTAGGTGTCGTGCCTGATGCACAGTTGGGCAATCATGTCTCTTTTCGATTAATGATACAATATTCTACTGGTCATAAAGTCGGGGATCTGTTTCATATTGTCATTAAGTACTAAACTGATCCCCCTGATTTAGTACATATTAATATCCTTCCTTAGAACTCTGCTTGGGTGATCATGCCTCTTTTAGATTCATGATTGATTTGGCAGAAGAATTCTTGCAGTAGGCTGCTGTTGCTCTCAGTAGTAGACTGGTTGTCAACCAAGGCTATAGAACTCAGTCTGTTTTGCTATTTAACCCATATCCGAGAAGAGAACAAAGACTGCGTATATTTTAGGTGAAAGTGCATGTTCAATTTCTCTACAAAGAAGATGGAAGCATACAAAAACTTGAGTTTCTGCTACAGATGTCTATTACTTTTATGGTGACTGTAGTGAAATACAGTTCTCAATGTCTCTTAGGTGTGTCTGTTTTCTTTTTGGTTCATAAGTAAGTTAGGATAACAATGGTTAAAAGGATAAAGCTCAAATCAGCTTTGCACTGAGTTGGAACAACCAATTCACTTCATGTGTACCAAGACAGATCCGAACAATGCCATTGAAAAATGGAAAGAAAAGACTTGTCCAGAAACCCTTTCCCGTTCCTTTATAATATATCCTGGGAAGGGATATATATATTATTCGAAGTAGCTAAGTGGTTTTGGCAAAGGTAACGGGGTAGGACAATCTAGCAAGTAGCCGTAATGGACTGGTACTTGTCATAGTCATATGCAGTATGCTTAGGTGTAAGCTTATGTAATAGGCATAGTCCTAGGCGTCCCACCTTAGTCTGTATTTATGGCTGACATCAGCCAGTCATATTACTGTGAGGGGGAACCAAGGTGTATGCATATTCATTACATCACTTAACTTGCATCATGAGAAAATGAATTTCTTTTTCTTTTATTATTATTTTATTTATTTTATTCTATTTATTTATTTATTTATTTTATGCTATTTATTTTCTCACAATGGATTCATATCTTTCCCAAGAGTATTTGCATGTGAGTGAATGTAATGAACTTGACAAGAATTTGAATTTAGCTCTCCATGATTTTCTCATTCTGAACCATTATCCATCATACCACTGACACATCCAAGATTACAGCGCCTGGAAATCCCAGGTGATCACCCATCTAGTTACCAGCCAGGCTCAATGTTGCTTAACTTCAATAATCAGATGAGAACCAGTGTTTCAATGTAATATAGTCATGAGAAGATCTTTCTTAGAGTAAAGTAAATTATTACAGCTATTTTGAAGTGTGTTAACCAAGATTAACAGTTGGACCTTAGGGGGTGGGGGGATTTTTCTCAATATGCAATAAATGGAGGTGGTGGGGTTTTAATAATTTGAATGCAAGTGCAATCTTTCTAGACATGTAATAAATGAAGTGGGGGGTGTTTTCAAAGTGGGGGTTGGAAAATCATTTAAAAGTGTGAAATTAATAAACAGGGTAATCTTAATAAGTATCTGCAAAATTTTATTTATTTATTTATTTATTTATTTATTTTTTTATAATTGTGTCACCCTAAGCAAGGCATTTTACTGCCACTGTTGTGCAGGGGGTTACATAAGAGGAATGTTGAGGAGTGAGAGGTTGCAGGGGGTGTCAGGAAGAGAGTAGGAGAGAGAAGAGATTACTGATGAGAGTGGGGTGGACGAGGAGGAATGTTATGAGGAGTGAGAGGTTGCAGTGGGTGTCAGGAAGAGAGTAGGAGAGTGAATAGAGTACTGATGAGAGTGGGGTGGACGAGGAGGAATGTTATGAGGAGTGAGAGGTTGCAGGGGGTGTCAAGAAAACAGTAGGAAAGGGAAGAGATTACTGATGAGAGTGGGGTGGATGTAGAAAAGCATGAGAGTGAGGATGTAAGTTAGTGAGACAGGAGATGACTACTGACTTTACATTTAAATTCTTGGAGATTGTAACTGTCAGGAAAGCAAGTATACGGAAGAGAATTCCACAGGCGGGAAGTGTGAGAAAAGAAACTGATGAAGTAGAATTTGCATTTACAATCTATTGGTTTCACAGTAAAAGGGTGGGACCTAGTTGCTAATCTTGTGGTTCGAGGAAATTCATATATAGAGGATACCAGTGAGCTATGTTCATCAGAGCAGAAACCATGAAAGTATTTGTAGAAGAGACACAAGGAAGCCACACTGTGTCGGTGCGAAAGCGACTGTATCATAGCTGCCAAGTTGAGATTGATCACATTACAGATTCTCTGTTGGATTCGGTCAAGGATACCTAAGTGGATAGCAAGAGCACCCGACCAGATATGGCAGCAATAAAAAAGATAAACTCCTCCTCACCACCACCACCACCACCACCTTCTATTAGGTATCTCAGAGTATATGATTTAACCAATTATGTCATATCATTTCAATTACTAAACATAGTAAAAGCACAACTTAGGAGAAAATGTAATTGCTGCGGAAGACAAGTTTTCAAACTTATATATAAGTGTACTAGCAGTATAGCTCGGGTGTAATGAAAGCTTTAAAACTAATACATGGTCCTGGAGCTCAGACTCAGCCTAAAGAATATTTGTGTGAAGTTTGGTGAGAATCGCATAAAAATTGTGGATCTGTATAAAGGACATACAGATAGATAAACAGACACACACACAAACATCTTGCCTTTTATATATATATATTATCGATTTTCTGTACTATTGTAAGAACTGCAACCTTGAAACTTCTGAATATTCTTTCTTATGTCTTTGTCTATGAGTATATCAAATTTGATTAAAATTGAACCAATCCTTCTATAACCCGATTTTTTCGATTATCGATTTTCAATATTTATTGGGGGTACCTTGACACAAAACCTAGCTAAGAACACTCACAGACGCTTATAGTACAACTGTGTAAATTTTCAAGAGAATCGGTTCAGCCGTTTCGGAGTCTATAGGTAACGGACACACACACACACACACACAGACAAAGTTCCATTCATAAATAAGTTTAGATAACAGAGTAAGATAGAGAATAAAGAAAATATATAGTTATGAGTAAAGTAAAAAACAACAATAATATATTGACGGAATCATATGTCAAACAGCCAAGATTGTGAACTCTATGATCTTTTTGATGGCTTCTTAATATACATTACATCAAGGCCAAATACAGTTTTGAATTCAGAGTTATTTTTCTCTTAGACTGGTAGTCAACCATGGCTAGAGAATCCAGTTTGTTCTGTTGTTTAACTCATAGCCGAGAGGAGAAGAGATAGATTTATACTTTTCTGAAGGGTATTTGTGTGAAAGTGAATGTAAATATTTTAACTGGAATTTGAACTTGGCTCATCATTTTCTTATTCTGAGTCACTAACCATTGCACTAATTGCCCATCTGAGGATAGGCCAACATAGTTATACACTTAAGAAAAAGATATGAACATACCTAGAAGAAGGAATAACAGATATGAATAGAAAGCAGCAAATATCTTTGAGAAAGGTATGAATCCATCTCCTTTCCCCCAACTATGGACTAAATAGTAAGACTTGTACTTGAAAATATTTATTCTTTTTAAAAAAACAGTTTTAATGCAATATACATAAAAAAATATATTCTTACAATCCAAAATATTTCAGCTTTTAAATAAAGAGTTGACAAGCTGTAAATAACAAAGCAATCAGTCCCACTCTTGAGTATAGCATTGAATATATATATATATCAGCATGCAGTGTGGGTATAGAAGAATCCAAAGGAGTATCTTGTACATACAGTGGTAGGATAACTCTCTAAGAGAGCTCTAAGCATATATGCATATTAATACATATAGAGCAAATATAAGAAAAATTAAGACAGACATGTTATTTCATGGTGAATCGGTAGAATAGGCCTATTTCAGGCGAACCATCATCAGCTTCCATCTTTATTTTACAAAAGATTTTAAAATAAACACGGAAGCTGATAATGGTTTGCCTGAAATAGGCCCATACTTCTGATTCACCATGAAATAACGTGTCTGTCTTAATTTTTCTTATACTTGCTCTATATGCATATATGCTTAGAGCTCAGAGAGTTATCCTACCACTGTATGTACAGGATACTTCTTTGGATTCTTCTATACCCACACTGCATGCTGATATATATATATGATCAATTTCACAAAACAGTGCATGCTTTGCCTGAAAAAATACAGTGGACAAAGTATTAGAAAAAACAGTTAATATTTGCCATTACTCAGATGTCACTATAGTGATACTTAAACCTAAAGAGGTTAAGTCATCTTAACACAAACTGAAGTGACACTACAAATATAAGGGCTTTCAGATCATAATTGGTTTGGATCATAGAACTGTTATTTTCAAGTATTTCTATTTTTCTTTGAGCTTATGCCACATCGAATAAACATTTATGGCAATGTTTAACCTTTGTGCCCTCAAAAGAAAACAGTGTGCCTTTTAGCACACCGTTTACACCACTATTATTTTGTACTACCTTCATTCAATCGGTAAGGTTTATTTACACAATTATGAAAATATATGAACCAAGTACAATGCAATATTTATTATTTACCTTTTATAAATATTATTTATTTATATAAAGAAATAAATTTGAAAATAATTTTTTTTTAATCTATAGAAAATTATATCAAAATACTGATTACTTGAAAAGTGATTTTTAGTGAATTCTTGTATTTAAGTAGATGCTCCTTTGATTGTAAACTGTGTTTATTTCTTCTACTAGCTTACACACACATTCAGGAAAACTTATTAAAAAAATGTTCCCTCAATCAGAATTTGAATCTGTGTCCCCATTTGCAGTTAAAAACAGTCTGACTTGGCATGCTTTGACCACTTGGCTATAAAGAGCTTCATTATCAAGCAACGTTGTATTTGCCTCTAAATCACATTCACTTGTTCAAATTTTCTTAAAAGGCATATCTGCTCAGTTTTATATCAGTGTGGTGCAATAGAGATTAGCTCGGAAAGAGAAATCAGAGATATGAGTTCAAATTCCAGTTGAGTTCGTTGCATTCAATCATGTGCAAATAACCTTGGGAAAGGTATTAATCTGTCTTTTCTCCCTCCAGCTATAGGCTGAATAGCAGAAAAGACTGGGTTCTATAGCCTTAGTTAGCAAACAATGGCAACCTACTGCAGGAAAATTTTCATCCTAGTCAGTCGTGGATCAAAAGAGACATGATCACCCAAGCATGTATCACATAAGGCACTTAACTGACTGAATGTAAATAAATAGCAATTTGCAAAATTTTTTTTAATAGATTTTAATAAATTGTTTTTAATAATTCAGATGTTATTTTTAATTAGTACACATATTTGAGTAGATGTCCCATTCATTTTAAATAGTGTTTGTTTCGTCTATCGGATGTTGGTTTCTCTTGCAAAAGGGATGCAGGCTCAAATCCTGCTAGAGGGTACATTTTCTTTGTTATATCCCGGGAGGGGATAAACAGAGAAAGAATAGTGCAAGAAATAATTCTTAACAATGAGGATATATAAATAGAGATTTATTATACCTCAGTACCATAAATCAAATACACGTACACCAACAAACAGTTAACACGTATAACACTCAAGAAGGCAATGTCTCTGTATAGGACGTATACGTCCGTCTTGTGAAGAATGCTTCCGTCTAATCACGTATAACTCTCGTCTAATGATGATGGCTTTTGACTAAGGTCGATGGCTCTTGTATAATCACGATCACTCTCGTATAATGACGAAGACTCTCGTATAATCTCGAACACTCTGTAGTTCGTTCTAGTCCCAGTCTTTTATAACCCGGGCCATACCCATTCCTGAGTAGGACAGGATATTTCCCTACAACACTTGAATAAATTTCGTAAGTGTGCTGTCTGGTAGACAAAAAAAAATAGAAATCACAGCCTTTTTTTATGTAATCATTTTACCCCAAGCAAAGCAGTTCTGCCACTGGTGCACAGTGAGAGAAGCACCCAACCAGATATAGCAACAGTATTTAATGCATGGACAAATGAGAGATTTATAAATGTGCAAGATGGATTCTGATAAAAAAAAAAAAACATCCTGGCCTGACACAGTAACCCAACCTTCTTAGCAGTCAACGTAGTCATTCCACTTCAGGTTGGCTGAGAGAGTGAGGCCAAGAAGGTACAGTGTGCTGCTTTTTGGAAGACTAGCATCATCTATAAAAGATGGAAGGTTGGAAAGGTTCTCTATATAGGGTGGGCCAAAAGGTAGGTAGACAGTAAATGATAACATTTTGAGATTACATATAATACAATTATATTTACTTATACAATTATTACATTGACAATTAAATATGTATATAGGGTGGGCCAAAAGGTAGGTAGACAGTAAATGATAACATTTTGAGATTACATATAATACAATTATATTTACTTATACAATTATTACATTGACAATTAAATATGTATATAGGGTGGGCCAAAAGGTAGGTAGACAGTAAATGATAACATTTTGAGATTACATATAATACAATTATATTTACTTATACAATTATTACATTGACAATTAAATTTTATTGTGTACAATAATAACTATATGATAGTCATAATGAACACCATTTTAATAATATAACCGATACACAAACCTACTACACCTACTTTAGGACTACCCTGTATATTATTTAGCATTTTATAAATAGCTATGAAGACTTTTTTATTTACCTAAAATCTAGAATTAAGAGTGTTTGGTTCAATGAATAGGATGTATGTTTGTGGTGCAGAAAAACAATGGCAACCTACTGCAGGATAATCTTCTACCCAGTCAGTCATGTCTCTTTCAAGACATGATCGCCCAAGCATGTATCATGTATGGCACTTAACTGACTGAATGAAGATAATAGTTGGAAACATTAGTAAAGCTTCTACTGGACAAAAAGTGGAGGACCAGTTTTCTTTTGTTATTAAGTAATAAACTGATCCCCCATTAATTACTACTTAATAATGCAATCCATCTCTTCTCCCTTCAGCTATAGTTTAAAGAGCAGGATAGAAAATCTTCTGCCTAGTCAGTCGTGTCTCTTTCGAGACATGATCGCCCAAGCGTGTATCACGTATGGCACTTAACTGACTGAATGAAGATAATAGTTGGAAACATAAGTAAAGCTTCTACTGGGCAAAATGTGGGGGATCAGTTTTCTATTGTTATTAAGTAATAAACTGATCCCCCAC
The DNA here is from genome assembly GCA_037127315.1 of Ascarosepion bandense. Taxonomy (NCBI): domain Eukaryota; kingdom Metazoa; phylum Mollusca; class Cephalopoda; order Sepiida; family Sepiidae; genus Ascarosepion; species Ascarosepion bandense. The sequence continues at coordinate 1,457,117 of JBBBDQ010000924.1, read as the reverse complement.
TAATTAATACTTATTAATACAATCCATCTCTTCTCCCTTCAGCTATAGTTTAAAGAGCAGGATAGAAAATCTTCTGCCCAGTCAGTCATGTCTCTTTCGAGACATGATCGCCCAAGCGTGTATCATGTATGGCACTTAACTGACTGAATGAAGATAATAGTTGGAAACATAAGTAAAGCGTCTACTGGGCAAAAAGTGGGGGATCAGTTTTCTATTATTATTAAGTAATAAACTGATCCCCCACTAATTACTACTTATTAATACAATCCATCTCTTCTCCCTTCAGCTATAGTTTAAAGAGCAGGATAGAAAATCTTCTGCCTAGTCAGTCGTGTCTCTTTCGAGACATGATCGCCCAAGCGTGTATCACGTATGGCACTTAACTGACTGGTTCAATGAAGCTGATGCTTTCAACCCATTTTAATGAATTTATATGGCAAGAACAAATGAAAGAATTGCATTTTTTTAATTCATAATTATGTTTACTTAAAAAAGACAAAATTCTTTTCATATTTATTTCTTTATAAAACAGTAAATAATAAATATTTTATTACGGCTGGTTCACATATTTTTATAATCTTGTAAATATAAAACATTCTTGTAAATAGTCAGTTAAGTGCCATACGTGATACACGCTTGGGCGATCATGTCTCTTTCAAGACATGACTGACTGGGCAGAAGATTATCCCGCAGTAGGTTGCCATTGCTTTCTGTGGTAGACTGGTTGCCGACCAAGACTATAGAACCCAATCTGTCCTTTTATTTAACTCATAACTGGTAGGAATAGATGGATTAATACTTTTCCCAAGGGTATTTGCGTGTAAGTGAATGCAATGAATTCAACTGGAATTCGAACTCAGCTTCTCGATTTCTCGTTCCGAGCCAATATCCAATGCAACACAATGCACATTCCGAGCCGATATCCAATGCACCACAACGCACATTCAAGCCGATATCCAATGCACCACAACACACATTCCGAGCCAATATCCAATGCACCACAACGCACATCCACATTTACATCTCACAGTAAATAACTAATCTAATAAATAAATAGTGTTTAATAGCTTTGTTGTCAATTTTCAGGAATAAAGACAATGTAAAATCCATTTTCATGTTTAGGTTTTATTAAAATTCTAATCACTTTTTAAAACAAATATTGCTGAGGGAGTCAAAAGTGTATACATTAATAGTGGTGTCAATATCCTTTTGACTCACCAGTTTTTTTATAGCTCAAAGGTTTAAATATTACCCTTTATTTTTCTTAAATTCTTATAATTTTTTGTTGACAATAAAAATTGATCCTATGTGATTTTTTTAATAAAATGTTAGCATTTGAGACAAGCATACTTGTGTTTACATTATTTACATTATTCGGACTATTGTCCTCATCTTTGTTGCCATGTTTACAATGTTTTGGCCATTGTATGCTTCAGCCTTCTTTACATGTTATGAATTTCAAACTGAAACTTTTATTACAATCACTGGTGTATATCATTCTCATTCCTTGTGTGAAGCTACTTCTGGTAGCCATGAATTATCTCCCTTTAACTTAACTCTCAAAATAACCTGGTTAACTTAACTCACAACTCTTTGGGTTAAGTCACTGGAACTAACCAGCGCCTATATCCACTGAGCCATATGTCCTTGAGGACAACAGCGGGTGAATTTCTGTGACTTGTAAACCTAATGTCTCAGTAACCACTTTTTTTGCCAGTGTTCATATTGCAATCTTTTGATGCAAATGATTTTCTATAGCATTTTTTTTACCAGAGCTCATATTGCAGTTTTTGACACTAATGATTTTGTCTAGCCAAAACATTTATAAACATGGCAGCAAAGATGATAACAATAATCTGAATAATGTAAATAGTGTAAATACTACCTTATCTCAGAAGTATAGACACATATTTTGTGTTACTTATTAAACAAATATTTTTAAAATTCAAATCTGTAGCTATTTTCTACCTATGTTAAATAGAATGTTTTATGATTATCGAAAGGTGGGCTCAACTACGGATTTTATCTGTGAAGCATGAGAAGGAAAAAAAGCAAACTATCCCACTGAATATTAAAAAGGCCTAAGAAAACAGAAATGTGTGCTAAACTTTTATATAAAGGTCAGTCCTCTTACATCAGTGAGTGCTGGATAATTTCCTCACAAAGAAAGAACAGACTTGAAGCAACAGAAATGTGGTTCTACAGAAGGATATTGAGAATAAGATGAACTAAACATGTAAGCAACAAGGAAATTTTATTGAAAATGAAAACAAAAGTGATGATTATACTTAGAATCAGAAAGATTCAGTTTAAATTTCTAGAGGGAAGAAGGCTTGGAAAATTTGACACTAACAGTACATTAAATGTAAGAGGGGCAAATGAAGACAGTATGTAAGTGATGTAATGAGATTGTTTAAATGGATGGCAGAACAAGGATTGGGAATTATGGTGAAAAGACGAACCTTTCTAAGAGCTAATAAGAATAGGAAGTTGTGGAGCCTCATGATCATTCAGGTCCGAGAGACACACCAAAAAAGAAAAAAATAAATAAATAAAAAATTACTAAACGTCTGAGAACATTAACTTGACAACTTAAAAAAGTTATCCATAAGTTTAAAATGCATTTTAAAAAATGAAAAATCTTTCTTGGATTTTTATTTTGGTTATACTTTTAAACTAATAGATTAAATTTCATATTTCCAATTAGCAAAAGACTTTGCTGTATTTCAAACCAAGTTTTAATGGATTGAAATACATTGAACAGATTGAATTCTATAGCCTGGGTTGGCAACTAGTCTACTGCAGAAAGAAATGGCAACCTACTGTAAGAAAATCATGGATTGAAAGAAATAAGTATGGCAATTAACAGAAAGAGTCAACAATCATTTAGGTGAGAAAGTTGTGGAGAGATATGATCGCCCAAACGTGTATAATGTATGGCACTAAACTGACTGATATATCATGTATCCTCTTTTTTTTTTAGCAAAGTTTTGGAAGTCCTTAATGTTACTTTTTATGCAAACAAAGAACTGCTTCTCTATCACAAGTAATATTGCTACTCAAGAATGTACTAGTGTTTCTGTTGGCATAAGAACTCATGCTATTTGTTAGTAATAATAGTGTCTGTTATCACACTTAAGATATTGAAATTGGTATGTTACAACCTAGTAAGGTAGCTGTTTCGGGTAGATGGAGCTCGACAGCATAGTAAGGCAGGAGAAGGTAGCTCTTTCAGGTAGATTGAGCATGAAAGCCTAGCAAGGCAGCTGTTTCAATTAGATGGAGTGCGACAGCCTAGGAAGTCGGAGGAAGGATAACTTTGATTTTAAACCTCAGTTGCATTGTGGTCATATCCAAAACACTGAAAAGGCTATGGAAATAAATCAAGACACAAAACCTGGAGTAGAAACATAAAGGTAGCTTGATGTGAACACTAACAACTTGCCAGCTTTTACTGCTAAACTAGCCTCAAGTGTCAGTCAGTTAAGTGCCATACATGAAACACGCTAGGGCAATCATGTCTTGAAAGAGACATGACTGACTTGGCAGAAGATTTTCTATCCTGCTCTTTAAACTATAGCTGAAGGGAGAAGAGACGGATTGTATTAATAACTAGTAATTAGTGGGGGATCAGTTTATTACTTAATAACAAGAGAAAAATGATCCCTCACTTTTTGCCCAGTAGAAGCTTTACTTATGTTTCCAACTATTATCTTCATTCAGTCAGTTAAGTGCCATACGTGATACACGCTTTGGGCGATCATGTCTCGAAAGAGACGTGACTAACTGGACAGAAGATTTTCTATCCTGCTCTTTAAACTATAGCTGAAGAGAGAAGAGACAGATTGTATGAATAAGGAGTACTTAGTGGAGGATATGTTTTCTATTGTTATTAAGTAATAAACTGATCCCCCACATTTTGCCCAGTAGAAGCTTTACTAGTGTTTCCAACTATTATCTTCATTCAGTCAGTTACGTGCCATACGAAAGAGACATGACTGACTGGGCAGAAGTTTATCCCGCACTAGGTTGCCATTGCTTTCTGTGATAGACTGGTTGTCAGCCAAGGTGATAGAACCCAATCTGTCCTGCTATTTAACCCATAACTGGAAGGAAGAGATGGATTAATACCTTTCCTAAAGGTATTTGTACGTAAGTAAATGCAATGAATTCAACTGGAATTCAAACTCGGCTCCTTGATTTCTCGTTCCAAGCTGATATGCACTGCACCACAAAGTGTAATGGTTTGTATTACTTTGGATCTGGTTGGTGTGACCGAGTGTGGTGAGGTATGTAGTCAGATCCATGCATTGACTTCACATGTCACCATCACTCCAGTTTCACCACGAAAAGACTGGATTTTGACCAAACAGCCTACCTTTATCTTGTGAGATAAGTAGATGTCTAAGAGAAAAGTAATTCTCAGTACTTGAGAACCACTCTCAAATATTAATTAAGTAGAATAATTACTTTAAGTACAGAAACAGAATTTAATTAAAGCCAGAATGATCTTAGATAAATAATTCACTTAGGATTTCATGTAAAGTATTTTCAAATAAGACAAATGATGCTAACAGCCATATCACTTTGAAACAACATCAAAGTTAAGCAACATTGAGCCTGGTCAGTACCTAGATGGGTGACTGCTTGAGAATAACAGGTGCTCCACTGCACATTCAGCTTACAGCACCTGTTATTCTCAAGCAAACACCCATCTAGGTACTGACCAGGCTCAATGTTGTTTAACTTTAGCAATCGTATAAGAACCAGCTTGGAATTCAAAATCAGCAAGCCGAGTTCCAGTTGGACTTGTTATATTCACTTATGAATAACCTTAAGAAAGGTATAAATCCACCTTGTAGCGGATGATGTGTCCATTACTAATTTATATTTATGAGTCGACTCGGTGTAACTTGTTACATGAAATAGAGCAGGAAATAAGGAAACACGAAAAGGTGAAAGTAACCGGAACAACAATATATTAACAAAGGTTACATAGAGTTGAAAGCGTGCAAATCAAATAAGGAAAGAAAAGTTCTTTCCCTTTGTCTGGAGACAATCGTAAATGTTCGATAGAAGATTAAATTGAATAAAGTTCAGTTTGAATAAAGTTAATGTACATACTGTTAATGTCTGTTTCCAATTGGAGTTTTTTAGTGTTGTGTGTGTATGCTAGTGAAAAATAAAAATTTGCGCTACTAATTGCTACCCGCGGGAAACTAAGGTTATCACGTGAACGCTGAATGATCATGTGTGTGTGTGTGTGTGTGTATCAAACCCTACAACCTCTTTTCCACCCCTCACAAACACTATGGATTAATTGTATCAGAAGAAAGTAACAAGAAAGGACTAGAAATAAACTGCACGAAAACTGAATGCATAGTCATAAGTAAAAAAGGCAGCTAATATGCCAAATACAGGTTGTGGATACTAGAATCAAGCAGGTACAAAAATGTAAATACCTGGGAAGCGTTATAACAGAAGACGGAAAGTGCGACACAGAGATCCAAAGGTGAATTGGCATGGTGAAGGAAGCATTCCAGAAGTTGAGTAAGATATAAAGAAACAGGACAATTTCACTAGAAACTAGAAAGAGAGTACTGGATTGCTACATGATGTCCGTCCTTCAATATGGCAGTGGATGCTGGACAATACCATCAAAGATGAAGGAAAAACTTGAAGCAACTGAAATGTGGTTCTACAGAAGGATGCTGCGGATATCATGGATCAAGCATGTGAGCAATCATGAGGTCTTAGAAATGATGAAAACGAAAAGGAAATTAATACTGAGCATTGGGAAGAAACAGCTGAAGTTCCTGAGACACGCAATGAGGAAGGAGGGCCTGGAGAACCTGATACTAACAGGCCAGATAGAGGGAAAAAGAGACAGGGTAAAGCATCGGATAACATATTTGAAGGACCTAATCAGGTGATGACGGAATGAGGATTGCATGGTGTAACAGGAGAAGGTGTGCTCAGAGCCACCAGGGATAGGGAATGTGGAAAGCCATGATCGCCTACGTCCTGAAGGGACAGGGCACATAGAAGAAGAAGAAGAATAGGATTTGTATCAGTAAATCAATATCTTTAAAAAAATTCTTACAATTTAAAAATATTTTCTAGCTTTAAATAATCTGCAAAAGATTGGAAGCAGTAGAAAAATAAGTAGCTCCATCAACTATAAGATATAATATTTTACAAAAACATTTTTATCAGATGAGCAATATCATTTTCCCGACTCACAGAGATTATTATGTGCATCTGTGCAGATGCACATTTGTCTGTCTGCTTGTATATGCATGTGACCTGCATTTAAAGGTTGATGCATTGATCCTATATGCTTAAATGTAACTGCATGTATTGATTTCTACATTTATTGATTGCAAATAACAACTTTATAAAAGATGGACAAGTTCCAACATGAACAACAGACTAAAAACAGTTTGCATAAAAGCCAACATTTGTATTCACAACTAGGTAAAGACATGATATATAGGTATGAAATAGGTGAGTGCAATGGAGAGGGGCTGGAAAGTTCTTAGCCTGACCAGAAACCATTTCGCAAAATAGAAAATAAAAACTGAAAAAAACGAGTTTGGTCATATTTCATGAAGTGGATTGAGTAGAGCACTCTTTTCAGTAGCCATTGATATATGTTTAAACATATACATGCATTAGGATGCAAATGAAAAAACAAAACTATACTTAGCATAAGGAAGAGACAGCTGAGGTTTCTGGGACATGTAATGAAGAAGGAGGGCTTGGAGAATCTAATACTCACAGGACAGATAGAGGGAAAGAGAGAGACAGGGGAAAGCAGTATGAAACATACTTGATGGGCTTGAACAAGTGGATGGTGGAATGGGGTTTGGGAGAGATACCAAGAGAAGAAATGTTAGGAGCGAAAAGGGATAGAGGCAAGTGGAATTCCATGATTGCCTACGTCCTGAAGGAACATGGCACATGAACAAGAAGAATAATGAGGAAGGAGTGTTTGGAAAATTTAATACTCACGGGATGGATATAGGGAAAGAGAGATAGGGGAAAGCAGCACAAAACATACTTGATGGGCTTGAGCAATTGGATGGAGGAATGGGATTTAGGAGAGATACCAAGAGGAGAAATGTTAAGAGTGACAAGGGATAGGCGCAAGATAAAATCCATGATCACCCATGTCCTGAAAGGACAAGGCACAGGAAGAAAAAAGCATTAGCGTCATTCACACACACACACACACACACAATCTCTAATACCGAATACTCTTTGCTCATAAATTCTACAAATTTTAAACAATTGTCCTGTCTATTATAATAATGACTGTTATGTATTTATTTGTATATATATTAAAATTTGTATTTAGGCAGTAAATTCCATTTTAGACATATCAGAAGAAATAAATTGCAAACATTATGTTTGCTTATTTTTAATAAAATCTATTCATATTCTTGGATAATCACAAAACTTTGTTGCAAAAAAAATTACAGTAACTTTTAGCAACAAAGCTTTGTGGTTATTTTTTTGTTACTACAACTTATCCCTGAAGATGATCTTGGAAGGAGAGTGACAGTACTTGGGAACACTGAGAAATGCATAATAAAATCAGCTGTAAAAGTTACAGTGCATTTCTTACATCTTTCAATTATAATACACAAAAGATTATCCAAGAATACAAATGAATTTTATTAAAAATAAGCAGACATAATGCTGGCAATTTATTTAATCTGACATATATATTTTCCTCCTATCACGCTCATTTTTTATGTCTTTGTTATTTTTTATATAAGATACTCAATAGTAGGTACAGGAATATGTATGTTGCCCTCATGTTAGATGACATATTGATATAAATATGACAGTAGTGAGGCAACATCAACTCATTTCAATGGAGAAATAATAACAAAGCAGTGTTGGCTCAGTTCATTCTCTTTATTACCAGCTAGGAAAACTCTTGCTGCGTGTTTGCTCTTTAACAGTGCCTTATTATTTTATTTTTTACAATAATTATGTCATAGAGTAGTGAAGAATATTATATATATATATATATATATATATATATATATATATATATCCTCTCTATTATAATAATGACCATTGTGTATTTATTTGTGTTTATATTTCCCTCCTGTCATGCTCAGGAGTTTGGATTATTTTGTTTTTTTATGTCTTTGTTATTTTTTATATAAGATACTCAGTAGTAGGTACAGGAATATGTATGTTGCCCTCATGTTAGACGACATATTGATATAAATATTTTGCCCTCATTTTTGATGGCACAAACCCACTCATGTATAATAGTAATAACACCTATTAATATGTCAAATTACATAATTCAGCATATGTCTAGCTGAACAGAATTTCTGCCAATGAAGTGTTCAATAGCTATCTTGAACAATAATTATAGTATCAAAAAACATTGCAAGTTCACTATACGTATTGGTGATTTATCAAGTTTCATAATTCTTCACACTTCAAGACCCAGATAAGAATAATCATTTTGATCTGGGTCATCAACATTGAAGAACCATGACTTCCGATAAGTGTGTGTGTGTGTGTGTATGTATATACACACACACACAAGATAAAAGTAAACAGATATTGACATAGACCTTGCGTAGTAGAGCCTCTTTTGGTAATCATGAGTTATCTCCCTCTAACCCTAACCTTAAGGACTCATGTCCCAGTGAATATAGACATTGGTTAGTTTCTGTGACTTGACCCAAAGAGTTGTGAGTTCAATACCAGGCTACAGTGGTGGTGAACAAGTAACTTACAGGGTTAAAGGGAGATAACTCATGACTTCCAGAAGAGGCACAAAGGAATGGAGTTCATATACCCCAGTGATTGTAACAAAGGGTTTGGTTCGAAATTCCTAGCACCTGAAGAAGACTGAAGCATACAAAGGCCAAGGCATCATACAAATAGCAACAAAGATAAGGACAATAGTCCGAATAATGTAAATATTGTAAATACTACCTCATCTCAGAAATATAGACAAATACTATAACAAACTTAGTCCAATCAAGTTGCAAAGGACAAAATGCATCACAAGAAACCTTTTTCCACTTCTGTTGGTCCCATATATAGTATGTGTGAGTGAAAGAGACTAGCAGAGTGTGTACATTGGAATCAACATTGCACAGAGACTGTCACTTTCATGCCTCAAGTAATCTTCAGTCCAAGTGTTGCTACTCTTTTGCAGGCTCTATATATATATATAGGCCTTGGGATGACTAGACAGGAAAACAAGTTGGGGAGGTAAAATCCAGCTCTTCCCTGTTCTTTTATTTAGGGCTTACGTTTTATATGGTCATGACCTTTAGTTTGCTTATTTTATTTATTTATATACTAGCAGTATAGACCGGAGTTGCTCGGGTGTAATGAAAGCTTTAAAACTAATCCATGGATGTTGGCATGAAAGACTAAAAAGCAATAGTTGTTTCCAGTCAAAGTGAAACCGTAGATTGAAAGAAAAATGAATGAATGTAAGTCAAATTTTGATTTCTGGTATCAATGTCAAATAAGTTTTCCGTTGCAAACTGAATTTTGAAGGCTAAATAAGTCCTCTGAGTAAATAGTATCATGGCTGAGACTAAGAACTACAATTATATCTACTTAGAGCAAAACCTGAAGCAGAAACTAAAATAAAAGGGCTGAAAACCTGATTTTGATCAGACCTGATTGGATATTGAGGTACTGATTTTTGATATTGGGAGGAAATCACAAAAAATAAGTAGTCCATGACCTGGCTGGAAGCCTAAAGAATATTTGTGTGAAGTTTGGTGAGAATTGAAGAAAAATTCTGGATTTGTCTATAGAACATACAGACAGATAGACACACACAAACATCTTGCCTTTTATATATATAGATTTTATTTATTTGTTTTGTATATTTTGTTTTTGTCAGTTCTAAATTTTGGTGTTTGAAGTTATGAAGTTTTATTTGATCTTTTCAATTTATAGTATGCTTGTAGATAGCATAGTAGTTGGTTTCTTCCCTTCCCACTTTCCTTAATCCCCCCCCCAGCCATTTATATATAGAGCTTGCAAAAAGAGTAGACATTTGATCTGAAGATCCCTTGAGGTGCAAAATTGATAGTCACTATGCAGAGTTGATTTCTATGTCCCCATCACAATATTTTTCTTCTTGTACTAAAGATTATACTTGTATAATGACACCCTACCTTGTTTTAGTCATTTTTTGTTCTTAATTGAAGTGAAGGGGCACTGATAACTGGTTATTTATTTTTGCTATATTTTTTTGACCCACCGTTTTACAGTGTGTAAAGTGTTTTTTTCTTTGTTCTTCCTCTCACATTTTGTTTTAATATATTTTTGCATATATTCAAAGCAGTTGAGTGCCATATATGATACACACTTGGGTGATCATGTCTCGAAAGAGACATGACTGACTGGGCAGAAGATTATCCCACAGTAGGTTGCCATTGCTTTCTGTAGTAGTCTGGTTGCCAACCAAGGCTATAGAACCCAATCTATCCTATTTAACCCATAGCTGGAGGGAGAAGCGACAGTTTAATACTTTTCCCAAAGATATTTGTGAGTAAGTGAATGAAACGTGGCTCTGATTTCTCGTTCTGAGCCAATATCCACTGCACCACAATGCACATTCATTATTTGTATATACTTTTAAAATTACTATTTTAAAAGCTTTAATGAATTCTATACACCCACCACCATAAATTACTTAGACATTAGCATTTCTTTTCACTTTCTTTTTTAAAAAATCTTTTCAAACAAGCAACACTCATCAAAAATGTTTTCCCAAATTATATCATCAACAAAGTGTGATTTTGTGGCGTAGGGGCGTTGGTTAATGGTTCTTTGATTCAGCCTTGTGTCATACTTAACCAAACACCCTTCGGCTTACAAGTTTTATGCAGAGTTATGATCATCAGAAGGTTGGTTGTTGATAGGTTGGAATATGTGGAATTGTGTGGAATAGCATAAGAAGAATAAAATATACATTTTGCATTTTAAAATAGAAATTTATTAAAGGGAAAGGCTAACATGGGAGTTAATGTGCAATTAAAAACATTATTAAGAGGTTAAGGGTAGAGTTCGTACTAAATGTTCTTACAATTGAAGTTGGTTACATTTTAGTTCTCTCTCTCTCTATCTTACTCTCTCTCACTCTCTCGGCTCCCATTTGTTTCTGTCTGACTCTGGTGAAGTCCTTTTTATATATCCTTTTGAATTCTGCACTGGATGCAAAGTCCTCAAGTCTTGTAAGTCGCTCCCATTGGTCAAAAATCATTTTAACACCTACTTGTGAAATCTGGTTTCCATGAGATGGTCAATCCTTTTTCTATTTGGGAAAACCATGATTTCACACATAGTTGTGATTTTTTGTAAAAGTGAAGAAGAGAGTTGATTTTTATTAATTTCTTTTTTGCTACAAATTTTAATTAATTTTAATTAGATTTTAATTAATTTCTTATCTGCCACAAATTTTAATTAATTTTAATTAGATTTTAATGAACTTCTTATCTGCTACAAATTTTAATTAATTTTAATTAGATTTTAATTAATTTCTTATCTGCTACAAATTTTAATTACTTTTAATTAGATTTTAATTAATTTCTTATCTGCCACAAATTTTAATTAATTTTAATTAGATTTTAATTTATTATCTGCCACAAATTTTAATTAATTTTAATTAGATTTTAATTAATTTATTATCTGCCACAAATTTTAATTAATTTTAATTAGATTTTAATTAATTTCTTATCTGCTACAAATTTTAATTAATTTTAATTAGATTTTAATTAATTTCTTATCTGCTACAAATTTTAATTAATTTTAATTAGATTTTAATTAATTTCTTATCTGCTACAATTTAACCTTCTGTTAGTGTCATTGAATTTCCAAAAATGGATTGTCCTCTCGGGGTTTTATGCACCCCAATATAAAAATGCTTATACATTTCTACACTTTATTTTAATGTATTTCCCATGTGTTAGTTTCATTGATTTGTTTTTAGGTTCATTTTTAAATTTTCTCTTAACAGTTCGAATATTTTAAAATGAGCACAGCATTTTGTGTAGCTGGGTTGTCATGATAATGACTTCTTTTTAGTGTTTTTATTCAATGCTGAAATAATATAGCAAAATATCAACAGTTAAATAAGAAAGATTTTTCAATATTCTTTTTTCCACATATTCCATTTTTACATACAAGAATTTTCTTGCAAACACACTAACATGTGTTGAAATCCACACAGTATTTAATATGGTTAAAATCATGATTTACAAGCTATGTTTCATTAACTGTTGCAAACCAATCGATGAAATTCATATAATCTGATTTGTTTAGGAAAATACTTTGACAAAATCCCTACTTTGTGGTTTTTACACACCCGCTTACCTGTTTGCACTCTTCTCCATAACTTGGTTTCAATTGGTTTGAGTTTGAGTTTTGTTTAATGGCATATCAACCTCTGTGGGTTATTTAATGCCAAAAAAATGGGGTTTTAAGGTATTGTTTTATAATGTTTGGTTATGGTGAGAGTGTTGATTTAGTCAGATTTTAATAAAAAATTTTTGTTTTTATTCTTTTTTATTTTAGAAAACTAAAAATGACTTCTAGATTTGTATTCAAAAGTGTTTCGCTGAGAACAATTTTTTTCCTTCAAAAATGTGTTATGGTAATAATTTTTTCTTCAAAAATGTATTGTTGGTAATATTTTCCTTCAAAAGTGTATATTTTTCTATAAAAGTATATTTTTATACTTCCATGGTGTTTTGAGCCCAGTTTGGGGGTTAACTATTTGCCCATAGCTAGGGCCCTAACAGGTGCTACCACTCCAGGTCAGGGTGGACCTGAGAACAACAGCTTTTAAGAGGTGGTTCCATGCTGCTTCCAATCAGAGACTTTTCTGCCGGGTGCAGTTTACCTTCATGCCCAGGACAGGGTTTCAGTTGGTCAAAGTATGGCTATTTTAAAGAGTGACGGACAGACGGACTAGTAGAAGTCACAGAATTTTATATTTATATATATATATATATATATATATATATATCGAAAATCTAAGAGTGAGCCAATAACCTACCACGGTTTCGCTTAACAGCTTGTCAGGGAAAATTGGCCCCTGAGCCAATTTTCCCTGACAAGCTGTTAAGCGAAACCGTGGTAGGTTATTGGCTCACTCTTAGATTTTCGATTTTGTTTGCTCTACTTTCGCTTTGAGTGCTTTGTGTACTCTGCTTTCGTATTGAGCTCTTTATTGTTAGGGTTTTCGTCTTTGGGTTTTTTCTTTCTGACGAATGCTTGACTTTTTGTTCAGGTATGTCGTTTGTTTCTTTTTTTCTTTTCCCTCTGGGTTAGTTCCCAGTGGGTTTCAAGACAATCTCATTTGTAGTTTAATTATTGCTAGTTTTGACAGAATTAGTTCTGTTGCTATTGGTATTATTACTATAATTAATATTACTATATATATACTCAAAGAAACCCAAATGTAAAAACCACGAATTTATTCACCTGAAGAGAGTCAATTTTAGACTTGAAACACGTGTAGCATCATGGACAATTAATGCTTCATAACATGTATAATTACAAAAACAATAAACATACACTTTAAAGAAAATGTTCACGGCTTCTCACACTTTTTATTCTATACTAATTACTCTTGTTGGAACAACCCTATTTCTTTATTCGATATATATATATATATATATATATATATATATAATTTGTTGGATATTTCACATCAATCATTTATCGCACACACAATACCTTCTAATGACAATACCTTTATCACTTCTACCACTGTTTTATATTAAAAAAAATCTTCTTAAAGAAAAACATATTTTTTGCAGCACTTGAATATTCAGGACGATAGGCAAAAATATGTATCTTCTTCTTCTATGTGCCCTGTCCCCTCAGGATGTAGGCGATCATGGTTCTCCACATCTGCTTATCCCTTGTGGCTCCTAGTATGTTTGCTCCCATTACTCCTGTCAACCCCCGTTCCGTCAACCACCTGATCAGACCCTGCAAATATGTTATCCGCTGCCTTCCTCTGTCTCTCTTTCCGTCTATCTGGCCAGTCAGTATCAGGTTCTCCAGGCTCTCTTTCCTCATTGTGTGTTCCAGGAACTTCAGTTGTCTCTTCCTGATGCTCAGTATTAATTTCCTTTTTGTTGACATTCTTTCCAACACCTTATCGCTGCTTGCATGCTCAGTCCATGATATCCGCAGCATCTTTCTGTAGAACCACATTTCCGCTGCTTCCAGTTTTGTCCTCATTTTCGATGATATTGTCCAGCATTTGCTGTCGTATTGAAGAACTGACATCATGTAGCAGTCCAGCACTCTTTTCTTTGTTTCCAGTGAGATTTTTCTGTGTGTTAGTATTTTTGCTCAGCTTCTGGAACGTGTCCTTTGCCATGCCAATTCGCCTTCGGATCTCCGTGTTGCACTTTCCATCTTCAGTTAGGACACTTCCTAGGTATTTAAATTTTTGTACTTGCTTGATTCTGGTATCTCCCACATTTTTTTAGCATCTTTTGAATAAATAAATGGAGTATCTATTCAAATATCAGTAACTATGAAAATAATGTTTAAATGATGAAATCTGTCAGATTAATAAATAAAAAATCTATCTTATATATACAGCGGGTGGACAAAATAATGGAAACACCTTGAAATTTCAAGCAAATTAATTTCAATACTAGCAGTATAGTCCGGTGTTGGTCAGGTATAATAAAAGCTTTAAAACTAATCCATGGTCCTGGAGCTCAGACTCAGCCTAAAGAATATTTGTGTGAAGTTTGGTGAGAATCAGATAAAAATTGTGGATTTGTATAAAGGACATACAGGCAGATAAACAGACACACACACAAACATCTTGCCTTTTATATATATATATATATATATATATATATATATATATTTGATTTTCTGCACTATTGTAAGAACTGCAACCTTGAAACTTCTGAATATCGTTTCTTATGTCTTTGCCTATGAGTGTATCAAATTTGATTAAAAATCGAACCACTCCTTCTATAACCCAATTTTTTCAATTATCAATTTCCGATATTTATCAGGGGTACCTCAACACAAAACCTAGTTAAGAACACTTGAGACGCTTATAGTACAACTGTGTAAATTTTCAAGAAAATCGGTTCAGCCGTTTAAGAGTCTATTGGTAACAGATGCACACACACACAGGCACACACACACAGAGACAAAATTCCATTTATAAATAAGTTTAGATGAGGTAGGTAAATTGACACTAATTACAGCTTGAATTCTGTGTGGGATCAACTCATACAAAGTTTGAATTGTTTCTAGAGGAATATTTATCTATTCTTCAGCTAAAACAGTCTCCAATTCTTTCAATGATAATGGTGAAAGATATTGATTCCTCACTTGTTTTTCTAAAATGACCCATAAATGTTCAATGATGTTGAGATCTGGGAACTGTGGTGGTGAGAATAAATGTTCTACTTTACTAGAATGCTTCTTGTGCCATTCAGCTACAACCTAACTTGTATGAAAAGGGGTATTATCATCCTGAAAGGTGGCATTTCTCTCTGGAAATAGTTCCTGAACCATAGGATGAAATTGATCAGTTAAAATTCTTAAACATTCCTGACTGTTGATTAAATAAACTTATTTAAATAATATCTGTAGAAAAAAAACAATAATTTTATAAAAAAAAAAAAATGAGGTACCACTAATTAAATCAACAAATATAAGAATAGAAAAGCTTTTGACAGTTTAATCAAATTTTCCAAATTATGCTATTTTGGTACGAGGCGTTTCCATTATTTTGTCCACTCTTCCCCTTTATATATGCATGTATATATGTTATAAAAAGAGAATTCTTGAAGACAACACATCTCTTCTGGATTCAATCATCATTGGTTGGAAACAGAGGCAGCCCACAGGGCAACATGGAAGCAAATAAATCCGAAGCCACTAAAGTTGCCAAAATATTTCCTGTGTGCCTCTCCTGTATAAGCCTCATAAAATACCTGATAACCTGTGACAGGTGAAAAATACTCTTTAATGTCAGTTTGAGAAACTAAATCTTAAAAAAAAACAAAAACTGATCATTATAACATTTGTTCATAAAATATGTATATACAGTATAACCCCGATATAAGAGAAATTTCTCCGGTCCCAAATTAGAGCCTGTGTTAATGTATACAAAATAGACCAAACCCGGATATAAGAGAACCACTATACCGTCCCGACAATTCTCTTATATCAGGGTTACACTATATATATATATATATACGAGAAAAATCGCAAGATCGCCAAGACCTACCGTGGTTTCGCACAACGGCTCGTCTCGTGTGTTTTTGCTCTACGTAACTGCCGCGCTTAGTTAATCCTTTTTGGTTAGTTTAGTATCGAGCACTTTTCTTTCTTTGTGGTTTGTTCCGTTTGAGGGTTTTTTTTCTTTGCTGTGAAGTGCTGTATGTATTGTCGGTGCTCCGCAGTTTTCTTTTTTTTCCCCCTCGTTGTCCAAAGCTTTATAGCCGAGGGCGATAACGGAGTTAGATTCTGCCGGTTATTCATGGTTCTTAAAAATTACTTGTGTAACATTTTAAGATTTGAATACGTACAGAGTCAATTTTATTATTATATATATATATATATATATATATATATATATATATATATAGTCATCCACAGACAGATCTGTTTCGCTTTATCACAGCTCATCAGTACAGTTAGACAGATTAGATTGCCTTTTTACCCAGGACTGAAACCTGACCGAATTGGCATCAATCGGCTATTCTACCTCTGAGCTACAGGTGCTTGGTAGAAGGAGGCAGACTTTTAGTGTGTATATTATCATTATACATGCCCAATAGCTGAGAGTGTCCTGTCCTCTTTGTTATAATAAAGACAGTTCTGTGTATGTTTGTATATATATATATATACACCCTCTCTATAATAATAAAGGCCATTTTGTGTGTGTATATATTTATGAATCTCCTCATTATAATTTATGCTGTTGTGTGTGTGTCTGCATATATATATATACACACACTCATACATCACCTCTCCATTATATATACGCACATGCGTGGAGAGAGAGGCAATAGCAAGGCAGCATTGGAGAGACAATAGTGAAATTGCGTCAGCTCAGTTCATTCTCTTTATTACTAGTCATGAAATCTCTTGCTATTTGTTTGCTCTTTAACAGTCCCTTATTATTTTATTTTTTTGCAATGATTATGTCGTTGAGTAGGGAATAATATATATTTTATTTTTTTTATAATCATTCAACCTCAAACAAGGAAGAAATACACAGGGGGTAATCCTGTGAGAGAAAGTGAGAGAAAAAAAACAACAGGGGATGTCGAAGAAAAGATAAGAGATGTATCTTCTCTATTATAATAAAATATATTTCCCTCCTGTCACACTCAGTGGGGTTTGTATTTTTTTTTCTTATGTTTTAATATATGATACTCAATAGCAGGTATATCAATATATATGTTGGTGTCATGGGCTCACTTGTGTGTGTGTGTGTGTGTGTGTGTGTGTGTGTGTGTGTGTGTGTGTGTATTTAAAATATACCTAGTGAGCCAATGAACCTACCAAGGTTTTACCTAAGCGGATCATCAGAATAAGCTTTCCCTGACAATCCGCTTAGGTGAAACCTTAGTAGGTTTGTTGGCTCACTAGGTATACTTTATTTATTCTGCTCTACCTAAGTATTGAGCACTTTTTTGTTAGTTGATTACTCGTCTTGGGTTTTTTTCTTTGGGCTACGTGATGACTTGGTCTGAATTCTTTTGACTGGTGTTCATGTGCTTAGCTCTTTCCTTTTTTTTATAACCATTTTTCCTTCCACGTAGATCTGCAGAGGATTTTTCGACACGAGTATAGTTATAAGTTTGCCTTTATATATATATATATATATATATATATAGGAAAACTACTAAAAAGTTGTAAGTTTAAAAATGTATTTTTCTGACAGTATTTATTTATTTCTATTATTATATTTGATATTTCAAACCTTCCTCGGCCTTTCATCAGAAACAAATGATTTTAAAATAGAAACGTATTTCGCGAGAGTGTTCGTGGGGAGAGATTGTCTACATCACATGACGCAGAAAGTGACAGATTTTTTTAAATATTTGTAAACGTAAACCGATCTTTAATAATACTTATAAATTTTGTTTTAGAGAAAAATTTTTTTAAGTGTATCTAAAAAATGTTTAGCTTTGGAAATATTTAAAAAGATTCAAAACACCTAAGTCCCTATTTAATTCTAGCCTGTGTGTATTTAATTTTAAAATACAGTATTTTGAAGATATCTTCATATATATATATGAAGATAGGTGGGTGAAAGTTCAGTGTTTGATTATTATCATAATTAATGGATTTTCTCTCAAGGAATTTTTTGGACTCGGAAGCATATTGGGACTAAAATTTTCCCCAGACCTCTGATGGGACACACATATATATATATGTATATCAAAAATCAATTGAATCTGCTGGTGGAACACGCACACACACACACACACACACACACACATATATATATATATATATATATATATATATATATATATATATCAATTGGACTTGCTGAATCTGAGGAGGGAACTAGTTTTTAAATGTCGACATAGGATCCGATTTAAATTATATTAAACTTTTAGCCCCTCATTCATTCCCCTGAAGACTTTACAGACATCACACTATCTTATGGAATATCTATTATTGATTTGTACCCTATTGTTATATGGGTCGATGGTTTTTTTATATATACAGGTTTATATATGTCTTTGTTATTGCTTACATATTTGTTTTTGCGGGTGTATGTGTGTAGATATGGGTTTCGTATATATATATATGTGTGTGTATGTGTGTACATATATGTGTGTGCGTGTATGTGTGTATACACATTTACGTGTGTGTGTGAGTTGCATGTGTACATACATTTTTTTTTTTTTAATCATATATCCCCAAGCAAGGCGATAACACCACTGATGTGCAGGGGGTTACATAAGGGTAAAAAGAATGGAAAGAGAAAAGTGAAACGGGCGATAGTTTAGTCTATCTACTCCAATTGAAAAAAATAAAGAAAAGAGTGAAAAGATTGGAAAAGAGAAAACCGGAAACTGCATCCTAAACAAGAAACAAGGGATGAGCCTCTTCACCTGTTCAATAGACGTGGGTGGAGTGTGAACCGGGCGATAGTTTAGTCTATCTACTCCAATTGAAAAAATAAATAAATAAATAAATAAATAAAAAAATAAAAAAATAAAAAGTAGGGGCGTTGAGTGAACTAAGTTTTAACTTAGTTAAAGTCCAGTAAAAAAAAATTTCTTTGAAAAAAATACAAAAAAAACGTGCTTGTTCAATAAAACGGATTGATTAACAATTATATCTTAATTGTTTTTAAATTTTCTTAGTTTTTTTAGATTCCAATCTTATATCCTTCCACTATTAATATGTTAAATTTATTTTTAAACTAAATAATTAAGTTTAAACAACTAAATTTAAATAGAATAATTAGGCTTACTTTTAAATTAATTTTTTAACTTTATATTGTATTATATTTGTTTTGTTGAATGTATAATTTGTATAATTTTGATTATATAGTGGTGTGATGATATTTGTGATTACAATTAACTATTATCTCTTAAATATTTTTAATTTTCTTAATTTTTTTAGACTCTAATTTCTTATCCTTTCACTGTTAATATATAATATTTCTTTTTTTATTTTTTATTTTCATTTTCTCCTATCATCTTTTCTTTCGAATTTAAATTTATTCCTCTCTTCTTTCTTCTTCTTTCTCTTTTCGTTTACGCTTTAAGATACTTACCCTTTCTCTTTAACACTCTCTCTCTCTCTCTCACGTAACCCCCTTTCTTTACTTTTCAAATCTACGTTTCAGCAGTCTAACTGACTTGCATAATGTATATTTAAGTTTAAGTTGACATCTGCTCTTACGCATGCTCTTTGATTATATGTTGCGTATGTATATGCTTATGTATGAATGTGTGCGTGTATTTGCTGAACCGATGTAATGATGTATTTTTCTTAAATTTTCTCTTTTAAGGGAGCAATCTTTATTTTTATTCTGCTTTTTTTTCGGGATCTTTGTGAATTTTATTTGTGTCAAATCTTCTGTACAATAAAGAAGGAAGCTGATGATGGTTCACCTGAAATAGGCATAAACTTTCGATTTACCATGAAATAATGTGTCTGCCTAATTTTTTCTTGTATATATATATATATATATATATATATTATGTTATCAATTTTTGTGAGATAATGAGTTTTCCAAATACAAGTTCAACTATTTAACCTGTAGCTCAAAGAGAAGAGATAGTTCCTGTTATGTTTTTAACATGACAAAATAAAACTATGGAAAAATGACACGCTCGCTGGGTATTGGAAATAACTAGAGAGTTTATTATTGTAGAAACATGAGTACAGCAAACAGTTGTGGATGTTGAATAAGGATGTGGTTATAGAGAGCCTGGCAAAGTGCTGCACGCCATGTTCCTGGCTCCTAACGGAAGTCCCTTCTTCTTGTCTCCCAGCATGCACCTATTAGCTGGGGAATGGACTCCCTTGAACGCTCTAGGGGAGATAACTTTTGACCCTTTTTTTATGGTGGTTCTAATAGTTCCATACATGCAAATCCTTTTGGAAGTGGTGCAATGGATATTGACTCAAAATGAGAAATCAGGAAGCCGAGTTCAAATTTCAGTTGAATGCCTTACTTATGCGTAAATACCCTTTAATCCATCTCTTCCTTCTAGTTATGGGTTAAGTGACAGGACAGATAGAGTTCTAATAGCCTCGGCTGGCGACCAGTTTACCACAGAAAGTAATGGCAACCTACTGCGGGATAATCTTCTGCCCAGTCAATTTCAAGACATGATCACCCAAGCATGTATCATCTATGGCACTTAAATAACTGACTGAAGATAACAGTTGGAAACATAAGTAAAGCTTCTAATGGGCAAAAGGTGGGGGATCAGTTTTCTATTGTTATTAAGTAATAAACTGATCCCCCACTAATTAATACTTATTAATACTATCCGCCTATTCTCCCTTCAGCTATAGTTTAAAGAGCAGGATAGAAAATCTTCTGCCCAGTCAGTCATGTCTCTTTCAAAACATGACCACCCAAGCGTGTATCATGTATGGCACTGAAGTGAATATAACAAACCCTACTGCAAATTGAACTTGCATCTCTGATTTCTCATTCTAAGCTTCTTATCCATTGCACCGCATGCACCTCCTTCATGTACGTGAATGCAAAGCAGAGGTTCTGTGGCATTGACATGTCCACTCACTGGAATAAATTCATCCGAATAATCTTTGCTTAAAGTTGAAAATCTCTGAGCAAGACAAAGTTACTATGAAGTTAGTCTTTGTGCTAATGCTGTATCCATAGAGACCAGAATACGAACACGTTGCTTGTTCATGTAAGGAAGATAACACAATGAAAGAATGGAAAAACAATTTTTCTGTGAGGAATTGAAGAATAGTCGCTGGTTACAAGAAAAGATACGCAAGATTCTTGACCAAGTTTGCCATTCCTTTTACCTGATTCTTGGGAAGGGGTGGCAGACAAACAAACTGAATGAATTAGAAACAGAAGCAGAGGACAAGGTGATGTCAAGGCACAATCAGGATCACACCGCTGCTGATTGCCACACCCTCTTCAGCCAGTGATGTAAAAAAAAAGGAATCATGTCTTTCAGATATCAGAATCACTGCACATTTGAGAATCTACAAGATCATCTATTGTTTTACTGTAACACCACAACATCTGCCGCTTTATTGACCAGTTTCTGAGTAACCACACCCATTCTGCATATATTTCATTTGTAAGCAAGTTATTATGCAGCCCAGGCTTCTAATATCTGGTGTTTTCAGATGTTTTAGTAATAACTTACAATTTACAGTTATGGTAAATTGTCTGAAGACACCAGATGGTAGAAACCTGGGTTGTGTAATAACTTTTTTACAAATTATTCAAAAGCTCTACTATATAATTATATTGAATACTTTTTAATACAACTGTGTATGGGTCTAATTTAATTATGACCAAAAACTAATTCATTTAATAATTTATATATATATATATATATATATATATATATATATATATATTTGTGTGTGTTTGTGGAGTTGTGCTCGTATTTAGCACAATTTTGTAACAGATTTTGTAAAATTTCATATACATATATAAAAACAGAAATTGGTATAGGTGAAAAAAATGTGAGAAGCCATAAACTTTTTGTCTAAAGTGTAGATTTATTGTTATTATTATTAATATTATTTATCTTTTGTGTAATACATTAAGTGTCCAAAATTATATGTCCCTACATGTGTTTTGAATCCAAAGTTGACTCTCTTCAGGTGAATAAATTTCTGATTTTTTGTATATTGAAATTTGTTTGTCTTACTGATGACCAAAAACACCATGTATATATAGATATGTGGTTGGTGAATAGGTCATCATTTGCTGGGTATTTTCAAACTGGCTTGTTAAATTTTTCTCGGTTTTAAGAATTGCTCACTTTTTATTAACCAGAATTTTTTTTTTTCCACTGACTTGCAAAATTTGCTTTCATCTTTTTTCTTCCAAATTGGTTTCAGTGATTTTGATCCAATTTTGTGTGTGTGCAATTCTATTTTTTAGTGATAAGAAATATGACACCAGTCATCAACTTCCATTTTTTTTTCTAATGGGAATCCAGAATTACTATTTTTCACAATGGCTTGCAAAATTTGTTTTGGTCTTCTTTTTTAAACTGTTTTCAGTGATTTGATCTGTAATATTAACCAGCACTTGTTATTTGATACGCATAATAAAAGTTTTCCCTTTTTTTGTTTCTTTAAGGTGGCCTGAGCATATGAATTTAGTGTGTATGTGTGTGTGCATTAGTTTTTTCATACTGTTTTGTTAAAGGAAGGCTTGTATTTTTATTTTCAAATATTTCTTACATCATGACCATGTCATGGTCTGCAATTAGTAGATAGGCATTATTCTGAATTTACCTCCACTATTGGGAAACATACAATTTCCTGTTATTGGCTAGTTTAATGTTAATTGTGTGCAGGGCTACTCTTTTATTCAGGCCTTGTGTCACCCCCATGTATATTTTTGTGCATTCATCACATATTACGTTTTCAGAGTTGCAGCTCAGATATTTTCTTTTTTTTTTTCGACTAGAGATGTGTTTCCAAACTTGAAGTGGTTTCCTTCTATTATTATGTTGCATACTCTACACCTTTTTTTATTGCATTTTGTAATCCCCTGTGTTGTGTGTTGCTTGAATTTTGATGAGATTAGTATATTTTTTTTTTAAATGGTGGGGTTGGCATTTGCTTTAAATTATTTTGTCTTTAGAATTTCTTTTATTTTATCATTTTTGTTGAGTATTTTATGTGTCTTTTCCTCTTTGTAAATAATTCTGGGTTGCTTTTGTTGTGCATGGAGATGTATGCAAGAATGTTTTCTTTTTCATGTTTTTTTTTTATTCTGGAGAGATTCTAATGGTTTTTCTTCTGCCAGTTGGAAACCCTTGTTTATTAGTGGAATGGGGTATCCTCTTATTTGTAACGTTTTTTGTAGTTCCTCTAGGCGTATTTTACAAAGGGTTTTGTCAGCTACTATTGTGCAAATTCATTGTGCTTAGGGAGTAGGGGATGGATTTTAGACAACTTTTAAGGTGGTGACTCTTGAAATGGAGGTATTGCTGGGTGTCTGTGGGTTTATGGTAAATGTCTGTGATGATGTAATTGTTTTTGTTTTTATGAGTACATCTAGGAATTGCAATTCATTACAGCTATATAATCCATGGTCCTGGAGCTCAGACTCTTTGGACATTGACATGAAAGACTAAAAAGCAATAGTTGTTTCCAGTTAAAGTGAAACCATAGACTGAAAGAAAAATGAATGGATGTAAGTCAAATTTTGATTTCCTGGTATCGATATCAAATAAGTTTTTTTCATCATAAACTGAATTTTGAAGGCTAAATAAGTCCTCTGAGTAAATGGTATCATGGCTGAGACTAAGAACTACAATTATACCTACTTAGAGCCAAACCCGAAGCAAAAACTAAAATGAAAGGGCTGAAAAAAATACAGACATACAGGCAGATAAACAGACACACACACAAACATCTTGCCTTTTATATATATATATATATTATCGATTTTCTGCACTATTGTAAGAACTGCAACCTTGAAACTTCTGAATTTCGTTTCTTATGTCTTTGTCTACAAGTGTATCAAATTTGATTAAAATTGGACCACTCCTTCTATAACCTGATTTTTTTGATTATCAATTTTTGATATTTATCGGGGGTACCTCAACACAAAACCTAGCTAAGAACACTCGCAGATGCTTATAGTAGAACTGTGTAAATTTTCAAGAAAATTGGTTCAGCTGTTTTGGAGTCTATAGGTAATGGACACACAGACACACACACAAAGTTCCATTTATAAATAAGTTTAGAGTTATAGGAATGTTTTATTTTCCAAATATGGTCAGCACATTGTGACCGTCTTTATAGTTGATATTGTTGAGTGTTGGCCTTTTCTTTTTTAATTAATAACACTTATATATATATATATATATATATATATATATATATATATATATATATATATATATATATATATATATATATATATATATATAGAGAGAGAGAGAGAGCATTGGGGTGCTGAAAAGTTCTTGGCCTGATCCACATTTCAAAATCTGCCCATATAACCAAACATCAGAAGTCGAGCTGAGAACACCCTCTCATATATAATGTAAAAAAAATCGGACAAGCTCATGTACGGTTTGCTTCTAAATGGAAAGTGGTTCTGACTGTCGCCAATCAGAAGCATTTGCAAGGTTTTGTACTGAGCCTAAATGTAATTTTCCAGTGTCTGAAAGCGCTTATCGAGGGTGGGCCAGAAACTGATCATTTCTGGTCAGGTCGGCGCTGTGAGCGGGGTATGATGTTGAAAGACCCGAAATCCCCTAGTGATCCTCGCGATGACATCACTGACGACACCCTCTAGCGCCCCCCTTACGGTGCGTATGTTTGAAATCTCGGTTTTTATGTTATATTATAATTGGATTCTCTTTACACTGAAGATATTTTTATGTTTTTTATGTAAACATCATATTTTTACAGATATCCAGAAGTGAAGGGACTGAAAGCCGATTAGCTGTTTATGAGAGAAGCCAATCTTTAGATAATCACCATATATCACAAGAGAAGGAACTGGAGAATTATGCAGACCACCTTAGTGAGTTGCACTGCAGCATATAATTTTTAGACTGCAATATCTACTAACTTGAATATGCATGTATATTTGTTATTAATATCTTAAATGACTATCTATCAGATCTCTTTATTTATATTAGAGAAATCAATTTTTTTAAATTTTAATTTTATAAAAAAGTAATCATCAAAAGTTAATCTGAAAAATATTCTTCTTGATAATCAATATTTGATTAATAAACCAAACAAAATGTGGTTTATTTTTATTATTATTAGTTAGTTGTTTTGTCATTTTCAGAACATCAGCAATAAAAACTGTTGATGTAACTTGTGATATCATAGGTAGGATTTATTATAAGTCAGTGATCAAAATACATATATATCTGTGTGTATGAATGTTGTAGCAAATATTCAAAGCATGTACTAACAGTTTTCTTGTAAATTTTGTGTTTAACAAATTAATAAAGTAAATATAAACTTCAAAAGTTGGTCAATTAATACCTACAATAATTTTTACAAAATAGAATTTTTATACCTGTATAGAACTGTGCTTGTCTAATATTTTTTAATTCAACATTTAAGATTAAAATTTAATTCAATTTTCTTTTGTCAAGTGCACCCAGATAGTAATGAGGAGATTGAAGTGGTCAGCGGTGAAATGGATGTGTCTAACATTGATGAAGATGACCAACCACCCTCTCCAAATGCAATTGAAGGGAATTTCAGCCCAAATTCAGGATTTCCTTGTCCACCTCAAAATTCATGTTCCTATTCTTCACCCTCTGCTCCACCTTTGCAGGGAGTAACTCCCCATCCTGAGGTACAATTTTTACCTAATATTAAGACCAATGCTTGTTTTTGATTATGTAGAGTTTCTTATTTTGGGACAGTATTATTTTGTATTTGGTATAAGGATGTTGCTATGCTATATAGAGATTGTTAATTGCTTCAGTAATTGGATAAAAAGATGATTTTTCTGTATAATGAAGCTTTATATAGTACTGTAGTGATACAGAAGTCACTTATCTCCCTTTGGTGGGGATAAGTCACGTGGGTCACATGACAGCTACTTAGTGATATCACTCCACACAGTGATGAAATTCAGTTTGTTTTCAGCAGATAAATCATAACATTGCTTTTTTTAGCCCAGGCCCACTATGGCCTCAGTTGTGGCCGAATCTACCTCCCAATAGTGTACAAGTCCATGGTGTAGTTTTGCTTTGGGAACTATAAGAAGAAACTCAAACTCACAGTCTCCAGTTTGGGAAAACCTAAGACACTCTGTTTCTCATTTGTGGAATATGTCCTCACCTGAGACATAGATGAATCTAAAGTCCTAAACATGGCATCTCCAGACACAGGAGTATCTCCATATTATATGTAAGACCCTTCCTTTTTGTTTCTTTTTACAGTCTGCTTTGCTATATATATATATATATATATATATACACACACACACACACAAATAAAGACAACAGTATTAGAAAAAAGAGGATATATAATCACCTATAGAACAGTTTTTATTATAATAGGGAGGATAGTTTTGTGTATGTCTTTGTAGTATAAAAGTCTCTCTGAGAACAAAGCATGTTTGTCATTCCTTTTCCTTCCAGCCATTCTGTTTCATCTGTGAATTATTGTTATATCATGGAAATATATATTACATAGGGGGGAGATAAAAAAGGGAGATGAATCTTTCTACCGTAAATGTCTCCCATTACACTGTAATCAGACCTGAATATTTCTATCAATTTACTTTATAAAAATACTTTTGTCACTTTTTTTTTATTTTTTATTTTATTAAGGTGAAATAGAAAGGCAAAGACTATGTTGAGAACTAAATTTGAAATCAGGAGTCTCTTGTGTTTATCTCTTGTCATTTAACAACATGCATTACTTTTTGACTAAATCTTGTACCATGATTGAGAAGGAAGGAATCTGTTTTGAAGACTAGAATTTTGAATTCTGAAGTTTGTGTTTTCTTTTTTTGTAGGCTTCATATGCGTCTGTTAAATCAGTCGTAATTAAATTTTTTTTAATCATTTCACCCCAAGCAAAGCAGTTTTACTGCCACTGGTGTGCATCGGGTTACATAGAAGGAAAGTGATGAGAAAGAGTGACAGGTTATGGGGATGGCAGGAAGTGGGTAAGAAAAGGAAGAAAATACTGGTGTTATGAGAGTGGAGTGGTAGCCATATAATGATATAGCGTCTTCTCTTTTCCTTCATATCATACATCTCATTCATCATAACCATCTTGAGAGTGACTCTACATTGAGTAGCTTTTGAGCCTTATAGTAGTATTAAAAAAGAAAAATAATAACTGATAAGCCTACTAACATTTTGGCAAAATGCTTATATGTCAGGCAGAAGTCATTCTATTCCTGGTGTATCTGTTTAGCTGATGGACGTAGTCTGATACAAAATTAGTTTGCCAATAAAGAACAAGTGTCAAGGAAAGAACTTCCCTCCAAAATATTCGTGTTAATAGATCAACTGTATTTAAGTCATTATCACCCATCATGGCAGTGGTATGTTAATTAACTTCTTACCACTGTTAAAAATCTGTTCAACATCCATATGTATGTAAATTAAAGATAATTTAAAGGACCTTAAGATAAAGTTGAAATTATCAGTTGAATTTTATATCTGTCAACATGTTCATCCACATATATACATGCACTCTAATCATGAAATGAAGGTTGTTTGGAATTGGCCTGCTTCCAGATCTTTTCATACAAACGTGGGGTATCCCCCAATGCTCTATTCTAGATCCTACAATTTCTCTGATTTTCATCAATGATCTTTCTAATGTAATCAGTTCCCAAGTAGGCATCTATACAGATGACACAACCATTTACTACTGTCTCAACAAGAAATCTGCCAAGGCTGACAAAGTAAACCTCACTGCTGCTCTTGGTAAGGACTTCCAATCTGTGATGAATTGGGATAAGAAATGGCTCATAAACTTTAATGCTTCCAAAACAAAAACACCCTTCTTTAACCATTATAGAGAAATTTCCCTGCCTTCTATCAGTGTAGATGACGCTAGTCTCTTAGAAAGCAACACACTGCACCTCCATGGCCTCATTCTCTCAATCGACCTCAAGTGAAACAACTACATTGAATCAATGGCCGAAATGTTATACAAATGGCAACAAAGATGAGGACAATAGTCTGAATAATGTAAATATTGTACATTGAATCAATAGCTACATCTACTGGTAAGAAGGTCTGGTCACTGTTTTGAGTCAGACAGATTTTCTTGTTAGAATCCACTTTGCACAACTATAAATCTACCATTTGTTCGTGGATTGAACACTGTTGCCATATCTGGTTGGGTGCTCTTGCTATTCATCTCAAGGTTCTCAACAAAATCCAAAGAGGATCTGTAATGCAATTGATCCCAACTGAGCAGCTCGACTTCAGTCACTGCCTCAACGTCAGGTTGTAGCTTCCCTCTATGTTTTCTGTAGATGTACCTGTAGAAAAGATAGTGGGAAGCTACAACCTGACATTGAGGCAGTGACTGAAGTCGAGCTGCTCAATTGGTAATTGCTCTGATAAGCTTCCTTGCCTGGTGCCCTGACCACATGAATTTACTTGTGCTACTAGATTGGCATCTAGGTCCCACCCTTTTACCATCAAATCAGTCAAATGTAATTGTCACTTCTACACTACTAGCTTCTTTTCCCACACCTCCTGTCTGTTGAACTTTCTTCCATATACAGTGTAACCCGGATATAAGAGAGTTGTTGGGACCAGATATAAGTTATCTTATATCCGGGTATGGTCTATTTTATATACATTACCACAGGCTCTAATTTGGGACCAGAGAAAATATATCTTATATTAGGGTCTCTTATATTCGGGTATCTTATATCCGGGTTATACTGTACTTGCTTCCCCGATGGCTACAATCTCTAAAAGTTTAAATGCAATGTCAATTGCCATCTTCTATCTTTATTCCCATCTTTCTTTTATCCTTTCTTTGACATCCTCTGTACCTTGTTCATTTTTTTCTTTTCTCACTGTAACTCCCTGTTCACCAGTGGTAGTCCTGCCTTGCTTGGGATGAAACAATTAAAAAAATACATTATATCAGATTTTATTATACAAGTCAATGATTTTACAATAAAACTGGCATAATCCATTAATAAAATTTTAAAGAAATAGTCCGACCCTCTGTTCAGCGTTTTTTTTTTTTTTCTGAATCAGCCACCATTAGTTGAGTGGCTACATCACTATCCTTCAAACAATCTATGGTTAGTCGGAAATCCATCAACTATCCTACCCCACTGATTTTACAATAAAACTGGCATAATCTATTAATAAAATTTTCAAGAAATAGCTGACCCTCTGTTGAGCAATTTTTGGATTTTTTTCTGAATCAGCCACCATTAGTTGAGTGGCTACATCATCCTTCAAGCAATCTATGGTTGGTTGGAAATCCATCAACTATCCCACCTCACACAACACAGTCAAGCATTGCTGTACTCAGATCTCACCTATCCAGCCCCAAGTCACAGACAATTGCATATGGATATGTCAGATCCTTTGATATGACACTTCTAGAGAGATATCAAAGGAGCAAAGATAAGATGACCTCATTCTGCACTTGATAACTAGTGGTGAGCAAATTGCAGTCATTTCCGCATTAGCTTAAGCAATAATCATGTGATATCTCCATAGATTTTTTTTTTTTTTTTTTTTTTTAATCGTGTCACCCCAAGCAAGGCATTCCACTGCCACTATAGCGCAGGGGGTTACATAGAGGGATTGAGTATAGGAAATGTCAGAAGAAGGGTGATAGACAACTTAGGATGTACATAGGGAGAGAGTTGGAGAGAGTGGGTGTGAGTTAGTGTGTTAGGAGGTGTCTATTGACCTTACATTTAAACTCCTGGTGGTTGTAGCCGTCGGGGAAGCAAGCATGCGGTAGGGAATTCCACAGGCGGGAAGTGCGAGGAAAGAAGCTGTTAGAGTAGAAATTGTGGTTACATTCCATCAGATTCACTGTAAAAGGGTGGGACCTAGTTGCCAATCTAGTATCTCATGCAAATTCACATCTAGGGGGCACCAGTGATTTAAGTTCATCAGAGTAGAAGCCATGAAAGTATTTACAGAAGAGGCACAGGGAAGCCACATCACGCCGGTGAGAGAGATACTGCAGGCGGTCAGCCAAGTCAGTGTCAATCACATTACAGATTCTTTGCTGTATTTTGTCAAGAATCCCAAGGAGGATAGAAGGGGCACCCGACCAGATGTAGGTCAATGTTGGGTGGGATCTCTAGCTGATGTTTTTGAAACTTTCTTAGTAGCTACAAGAGCACTGCCACGTGTTGTTTACATCTTTCTACTGCAGCAAACAACGGCAGTGTTTTGGTGATACGGTCTTGTGCGTTTCTTATATATAACTGCACATTAACTCACTCAGGATGTCATCCAATATTGCAGAAAATGTTTGCGCCAAGAAGCATGAAAATAAAAACCTTATTTGGAAGCACTGTTTATTTTATTTCCTGTTTTAAGCTTTGTTTCGAACTCGGCTCCACGAGAAACCGAGGAGCCGAGTTCAAATTCCAGTTGAATCCATTGTATTCACTTACGCGCAAATACCCTTAGGAAAGGTATTAATCCGTCTCTTCCTTCTAGTTATGGGTTAAATAACAGGACAGATTGGGTTCTATAGCCTTGGTCGGCAACCAGTCTACCGCAGAAAGCAATGGCAACCTACTGCGGGATAATGTTCTGCCAAGTCAGTCATGTCTCTTTCGAGACATGATCGCCCAAGCGTGTATCACGTATGGCACTTTAACTGACTGACTACCTTTGATAAGACAGCAATATATATAACTGGAATGAGATGGTAAAGCTATATTTACATAGGGTATTTTGGGTGGGAGTGAGAAAGGACTGAGCATAAACCTCAAGAAAACAATGTATGGTCATCAACAAAAAGAGGAGCTCAATATGCCAATCGCATGTCAGAGAATCTAAAATAAAACAAGTTAAAACATTCAAATACCTGGAAAGTGTTTTGACAGAAGATGGAAAGTGCGATATGGAGATCCAAAGATACATTGGCACGGACAAAGACACATTTCAGAAAGTAACCAAAGTACTGAAAGACAGGAAAATCTCATTAGAAACAAAGAAAAGAGTGCTGGATTGCTATGTGATATCTGTCCTTCTGTATGAAAGTGAATGCCAGACAATCTCATCAAAGATGAAGGAGAGGCTTGAGGCTTTTTTTTTTCTTTTTTTTTTTTTAATCATATCACCCCAAGCAAGGCGAAAATGCCACTGATGCGCAGGGGGCTACGTAAGAGTGAAAAGATTGGAAAAGAGAAAAACCGGAAACCACATCCTAAACAGGAAACAAGGGATGAGCCTCTTCACCTGTTCAATAGACGTGGGTGGAGTGTGAACCGGGCGATAGTTTAGTCTATCTACTCCAATTGTTTAGTCTATCTACTCCAATTGTTTAGTCTATCTACTCCAATTAAATCTACTTAGATCTGATGATGTATTGGAATGGCCAAAGATGCATTCCAAAAACTAAGAGTATGAAGAGACAGAAACATTTTGTTAAAAATAAAGGAAAGAATACTGAATTGTTGTCCTCATCTTTGCTGCTATCACTGAACATCTGATATGAGGAGTTATTATTTGCACTATTTATATTCAGACAATTGTCTTCATCTTTGTTTTTGTCATCCCATAATTTATAGGATGAGAATATACCATTATTTACACTATTTACATCCAGACTGGATGTGTGTCGTCATGCAGTGGATATTAGCTTGGAATGAGAAATCAGGGAGCCAAGTTTGAACTCCAGTTGAATTTGTTACATTCACTTAGACACAAATACCTCTGGGAAAAATATTAATCCATCTCTTTCCTCCAGTTATGGATTAAATAACAGGACAGATTGGGTTCTATAGCCTTGGCTGGCAACCAGTCTACTGCAGAAAGTAATGACAACCTATTGTGGGGCAATCTTCTGCCCAGTCAGTCATGTCTCTTTCAAGACATGATTGCCCAATGATCGCATTTAACTGACTGACATTCAGTTTGTTGTATTCATCTTTGTTGTTGTTATCACTGAATTTCTGCGATTAATTTTCATCGGATACTAAAATCAAATAAGTACAGACTATCTGGGAAGTGGTCTAACAGATGATGGAAATTGTGATACTAAGATCTGAAGATGTACTGCGATGACCAAAGCTCCATTCCAAAAGTTTTGGTCAAGTATTAAGAGAAAGAAACATTTCATGGGCAATAAAGAAAAAAGTACTGAATTGTTACGTGTTATCTGTCTTTCTGTATGGTAGTGAATGCTGGATGAAGAGAAAGTTTGAAGCAACAGAAATGTGGTTCTACAGAAAGATGCTGAGGATACTATAGGCCAAACATGTAAGTAACATCAAGGTTTTGGAGAAAACAGAAACAAAAAGGAAACCCATACTCAACATTAGAAAAAGGCAGTTGAAATCCAGGACATGTAATAAGGAAGGAGGGCTTGGAAAATCTGATACTCACAGGGTAGATAGAGGGACAGGAGAAAGTAGCTTGTGGCATATTTGATGGGATTAAGCAAATGAATAACAGGAAAGGGACAGGAAGATGTGGAGAGCCATGATTGCCTACATCTTAAAAGGACATTTCACATAGAATAAAAGACAAAAAATATCTATATGAGGACTTTTCCAGAGCCAATTTTTATTATTATTCAGAGATCACACTGAAAATGAAAAAAATAAAAATACTGTAAAGATACCTGATTAGTTCTTGAGACAAAATGCTGAGGAACTTACCTAAAGCAAGTGGGGTGAGGCTGCAGAAATGTGGTTTTACAGAAGGATGCTGAGGATACCATGGACAGAGCACATGTACAATAATGAGGTGTTGGAAAGGATGTAAAGAAGAAAACTGATACTAAATATCAAGAAGAGACAAATGTGGTTCCTGGAACATGTAATAAAGAAGGAGGTCCTGGAGAACTTAATACTCACAAGTCAGATAAATGAAAGGAGAGACAGGGGAAAACAGCAGGAGATGTACCTGTTAGGTCTGAGCAAATGGTTGGTGGAGCAGGGCTTAGAAGTGATACTAAGAGAAAAAATATTGTGAGCGACAAGAGACAGAGCCAAGTGGAAGTCCATGATCGCCTACATACTGAAGGGACACGGCACATGAAAAAGAAGATTTCTATCATTTGGCATTTTCTGTCCTCTGGCAGTAAGGATGCCAGTTTAGACAGGTTGGACTGTAAATGTGCAGCATATCATCTAAGTTTCTGCTTATCTATACTTAATAAAAAAAATCTTGCTAACTTATTTGTATATAAGGGAAGTGTCAGGTTTTATGATGAAAACAAAATTTTTACTCCTAATTAAATTCAAAACAAACAGATTCGATTAATACAATATCTTTAAATAGGAATAAATCATATTAATATGGGCTCCTTGACATTCTTTAACCTTCATCAGTCTTTAAACCATGGATTTTGTGAACCTTTCTACTCTTTCACTGACCTGAAAAAATTATTTTTCATATTAATATTGGTTCCTTGGCATTCTATAACTTTCATCAGTCATTGAAGCATTGATTTTTTTTTAAAATTCCAAGACAGTGATTTGTCACACCTTCTCAATTTAATGTTTTCCACTGGTATGAAGTGGAATGGTTGTATTGAATCAATTGCTTGATCTACTGCTAATTTGGTTCACTGTGTCATGCTAAACAATTTTTTCTCACCAGAATCTATCTTATACATTTATAAGTTTACCATTTGTTCAAGCATTGAGTATTCCTGGTGGTTCTGCTATGTATTTAGAGACTGTGATAAAATCCAAAGAAGGGTCTGCAATGTTATCAGTCTTGACCTGGCATCTTGACTTCAGTCACTTTCCTACCATTTTAACATAACTTTCCTGTATCTTTCTTAAATCATTTTTATGGTAATTAATCTGATGAGCTTTCCTCTTTGGTAACACAACTTTATGAGTTTAAAGTGTAGTACTAGATTGGCAGATAGGTCTCATCATTTTGTAATTGTTAGATGTAACTGAATGTTCTATGCTAACAATTTCTTTTAAATTCAAATTTCTCAGAATTTTAAAAAATTATAAAGTATGCTAAATAGGTTTTTAAAAACTAACAATTCTTGCAAAAATTCATTATTCATAGAATTTGTTTTTTTATTTCTTAAGACAACAGTGTTCATTATTTATTTTACTCATAAAAACAAAGCACTTCTAATTAAAAAATGTCTTAGTTTTATTTCATCTTATGATCTGATTCAGGGCAGATATAGTAAATTTTTGTTTTCTTCCCCGAAGGCTTTTACGCCATCAAAACTTTCTAAATCATCATTAATTCCATTCAAATGTACATGCTGAACTCAAATCAATAATTGTTTATTGAAGAAACCTACCTTTTTTCATGGTATCGACCAGAAATACATCGGACTATATCTCAGCCATTACCACTGTTCTCATATCTGATTCACCGCTGAATGACTTGAGGCATAGTATACTTATTTCAGTTGATTTACTCCCTTTGAGCTATTACTCCGCAATTTGTTTGGTTTTGGAACTCATTTTCTGCATAGTAATTGCAAAAAGGAAGTAAAAAGACTGAAAAATTGGAAAACTACGCGTGAATTCAGTCTGCAGTGAATAACATTTTCTAACTGTGGTTAGGAGGTGAGATAAACAGCAACAAGAAGTTCCATATTTTTCTGCTCGATAACATGAAAAAAGGTAGGTTTCTTCAATAAACAATTATCGATTTGAGTTCAGCATATACATTTGCATGGAAATAGGGATGTTTCGGAAAGATTTGAAGGGGTAGAGGCCTTCGGAGACCAAAACAAAAATTTACCACAGATTTTCTGTAACTAGATTATGTTTGATAACAAAAAAATAACTGATGATTTAAATTGTCCAAGGTTTAGTGAAAATTATTTGATTTTTGTAATAAATTTCCAAATCAATGTGTTTTTCACTGCAAAAAAAGCACTTAGAATTTGGGGTGGGGTGGAGGGAACAACTCAAATGCAAAAATATAAATATATAGGTAACTGTTTCAAGGCTTGTCCTATCTGTTAAGGCCAATATAAGAAATGTAAGTCATCGAAGGAAGAATGAATACAAGCACATCTTAACTCATCTATTAATAAGTGCGACAGCTTGACCAAAATTTTGCATTCCAACAGGACAACGATCCAAAGCATAGGGCTTGCAACACTGGTACAATGGAAATGATGTTCTCGAATGGCCTAGCCTGTCATTGGATCTCGATCCAAGAGAAAATTTATAGAAAAACTTGAAGTTCAGAGTACATGCAAGAGATAAAAAAAATTTCAAGGAACTGAAGAAAGTCTGTGAAGAAGAATGGGTAAAACTGCCAAAATCTTCATACAAGAAGCTTGTTGAAAACTACAGAAAACGACTAGGTTGTAAGGCAGAACAGAGGATATTCTACTAAATATTACCAAATCATGTTAAATACTTTTGCACAGTCAAATTAAAAAAAGCACTTAGAATTCATGATGGGGTGAAGGGAACAACTCAAATGCAAAAGTATATATTTTAAAATATATAGGTAACTGTTTCAAGGCTTGTCCTGTCTGTTAAGGCCAATATTCTAACTGTATCACAATACAGAGAGTTAAACCCCTACTAAAAAGAGGCCACCAGTTTACTGGAGATACATCTACCTTTTTTTATAGTAGAGTAATGGATATTGACTCGTAATTGAGAATTGAGGTTTATTACATTCACTTATGTGCTAATACCCTTGGATAGGATGTGCATTGTGGTGCAGTGACTAATGGCTCAGAATGAGAAATTGGAGAGCTGAGTTCAAATCCTAAGTTGAATTTGTTGCATTCATTTATGCACAAATACCCTTGAGAAAGGTATTAATCCGTCTCTTCTCCAGCTATGAGTTAAATAGCAGGACAGATTGGGTTCTATAGCCTTGGTTGGTAACCAGTTTACCACAGAAAGTAATGGCAACCTACTGTAGGAAAATCTGCCCAGTCCAGCCCTGTCAGTCATGTCCCTTTCAAGACATAATCACCCAAGCATGTAACACATTATATATAAAAGTAAAAATATATCTCCTCTTCCAACTATAGTAAACAGACGGTGTAATAGCTTTGGCTGGTGTCCAGTCTAGGAGAAGGAAAACTGAATTCAAACCAGCCTGAAAGGGTTGGGTCCTGTCAGGCTTTCTTAAATCTAGACAGAAAACCAAGAATAGAGCCCCAAAAGCAGTTGACTGTCAATACTGACGACATTCCAGCAACTCCAGCTCTGTTTTCTTTTGCATCTGGTCGATATGGCGAAAAGGGTGGGACCTTGTAGTCTGAGTAGGGCATAACATCTATAGATTATTGCCAGTCAAGGAAAAAGAAAATTCTGAATTCAAAATCACCTACTGTCTTGTAAGTCTTTACTCTTTAATTACTGAAAAGTGAGATGGATCAACATCTCTGGTGTAAAGAAAAACTGGCATGTCATTGTACAATTCTGCCTTGAATGTCACCATGAACCACAATTATGAGATCGGCGGCAATTGTGACTACAACAGTGTGAAACACTCGAGCTGAATAAATGAATGAACACACACACACACACACACACACACACACACACACACATATATATATATATATATATATATATATATATGTATATATATAACATTGAAAAGAAAAACTTTGAATTTAAGCCACTAGCTGGTTTGTAGGTCTTGCTTCTTTAACTTCTAAGAGAAGAGACAAGGTATCCTAAACATCTCTAATGTGAAAGAAACTGGCAGGCCATTGTACTATTCTGCCTTGAATGTCACCTTGAACCACAATTGTGAGATGAAGGGGAGTGGTGACCACAGAGTGGTACAATATGAACTGGCAAATCATTACACTATGCTGCCTTGAATGTCACCATGTACCACAATTGTGAGATGAAGGAGGAATGGTGACCACAGAGTGGTACAATATGAACTGGCAAACCATTGTACTATTCTGCCTTGAATGTCACCATGAACCACAATTGTGAGATGAAGGGGAGTGGTGACCACAGAGTAGTACAATATGAACTGGCAAGTCATTGCACTATTCTGCCTTGAATGTCACCATGAACCACAATTGTGAGATGAAGGGGAGTGGTGACCACAGAGTGGTACAATATGAACTGGCAAGCCATTGTACTATTCTGCCTTGAATGTCACCATAAACCACAATTGTGAGATGAAGGGGAGTGGTGACCACAGAGTGGTACAATATGAACTGGCAAGCCATTGTACTATTCTGCCTTGAATGTCACCATAAACCACAATTGTGAGATGAAGGGGAGTGGTGACCACAGAGTGGTACAATATGAACTGGCAAGTCATTGCACTATGCTGCCTTGAATGTCACCATCAAACACAATTGTGAGATGAAGGGGAGTGGTGACCACAGAGTGGTACAATATGAACTGGCAAATCATTGCACTATTCTGCCTTGAATGTCACCATGTACCACAATTGTGAGATGAAGGGGAGTGGTGACCACAGAGTGGTACAATATGAACTGGCAAATCATTGCACTATGCTGCCTTGAATGTCACCATGTACCACAATTGTGAGATGAAGGGGAGTGGTGACCACAGAGTGGTACAATATGAACTGGCAAATCATTACACTATGCTGCCTTGAATGTCACCATGTACCACAATTGTGAGATGAAGGAGGAATGGTGACCACAGAGTGGTACAATATGAACTGGCAAGTCATTGTACTATTCTGCCTTGAATGTCACCATAAACCACAATTGTGAGATGAAGGGGAGTTGTGACCACAGAGTGGTACAATATGAACTGGCAAGCCATTGTACTATTCTGCCTTGAATGTCACCATGAACCACAATTGTGAGATGAAGGGGAGTGGTGACCACAGAGTGGTACAATATGAACTGGCAAGCCATTTTACTATTCTGCCTTGAATGTCACCATGAACCACAATTGTGAGATGAAGGGGAGTGGTGACCACAGAGTGGTACAATATGAACTGGCAAGCCATTGTACTATTCTGCCTTGAATGTCACCATAAACCACAATTGTGAGATGAAGGGGAGTGGTGACCACAGAGTGGTACAATATGAACTGACATGTCATTGCACTATTCTGCCTTGAATGTCACCATAAACCACAATTGTGAGATGAAGGGGAGTGGTGACCACAGAGTGGTACAATATGAACTGACATGTCATTGCACTATTCTGCCTTGAATGTCACCATAAACCACAATTGTGAGATGAAGAGGAGTGGTGACCACAGAGTGGTACAATATGAACTGGCAAGCCATTGTACTATTCTGCCTTGAATGTCACCATAAACCACAGTTGTGAGATGAAGGGGAGTGGTGACCACAGTGACACAAAAGGCACTAACTGAATAAATGTGTTGCTTTTAGAATAAATATAATAGAATTTTAATAGAATTTTAATTAAGAAATTTGTATTATCTTGGTATTGTCTCAAAGAATCTAACCAGTTGTTTCAAATTAATATCATGTCATTCCTAGAATCGCTCTATGCTTGTGCCAGACTAAAATGAATAACTATTCAGATACTTCAATGGATGCAGTAGTTGACAATATTACTGCAATGGTTATAAAACTTGCTTTTTATTCCATTTTTGTGGTCTTGTGCCTTACTAAGTTAAATTAACACTTCAAATATACCTTACATCATACGTCTCTTACTCTTTTTCCCCTGTATAACAGCTTAAAGAGACTTGACTTGAACAAAAAATATCTTAATGTCTCATTGTTTCTATTTCTACTTTCAGTTATTCAATCAAGAAGGACCAGAAATGACTAATTCCATAATAGGAGATTTTCCTTGTCCCAGACCACCGCCACCTGCAATTGAAATCTCCAATAAGGGAAGCCACCCAACTGGAATCTTGCTCAATCGAAGATCCCTTCTTTCAAGAAATCAACCCAAAAGTCAACCACTTCCAAAGCAACCCTTAAAGCCAAGAAATAGTTCTGCTACTAAAATGTCAGCACCAAGGCCAAGTGGAAATCCCAAAATAATCAACAGTCACAGACCAGAGACCTCGCAGAAGGGAAAAGCACCTAAACCATCAAGTCTTGGTTCTGATAATTCAGAAGAACAGAATGAAAATGGTAACTCTTTATCGTGGCAAGGTTTAGCTCCAGTTTCAATAAATGCACCGGCTGCACTCACAGCACCAGTAAATCCAATACTATCTCAGCAGGAACCCTTGCCAAAATTCCTTCACAGAACCAGCATACCTCCTCCAGGACAGAATCCTGGTACAGGGACCAATTTTAGCAACAATGCCTGGTACTCTGATCGACCTGGAAGTTCTGATTTGACTACGGGTAATTTTAAATTGGCAGAAATGTCAGATGTGTGTTTGTCTACCCCGGACTCTGGGCAAGGATCAAAGGTCAAAACAGAATCTCAAGATGGTACAGCATCTCAACAGCATTTGTCACCTTCATCATCAGCTTCTTCATTAAGTTTGGCTTATAATAAATCTGGGAGTGCCAATGGGTTTCATATGTCATCCCAACCCACAGGTAAATCTCTATTTTTGCAAACATTGGTCTGAGTTAAACAATCTTTTAGTTAAATAATGTTTTGAAGGAAAATTTGCTATCCTGTTTTCCTTTTCTATTGAATTTCATCATTGTATTGAATGATAAGAACTCATTCTAAATATCCTAGAAAAAGAAAAAAAAATCTGCCCCATTTTCAAGATATGGATTTCTCACTGGTGTCAACAGTTAGCATTGAAACTTATGTAAAAGTCAGGAATCAAATGCTTTTTTCTCAGGATCAACAGCCTTTGTTAGTTAGTTGGCATCTATGCATCTATCTCTCTCTTTTATATATACTAGCAGTATAGCCCGGTGTTGCTCGGGTGTAATAAAAGCTTTAAAACTAATCCATGGTCCTGGGGCTCAGACTCTTTGGACGTTGGCACGAAAGACTAAAAATCAATAGTTGTTTCCAGTTAAAGTGAAACTGTAGACTGAAAGAAAAATGAATGGATGTAAGTCAAATTTTGATTTCCTGGTATCGATATCAAATAAGTTTTTTTCGTCATAAACTGAAATTTGAAGGCTAAATAAGTCCTCTGAGTAAATGGTATCATGGCTGAGACTAAGAACTACAATTATACCTACTTAGTGCCAAACCCGAAGCAAAAACTAAAATAAAAGGGCTGAAAAACTGATTTTGATCAGACCCGGTATCTTGCCTTATATATATATATATATATATATATATATATATATATATATATATTATCATTTTTCTTCACTATTGTAAGAACTGCAACCTTGAAACTTTTGATTATCGTTTCTTATGTCTTTGCCTATGAGTGTATAAAATTTGATTAAAATTGGACCACTTCTTCTATAACCCGATATTTTAGATTATAGATTTTCGATATTTATCGGGTGTACCTCAACACAAAACCTAGCTAAGAACACTCACAGATGCTTATAGTACAACTGTGTAAATTTTCAAGGAAATTGGTTCAGCTGTTTCGGAGTCTATAGTTAACAGAGACACACACACACACACACACACACACACAGGGACAAAGTTCCATTTATAAATAAGTTTAGATTTATATATATATATATATATATATATATATATATATATATATATATTAGAAAATATTTAAAGATATTCTACAATTTCATGAAATTGTAGAATATCTAAATTTTTTTCTAAATTATATGACTCTGTTAAATTAAATAAATAAATTTAACATTGAGTTCTTTTGAGTTCGTCTTTATCGGAATTTACCTGACTTATATACCAAGTATTCTACACTATATAAAAGAGAGAAAGGCAACCCATGAAGATGAAGAGGATAATCCAGAAGATTTTATCTAATTAATATAAATTATCACTTAGATAGAAATAGAGAGCTCAATAGATATTATCCAGAGCAAATATATTAAGAAGAAAACTCAACACATAATTAAACAGTTATAAATCCAGAATTTATTTCAGCATTGTATAGAAAATTTTTTACAATTCTCTTGTTCAGACCATTGATGAATAAGATTAATTTCAATCAGAATATTAAAAAAAAATAAACGTTTATAGCAGATGGATTTTAATAAATTGAGAAGAGATACATCAAAACACACACACACACAAAGGAATGAAATCACACATGCAGAAAACAATAACAAAATTATACACATGCAAAAAGGAGGAAGGGGATTTATGCAGACAGAATTAATCACACAAACATTATTTAGGAAGGAATATATATATATGCAGAAAAGGGGTAGGAATTAACTCACACAGATTTAAACAAATGAAAAAAAGAAGAGGAGGAGGAAAAATAAAAAGAAAGTGAACAGAAATCTATACAGTCCCAAATTTTAGCTAACATAAAAATTTTCAGAAAATTAATAAAATTCTTTTAAAAAATCATTAAAAATTTCCTTTAGAAAACATTAAAAATTATTTCCAATTTAGACCTTAGAAAAGTAAATATCTACATCTGTGATTTCTGTTAGCTCATCTGTTGGTCCATCAATCAATCACACCCTCTAAAAGAGCCATACATTGACAGAATGGAACCAAATTTTTGAGAGAAGTGCAAACAAGAAATGGAGTACGAAGTACAGTTGGTTTTGCCAGGTTGCCTAGCTTAGTACAATAAATTTTCATTTAAGTTTTGGAGGAAAAATTAAATGGATTTTAGTGTTTGTAAATTGACAAAAATGCTAAATATCGTGATAATTTCAACACATGTTAGCGAAATTCTAATAACGCAAACTACTCCTTCAATTACTGGATGTGTGTTGTGGTACAGTGGATATCGGCTCGGAACGAGAAGCCGGGGAGCCGACTTCGAATTCCAGTTGAATCCATTGTATTCACTTACGTGCAAATACCCTTGGGAAAGGTATTAATCCGTCTCTTCCTTCCAGTTATGGGTTAAATAGCAGGACAGATTGGG
Organism: Ascarosepion bandense; assembly: GCA_037127315.1. Lineage (NCBI taxonomy): Eukaryota > Metazoa > Mollusca > Cephalopoda > Sepiida > Sepiidae > Ascarosepion > Ascarosepion bandense. Next base: position 1,414,843 of record JBBBDQ010000924.1, on the reverse strand, counting down.
TTCTATAGCCTTGGTCGGCAACCAGTCTACCGCAGAAAGCAATGGCAACCTACTGCGGGATAATCTTCTGCCCAGTCAGTCATGTCTCAAAAAGAGACATTATCGCCCAAGCGTGTATCACGTATGGCACTTAATTGACTGACTCCTTCAATTTGATATTATTCCATTCTTAGGAAGCGTCAATAAAGGGAAGACAATCAAGAGAAAACTACTTGAATTAACTCCCTTAGACAATTTTTTTTTTCCCCTATTATTTAATTTTAGACATTTGTAGGCCCAAACTTTTTCATCGGCATGATCGCCGCTTGGTTCTGAGTATGACCGTCTTCTACGTTGATTAGATAATCCCTGTTGCAGTAACCTTTTCAGGCACAATTTGTTTGTTCAGTACATACAGAGCCAACTTCTGGTTTATACTGCGGCTTAAGTGGACCTTTTTCATAAATCTTACCATTACACTGTGTTATACATTATAAAATATATTATCGTTTTTATTTTTAATTCTTTTATTAATAATGGTGAAAGAGTTCTTTTTTAAGAATATTATTATATTTAGCTAATATGTGTAAATATATTTTACAATACAAGTAAAGATTTGTTACTTAGCTGATTGACGTTACCTTCAGCATCACAACTCCAGAATTTTGTAGAGAGATCCTCCAGTAAACACTCTGCTCACTTGACTGTCAACTATGTTTTATTATAAACATTTATTTATAAAAATTTACTATAAATATTGCTTTACTAAGTACTGAGCACTCTTTCAAAGAGTAAATTACTGCAAACAGTGGACTGTTAAGAGTAGTAGAAACAAATGGGTTAAGATTACGGAAATCAACGAATTTTAACGAAACTTGGTTATAAGCAACCGACAATTTGAAATGAATTGTTTGAACATTATTTTTTATCGATACTCGTATTTAAGTAGATATTCTGTTTTTAATGAAACAGTATTATATATTTATTTCTACCGGCCTGATTATTTATGATAAATTTTTATTACAAAATTATTATATAGATAGGGGTCGCAGGTTCGAATAACTAATAAATAAAGCATAAAAATATAACATACTATAAAACGACATATACACACATATACATATATACACATATACACACATATACACATATACACATATATACACATATACACATATACACATATACACACATATATATCATTCAACCATGGGATTGGTTGAATATATTCTTAAGTCCAACATTGAGTGAATCTCGGCAGATTTCAAGCTTCACGACTAATTCAGTTCTCAACCAAATTTCAAACAGTTTACAGAGTTAGATAAGACACCTACTTTGCTACATGTAAAAAATTTTTGTGTTTGGGGTCAGTAGCAAAAAAGTTAATCAAAATATGTGAAGACTGAAAAGAGAGATTAAGTACATAAGTGAGTGAGTGACTAATGCTTGTAATAGTAAATATTATTCTTCATAACTTTTTTCTGTTTAATATTTTTCTTATTTTTTACTTCACTAAAATGTCTTCTTTATTTTCCAGGTTCCATATGATCTTAATATTATATTCATGTGTGAATTTTTCCATGTAATACATACACACACACACATATATATATACATACACACACACACATATATACATACACACACATTATATATATATATATACACGCACACACACACACACATAATATATATCTGTATGTATATATTAAAATTCAGAATTCTACATACATTGCATAGCTATTTCAGCAAGAAAAATCTCACTTCTTCAGCAACAATCAAAACCAAAATTTTTTTTATTTCAAATACTGTACAAAAATTCGTATACTGGAAGGAACCCAAAAACATATCCCGAGATTGGATACCAAGAACCAGAGAAAGAGATTCAAACCGAGATACTGTAAGAAGACTTTTAGATTGCATACATATGCACAGATTATATAGATCTAAATACTCACATACATATACACAGATATATATTTATGTAGGTAATATCAAACAGATTTTAGTCAACAATACAATAATCCTTACTCATACACACAGTAAAAAGAACCTTCAGATATTGGAGGCCATCTACATTAAATCCAAACAGCCCACACTTAATAAATCACGTTTAAATCTGGTCATAACACATTACATTGCATTTGAATACATGGTTCTGTTGTCATTTCGCGCTATCACACGGTGTGACGTCATAGAAACTCATTGCAAATTTGCGAACTGCATTTGTTATTTTTGGTAACTATTGCCGTTGCCTAGCGGAGTTTTATGTCAACACAAAATAAAATTGTTGGTGATGGTGGATGCTATTGTGTTACCATCTTAATAATCTCTCTGAAGATGGCTCATGTGAGCTGAAAGCTTAGAACAAACTTAATAAAAAATTATCCAAATGTTGGAGAATTTTTGTCTTTATTTTCAACTGAAATTAAAGCCAAAATACAACATTTAGAACGGCTCATGATTAAACATAATAGACATTCATTGTCTCTTATATTTAACAGTATATGTTTAGAAAATTATTTGCTGCCTCAATATACTATATATATATATATATATATATATATATATAATCTGTGTATATGTGAGTATATATATATATATATACTCACATATATATATATATATATATATATTTATTTATTTATTTATTTATACACATAGATATCTCTCTCTCTCTCTCTCTCTCTATATATATATATATATATATATATATATATATTGTTCAGTTGTGTTTATGTTTAGCACCAAGAATGTTGCTTTATTCTGTCGTTTTACTGTTAAAAGTTATTTTGGAAAGCAGATTTTTATCATAAAGTGTGTTGTGTGGTTTTGAAAATCAGCCCAGAACATTAAATCGGAGATGCCAGTTTGAAACTCCAGTTGAATTCTTTGCATTTACTTACATGCAAATAACCTTGGGAAAGGCTTTTTATTATGATGTCATTTCTCAAGTCTAAGCAAATCAAAAAATCAAAAATAAATAAAAATAAACTTAGCCCTGATGAGTGACAACATCTTAATAGTGTCCTTATAAAGCTTTGAAGTTGGCATAAACCTGCATAAAATGCAAAACAGCTGTGCTACCTGAGTTTCAAACCAGATAGTGAGTGTGGTTGGCATTTTAGCCTTTTGTTAAAAATACAAATACATACACACACACACACACACACACACACACTGATGTGCATGTGATGTAATAAATATTTTCTGAGAATGAAAAATCTGTGAACTCAGTGAATTCCAATTCAGTTCATTACACTCACTAATGCAGAAATACTCTTGGAAAAGACATAAACTTATCTATTCTCCCACCAGTTATGGGTTAAATGGGTTCTACACAAGCCTTCATGACTATAATCATATGTGAATAGTCCATCCATTCAGTTTTGGAAGTGGAACTGTTGGACTCTTATATGATGAAGATAATAAGATAATCCGCTAATATATATAAGTGTGTGTTATAAACATACAAGAATAACTCAATCTAAAAGATCTATTCAACTCAATCAGTTAGTTAAGTGCCGTATGTGATACATGCTTGGGTGATTTTGTCTCAAAAGAGACATGACTGGCTAGACAGATTTTCCTGCAAAAAGTTGTCATTACTTTCTGTAAACCTAATCTGTCATGCTATTTAACTCATACCTGGAGGGAGAAGCAATGGATTAATGCCTTTCCAAAGGTATTTGTGCATAAGTGAATGCAATGCATTCAACTGAAATTCAAACTTGGCTCTCTAATTTCTCATTTTAAACCAATATTCACTGCACCACAATGGACATCCTATTCAACTATTCTATTCAACTCAATATATATTTCTATTTGTTGGGTTTATCTTAGGGGCAAGTCTTGGTGCAAAGAAAAGTGATATGCGAAGATTACCAAGTGCTCTTATACCTCTCACTAATGCCCCATCACTACCTCAGGGGCAATCAGTTGTCAGAAAGAAAAAGAAGAAGCGCAAAAAGCAAGAAAACCAGGAACTACTATTTGAGAACACTGTCGTTACAGGAAAGTCTTTGCAGAATTCATCTTTGCCTAACCAACTTGGTACCAAGCCATTGGCACCTACAGGGTCACCAGTGCTCGCTGCAGAGACAAAGCTTGATCATCCACACCAAGGAATGGAACTAACACCAATACAACCTCCCATGCCAAACAATCAAAAAAAGTAAGTTTACTTCTTTTAAAAAAATTTCTTATCTCAAAGATTCTTGACATCTTTAATTCGTATAATTTATTAGTAAATATATTCTTTTGTTTAAAAAATCATGTTCATTGGGTGATATGATTTAACTCTTGGTGGTTTATTTTGTCTCAGTTTTTCAGGTCATTTAACCTTGTAAAAATATTTTTAAAATCCCAAAGGAAAAGAAAAGAGCGCAGAAAATAAAATGTAAAAAGTAAAAAGAAACAAAGTAAAAAAAAATAAAGGAAAAAGGAGGAAAAAAGGAAAAGCAAAAAAGAAAGTGAAAAAAAGAAACGAAAAAAAAGCCAAAAAGAATGCAGGGAAAAAGGTAAAGCCATAAAAAATGCAGGAAAAAAAGAAGCGCAAAAAAGGAGAAAAAGAGGAAAAACCAAAAAGAATGTGGGGGGAAAAATAGGAAAAGCCAAAAAAAATCGGAAAATAAAGAAACGCAAAGAAAGAAAAAAGACAAAAAGCCAAAAAGAAAGCAAAAAAAAATGGAAAAGCCAAAAAGAAAGCCAAAAGAAAAATGGAAAAGCCAAAAAGAAAGTAAAAAAAAAAATTAAGCCAAAAAGAAAGCAGAAAAAAAAGGAAAAGCCAAAAAAAAAGTGGAATAAAAAGGAAGAGCAAAAAAGAAAGCGGAAAAAAGAAACAGGTAAAAAAGAAACAGGTAAAAAGGAAAATCAAAAAAGAAATGGGGAGTAAGGAAAAAAGCAAAAAAGAAATGAAAAAGAACAGAAAAACTGAAAAGGTAAAAAGAACAGAAAAGTGTATAAAAAGAGGAAAAGAAGTGAGAAAAGAACCTGAAACGTTAAGAAAAAAATGAGATAAAAGGAAAGGCAATGAAAGCACAAAAAATGAAAAGAGAAAAAACAAGAAAAAAGAAAAAGAACAGAAGAGAGCAAAAAAAAAGGCTAGGTAGAAATAGGTAAAAAAAAGCACAGAAAATGATAAAAAAAAGAAAACAGAAAAAAGGGAAAAGAAAAGAGTTAAAGAGAACAAAAAAATATAAAAAAGAAAAGACAACAGAAAAAGAAGCAAAAAAAAAAAGAAATGCAAAAAAGAAAAAGAAAAAAAAGCAGAAGAATAAAATAAAAAAGCAAAAAAAGAAGATGCAATACTGAAACAGTTTATTATTTGAATTTGTTCTTGCAAAAACAGCTTTTCCTTCATTTGTTTTCTTTTATATTATTTGTCTTTTATCACAACTCAAATTTATTTTTACATTCTGAATATTGAGCAAGCAATGTCTCCTACAAATTAATTCTTATATTTACAATCCATACCTCTTGCTTAACAGGCATAGAATATAAAAAAAAAGTAAGAAAAGCATTCTGAAAGTTTGATAAAAAGCAATATAGCTCAAAAATAAATCTTTATCTACATTCCTTACTTTTTAATCTCCTTCCTCCATAACCTTTCATGTACAAAACAAGCAAACAAAATTCACCAACGAGAATATTCGGTCAAGCGTTATTGCTTTTTTTCTTCCCCCAATTCTTCTCTCTTTTTTCTTCCCCCAATTCTTCTCTCTTTTTTTCTTTTTTCCCCCTTCCCCCAATTCTTCTCTTTTTCTGCCCCCTAATTCTTCCCTCTTTTTCTTCCCCCAATTCTTCTTTCTTTTTCTTCCCCTAATTCTTCTTTTTCTTCCCTTCAATTCTTCTTCTCTTTTTTCCCCCTCTAATTCTCTTTTTTGGCAATATCTTTCTATAAAAGAAATCGCCACCTGTCACCACTTCTTCTCCCCCACCACAAAGTAAACAACATTCCATTTTCTCTTCATCATTCAAACTACAAGGAAGAAAACAACTAAAAAATTCATGACATTACTACACCTAAAATTGCAGTTGTGATTTTTTTTATTACATATCCCTTTGTTGGTTGCATTAACAATATTTTTGAGAGTAAAAATGATTTTCCAGATATGTCCTACTATTTAACCCATAGCTGGGAGGAGAAAATGAATTCATACTTTTCCCAAGGGTATTTGCATGAAAGTAAAAGAAATGAACCTAACTGGAATTTGAACTTGGTTCTTTGATTTTTCATTCTATGCCTGCATTACACCACCTGCACATCCTGCTACTCTAAGAAATACAGACAGTATTTGCAAAACAAAAAAATGAATAATGACAGTGACATCCAATAAATTCATTTATATGAGTATATCTTGCACAAATTTCCAATCTACACAGCTAAGCAGTGGTCTAAGAATGATAAAAAGCAACAGAAATGAAATGAAAAAAATAATAACAATGCATTATAAAATAAATTCAAAGAAAAAAATCTTTAAAATTAGTTATAAGTTTTTTGTTTAATATTTTGGAGATTGCAAAATATTGAATATAGAGTTTATTCGACAGATTGCTTTAAATTGATAATTCTATCAGTTTTATTTTCATTACTACATGAATTTTACAGAGGTTAAAATGTTATAATAATTAGAGTGAGAATATTAGTTTAAAAGAAATGCTCGTAAAATAATGATCATAAATTTTCATCTAATATTCACCATTAAAGCTATTTTAAACGTTTAATTGAAAAACAAATAAAAAATAATATAATTTATTCAATCTTTATTTATGTTCAATTTAATATCGACTTTTCATATGTCGGACGCTATGCAGGGGAAGTAACTCAGCTCGATATTTTTAAGAGTTATTGCTTTTAGAATTATGGCGTTTAGAAGTGAAACAGACTTCATTTCTGTTGAGATGTTACGATCGTTAAGCAGCACACATCAGGAAAAAAAGAACTCTCATGAGAGATTCAAACTCTCATCTCGCAACATTTTATAGTACGATATTATCAAATTATGTGAATTACTTTGTGTTCATTCCGATATTAAAAACAGAACTATGGAATTAACAAACACACACACACACACACACACACACACACACACACACACACACACACACACACACACATAATTATTATCATCAATATTATTTGTACACTTATGCTTTATATATCAGGCGTGTTTTCATCTATGAGACGCACATCTTTCACTCCTTCAGCATGTGACTAACCCATCTTTCCCGAACGGTTTGGTGCAGTTAAAGAGGCACACACATGTTGACCGGCAGTTGGGCCCTGCTTTTGGCCGGCGATGGTGGGTGGATTATGTGCACCAGTTTGTCCCAACTCGAGTGAGACCCACCCATGCTATTCAGTAGGGCAGAGGGACGTTTGTTTAATTCTCGCTCTCACACACTCGCACTAATTGCAGGTCGCAATTAGTGGGGCAAAATTTTATTTCTCACACACATGCATGTGCACACACACCTTACAAACTCCAACAATGAAAATTCAACTCAACTCAAATTGTATGTATCTTGTTGTTAGAACTTTATTCCAATCAATCTTTCCTTGAGCATTTTATGGTACAAGGGAGAGGACTTTTTCTCCTTATTTGCATGCATATTCAACTATATCTTTGTAACTTTTTGTTAATACATGTTATTCCGTTTACCTTGGCGTCTTCATTGTCATTCTATTTTCATGTTTTATAGTGTGTCGAGTCGAATCATAAATATAAATATTGTTAATAGATGTAACAATTTTCTACAGAACAATGTACCATAAAATTTAAACAAGTTTAGCTTGTTAAACATTAATTTTTAAAGCCAACAATGATTTATCTAAGGAGGTGCTGAAAAGTTCTCAATTTGACAAAGAAGCGCTAAAAACAAGTGTTTGATCCTTTGCTAAAAATTTTGAAAGTGTCTTGTCTTATGCCAAGAACTTTTCAAAAATGGAATTCACAAGCTCAGTTCAAATTCCTGTTTCATTCATTTTCGCACCAATGCACTTGGGAAAGACCTAAATCCATTTCTTCTAGCTATGGTTGAAATAGTAAGGAACTGTTTAAGTAACTAACTCTTTAGCCTTGGATAGCAGCCAATCCAGAAGATCTACTCTGAATTAATAAAAACTATGAAAGCAATAGGAAACCACTCCATTATCTTTCTCAAAGAGTAATGACAAAAAAGTTGTAGAGAGCCATGATTGCTTACATTCTAAAGTGACAACACTAATGAAAAAAAAAACATTAAGAAAAGACTTTTTAGTTCATAACACACACAAAAAAAAAGAGTAAAAAAACAAAAACATCAGTGGACCTTTTTTAGTTATGATAGTTAAAAATTGTTTCCAAGTGAGGGGAGGTTGTTAACTACTACTTTTACCTGTTACCCCCAGTTCACACTCCACCCACATCTATTGAACAAGTGAAGAGGCTTATCCCTTGTTCCCTGTTTAGGATGTGGTTTCTGGCTTTCTCTTTTCCTATTTTTTCACTATTACATAGCCCCCTGCACATCAGTGGCATTACCGCTTTGCTCGAGGTGATATGATTAAAAAAAAATGTGGCTTGCCACAACTTCTTATATTTTGGAACTCTAAGTAATTTACTAACCCCCACCACCTTTTCAGCTATCCATTTACACATGGTCTTGGTGGTGGTGGTGGTGTGTGTGCGGGGTAACTAATTTTTCACTCCTTACAACGGAAGGACCCTACAGAAGCAACATTGAATGCTATTGCTATTTCCATACCAAATGTTCAGATGAGCTCTTTTCTTTAGCTCCACCACTTCCATAGTTTCTCCTTAAATTTGAATGCATAAGAAATGAGTGTGATTCGACTATTTAGATAGCTTTAAAGGAAAACTCTGATTCAGACCCTCATTCCCAAGAGCTGCTACTTTGTGGTGCTGTCTCCCATCCCAATGCTTCATTAAACACCACAATGTTAACCTCTTCAGGTCAAAGGTCAGTCATTATCTATCCTCCTTATCCTATCGCACACCTCATTTAGTAACTCTTTACTTTGAGTACTCGACCCTTATATTGAGTGAACTGTGGTGTGTGTGTGTGTGTGTGTGTGTATATATATATCTATATATACAGGGCCGTAGCTGATGCTACAAAAACACCGAGCACAGAGAAAATTGCCCGGATTTATTAGTTGACAATGTGATGACGTCATCCGTTTCCAGAAACTATGATTTTTGAGGATTTTTTCAGCTATTCCGATGGAAATTAGGCACAGAATGTGAACAAAAGCAGGAAATCGGGTTCGGACTTTCTGAGTATAACCAGTCTTTTCTCCCAAAATTAATAAAAAAACAGATTTTTACTGCGTTCATTCAGATGTTTTCTTCGTTTTTCTTTCTTTCTTTCTTTCTTTCTTTCTTTCTTTGTGAAGTCTTTAGTTTGATTTCTGACAAAGACATTTTTCCTTGCTTGGATTTTCACTATGATTGCACGGATCGGCCTGGACCCGTGCCCGGTTTGCCCGGTAGTCAGATACGGCCATGTATATATATATATATTTTCATTTGGAAATGAGTTATTTCCATAACTTAGATTTCTACCTTTTGGTGTCTTCAGGCAATTTAGAATAACTGATTTTACCATTTTTCAAATGTTCATGTAATGGGGATCTTTTATGAACGCACAATTTTCAAATTTAGGAGGAGTTACTTAAAGGAAAGGTCTTAGAACACTTTCATCCATGATTGTATGATCTTAGTAGGCATTTATTAATATGGTTACACGTGGACACAATTTCTGTTTTTTAATTTACTAATTCATTTTTGTCTGGAAACAACATAATAGCCCACTTTTCCTCCTGGCACAATAAAAAAAAGTTGGCTATAATGTTGTTCCCAGATAAAAATAAATTTCTAAATGAGAGGACAGAAAGTGTAACATCCAAGTGTAACCATACCAACAAATACTTACTAGGATAATACAATCATGGATAAAATTTTACTTCTTTATTTTTCTTTTCATTTTTATTTTATTTTATTTAAAATTTTAATTTTCCCAACTTATTTTATGTACAAGTAGTATTTGGATATTTACATTTTTAAGATTCATGATTTATGCCCCTTTGATTTATTCTCCCAGCATTTTATTATTATTTTTATTTTTTTTATTTTTTTTTAATTTAAATTTTTATCCACATGTAAGTGTAGAATATTTAAATTTTTGATCTTGTTATTAAAAAAGCAGTAACTTAACTTTATAAGATTTAATTCCCATGAATATTGAGTGAACTTAAATTCAAAACATGATCGCCCAAAGCATGTATCACGTATGGCACTTAACTGATTGACTTAAAGGACTTAGAACACTTTCATCCATGATTGTATGATCTTAGTAGGTATTTATTAATGTGGTTACACGTGGACACAATTTCTGTTCTTTCATTTAGTAATTTATTCCTTTCTGGAAACAACATAATAGCTCATTTTTCCTCCTGGTATAATCTGCATACCTTGCCACCATTGTAAGGTTTGGCTATTTTTAATAAAAAATTAGGTATTTTGCTGTTCCCAGAAAGTTAAAGAACAGAAATTATGTCCAAGTGTAATCATACCCTTAAATACCTACTAGAATCATACAAATCATGGATGAAAGTGTTCTAAGACCCTTAAGTAACTTCTAACTTTGAAAATTTTTCAGTTGTTTGAAAATTCCAGTCACATGTTCATAAAAAATCTCTGCTCGAGCATTTGAAAAATGGTAAAATAAGTTACAGTATAACCCGGATATAAGAGACCCGGGTATAAGAGAAAATAGGATATAAAATATATTTTCTCTGGTCACAAATTAGAGCCTGTGGTAATGTATATAAAATAGACCAAACCCTGATATAAGATAAACCCGGATATAAGATTATTTTTATCCGGCCCTGATAACTCTCTTATATTAGAGTTACACTATAAATCACCTGAAGACACTGAAAGGTAGAAACCTAGTTTGTGGAAATGACTCATTTCCAAGTGAAAAATATTCAAAAGTGCTACAATATAATTGTATTGAGCACTTTTTAATACAACTGTGTACTGGTCTAATTTAATTATGACCAAAAACTAACTAATTATATATAATATATATATAAATTGATAGTGGCAGGGTGGGGGACACAAGCTTGATTGGCAGGGAGCTGTGCAGTACTTTGTGAACCACACTATCTTCTCAACATTAGTATTAAAGGATTCTCAAATTTTGACATCATTCAGGAATCTTTATTTCCCAAATCTATGAATTTGTTTTGCTCATATTAAAACACGAAAAAACACTATAAAATTCACTATTTTTTTATCCATCATGTTGAATGTGTTAAAATCATTCAACTTTTTAACAAGAAAAATCTCAACATGTTAAAAAAATACAAAACATAACTGATTTATTTAAAATGGCATGACCTATGACATGTCTCTAATTTCTTTTTAGATACAATGTATTTATTTTAAATTTTTTCTAGTTGAATCATTCACCTATATTATATATAATCAATTATTGTATATAAATTACAATAAAATTTTAATTTTATATGAATACTACCTTATTGAAAACTAGAGTGAGGGGATCTCCATATCATAGACTTGTTGAGGGCCCGCAAGACCCTTGAACTTGCCATGGTCAAATTCCAGTCAAATTTGTTATAGGCACTTATGTGCAAATACCCTTGGAAAAGGGCATAAATCCATTTCTTCTCCCTAAAGTAAATAGCAGGACAAACTGGATTCTATAGCCAGTCTAGAAGGACAACTGAATTCAAAACCATCCAGACCTAATTATCGGTTAAATAGCTTCACCAACCTGCAACTAGTGAAGCATGATAAATACAGCCAGTCATGGAGGTGTTCCTCTAACAGGAGTGAGTAGGCCTTGAATTTGAATCATTTATATATTCTTTTTTTTTACTGTCTTTCATGTTAAAACATAATTGTTTTTGACTTTATAAATTTTTTTTATATTTAGGTCAGATAAAATGACTAAAAATCCTCCTATTGTGAATGGCCACTCATATCCTGCTGTTATATTAACCAGCAAGGAAAGAGGACGTGTGGGAGGCTTTTGGATGACCCCCTCTGTTCAACAGGACAGTGGGCTCCAAAATGAAGTCAATGTTGGCCAACATGCAACGCAAAATGAAGATGGCTTAAATGACTTGACCACAGTGGGTACCGGTCTGTTTGGGAAGAAACCAACACTTTTGGACAGCAAACCTATAAACAATGTATCATCAGCTTCAGTGAACAACTCCGAAGAATCCAACAAAGATTTGATATCTGGGAAGCCACTTCCTGTGCCATTTACTAAAGAGAAATGGTCGCTGCCTGAAAATGGTTTAGAGACATCATCCAAGAAGCAAGCAAAGCCAACATCCCCTTTCAATCTGGTAAGTTTGATGTTTGCCAAAACCATTGTTTTAACTTCTTGTGTTATCAGCCATAAAATAAGAGGGATAACAGGTATCTTGACATGACATCAATATTACAAATACCTGAAACGAAATACTTAGGATTAATGATATGCCTAGGAAATTGGATATTATATCAGAAATTTTTAATAACTTCGATACAGCCCGACTGTATGAACTGTAAGAGTAAAAACAGTTCTCTCTCTTAAATTTATTAGTCAGTTAAGTGTCAAATTGCTTGGGCAAAGAAACATGACTGAGTGGGCAGAAGATTTTCCCCACAGTAAGTTGCCATTACTTTCTGTGGTAGACTGGTTGCCAACTTAGGTTACAGAACCAAATCTGTCCTGCTATTTAACCTATAGCTGGAGAGAGAAACAATGGATTAATATCTTTCTCAAGGGTATTTGTGTGTAAGTGAATGCAACAAATTCAACTGGAATTCAAACTCAGCCCTCTGATTTCTCACTCCAAGCCAATTACTCTCTGCTATTTATGCATTATTCATCAGTAATGAATTAAACACTCTTGGCTACTGGCGTGTGTTTACATTGTGTATAAAACACACTAAAATCTGCTTTCCTCCACCATGTGGTGACAGCTTAAAGGTAGAATCTCTGACTGATGTCAAATTGTTCAGATTTCAATCCTAGCTGGAAGCAACTAGATATCCAGTCATGCTGATGATCTCTGATACAGCAAAATAGGACTGCCTGCAGATGACTATAGTTTATACATCCTTGTGCAACTAAATTGAAACAAAATAAATAAGGTCTTCCTAGGATCTTTCACACTTTTTATGATCACATATACATTGTCTCTTGATGTTGTTCTTCTCTTCCGACCACATTTTCCTTCACATTTTGGACTGATGGATCCAGTTTTTTCTTTGCCTTGATGACACAACTGACAGTTGAAAGGCTGACACCAACAATATCCTCAATTTCTCTGTAAGGCTTGCCAGTGTGTTTGTGCAGCATTACAATTTTCATATGCTTCCTTGGAGTAATATCCATCACAGATAATGGCCATAGGACAACTAATTGACAATCAAGACGACAGTATCTGGTGTGATAAAAATCTGATGCAATAATGGATGACACAATATTTTTCAAGGCCAAACAAATTTCATCATATACCCCAAAGATAGATTCATATTACTGCATACCACTACAAATGACCTAATCTGAGGGAAACATAGAAATCAATTACACCCTGCCACTCAAGTGGGTCTGAAACTGACCGTATGGTGAAAGAAAAGTAATTAAACAGTTATTTCAATTAATTTGCACAAGGTGTATATATAGTTGGCGGCAGCTTTATCTCATATTCAAGAATTTAATTCTTTCTTTGCTGATGACTTTCTTTATGATGATGGCATTGATGGCTAAATTTGCCGCCAATGTGAAAGTTTGGAACTAGAAGCTTCCAGTTTCACCCAAACCTGTTCCCATCATCCATTTCGTTTGACTTCACAATTGTTGGAAGTGAAAGAAAATCAGAGTAGAAGAAGAAAGTGCTGATGGCATAAATTTGTTTAAGGTGGAACTTCACTTGCCAGGAAGTGACCCCCACACTTGATTTCATGACCTTCTTCTGTGGCACATATGGAATGAGACATACAGAATCTAGCTATGAAACTGCAATGAACAGCCAAAAACAGTTTTTGCCGAGCTTTAAGATTTTATAAAACTACGTTAATTTATCATGCCATCCGAAAATTGGCTGAATATCTAAGTAGTTTGTAATTGCATTGTATTTATTGAAATTGGAACTTAACTTGCCAGGAAGTGACCCCCCACACTTGATTTCATGACCTTCTTCTGTGGCACATATGGAATGAGACATACAGAATCTAGCTATGAAACTGCAATGAACAGCCAAAAACAGTTTTTGCCGAGCTTTAAGATTTTATAAAACTACGTTAATTTATCATGCCATCCGAAAATTGGCTGAATATCTAAGTAGTTTGTAATTGCATTGTATTTATTGAAATTGGAACTTAACTTGCCAGGAAGTGACCCCCCCACACTTGATTTCATGACCTTCTTCTGTGGCACATATGGAATGAGACATACAGAATCTAGCTATGAAACTGCAATGAACAGCCAAAAACAGTTTTTGCCGAGCTTTAAGATTTTATAAAACTACGTTAATTTATCATGCCATCCGAAAATTGGCTGAATATCTAAGTAGTTTGTAATTGCATTGTATTTATTGGAATTGGATATCGAAAAGCAGAGTTCCAATTCCAGTTGGGTTTGTTATATTCACTTAAGGCAAATATCCTTGGAAAAGTTATGTATCCACCCTGCTATGGATTAATTAGTTGGACTTGTATTAGTAAATCATTATTATCTCAAAAAAACAATTTATTCTTCCATTAGTATTTTCCCTATTATGAGCATTATTTTGAGGACTGCTAGCCAGAGTTTCTTTCTTATATGTGGGTGGTGGAAGATATATTTCCCAAGGGAAACAGCACTGTGGACTTGTAAACTGTAGCATTTGCTGGTGGAGGCAGATTTAGCCTCAGTCCAGGCCACTTGGCCCAGGCTAAAAAATGCAACAGCTCAGTTTGGCAACTGTAAACAAACTGAAATTAACTATCATTGTATGAAGTGATGTCACTGAGCAATTGTCATATGACCCATGTGACTTATCTCCATGTCATATGACCCATTTGACTTATCTCTGTATCCCTACAACATTATTTTACTAAAGTATAGCCTTGCATTTTTTTCCATGTTAGTGCTGTTTCTAAGAAAAGCACTGAAAAATTACAATCATTTTATACTATTTTCTTTTACAGGTTGAACCAGAAGTGGTGAAGACCAAACCCCCACTACCTTACACCCGTAAATCTCTGCCTCGATAAACATACCACATTATTATTTTTATTATTATACTTGTTCTCAGCAAATTTTTTTGCACACCAGTAATAACTGGTTGTTTTTATTTATTGTTTACAATGCATATTTACCTATTCAAAGTTTCTTTTTTCTATTCTCTTCCTGAAAATAATTTATATATCAGGATTTGTTTACATGCAAAAATAAGAATTTTTGTTCTGCATTATAAATCAATATTGTAAATGTTGAACTGATATTACATGAACTGTTAGTAAATTTGGAAAATATATCAAAATAGGATTAGATTGATTTTAAAGCAATACCAACAACAACACAAAAGTTCTCTGTAATACAGAATTAAAGGGGTTTATTGTAGTAGAATAATGTAGATAATTCATATTGGCTTAAATCTAAGCTTTAATGAACTCTGAATACAAGCAGAGTTCTCTTGAATATATGTATTCAGGACAGATCTATTAATAAGGGAAAGGGGTCATACCATACTTATTTTTCATAAATGGCCTACTTGAAATGAAAATTGCAATTTTGAAATGGAATTTTTTTTGCTAACAATATGATTTGTCAACTGCCATTTTAATTTGTTACTGTATTTGCCTTTTGACTCTCTCATCAGACAGACATCAACAGATAAAGCCGGTAGTTTGAATATATACCCTTACCTACTGTCTCCCTACAATAGATACCATTACTCATTTTCAATGCCTAACTTTTAAATTGAATTTTTAAAAATAAAAAGATTTTTCAAAACTTTTAATTAAAATCTAAAATTTTGAAGTTTTTAAATTTTTTAAAAATTATTTGGTTATTTTTGAGCAATTGACACATTTGTAAAGAAAAGTTAATTCACGGTTTTAAAAATCTTGCAAAAATAAAATATATATCTGTGACACGTTATTTTTGGAAGATTAGGAAATTTAAAATTAAATTAATCTGATTTACACAAGTATTACTTATTTATTGCATAAAATTTAGAATAAAACTATTTCTTAAACACGGAGCATTGATCTTTCTGAATTTTCCTGTAAACGATTGATGTATGATGACCGCCAGATGGAGAGATAAGCAAAGCATGGTGACCAGAATTGACATGTAAGTCTATGGGAGAGTGTGGTTGTAGTAAAACCAATATATGTACTAGGTTTTTGATTAGTATCAGAGATGCAATCTCTGAATGGGCATGATCTTTCTGATCAGAGTACTATTAAACAACATTTCTCTGAAAAACATAAACATGTAGGTAATATCAGACAGATTTTGGTCAACAATACGGTGATCCTTACTCATACACACAGTAAGAGGAACCTGCAGATATTGGAGGCCATGTACATCAAATCAAAACAACCAACACTCAATAAAATCAATTTTAAAACAGGAAATAACATATTACATTGCATTTGACTACATGGTTTTGTTGTCATTTCAAGCTATCCCACGGTGTGACGTCATAAAACCGCATCGCAAACTTAAGAACTGCGTTTATTATTTTTGGTAACTATTGCCGTTGCCAAGCGGAGTTTTATGTCAACACAAAATAAAATCGTCAGTGATGGTGGATTTTATAATATTTCAGTTTAAACAACCTCTCTGAAGATGGCTCATGTGAGCCGAAAGCTTAGAAGAAAACCAATAAATAATTATCTAAATGTTGGAGAATTTTTGTCTTTATTTTCAACTGAAATTAAAGCAAAAATACGACGTTTAGAACGGCTCATGATTAAACATAATAGACATTCATTGTCTCTTATATTTAATAGCATATGTTTAGAATATATATATATATATATATATATATATATATATATAAAAATCACACACACACTTTTATCTTACTTTGCATGTACATCCTGAAGGTCCTTTACAGGAATTTATCTTCAATCTAGAACTTATATTTTCCCTTTTGTTAACAGTCCATTTTAATGTGGTTCTCATTAAAACAAAAACATCTTACAATATTGAGTATATTCCCACTGCTGGTTATAAGAAATTATAAGTATTTACATAATTTTTATGGTGATAACCTCATACTCAAATATTTCTGTATTAATGAACAATACTAAAATCAAATTTTACCTTGAAATGAATTTATAATTAAAGCATATCAGATATATATATATTCAGTTTACTGAAATATACAATATTTTCAGCTTATTTGTTGTAAAAAAATAAAAATAAAAATAAAATAAAATTTATATATATATATATATATATATGCATGTGTGTAAAATTGCAGATATAGCTAAAAGTATATCTGTAAAAGAACAATATGTATAAAAATAAAAGAAAAACCTTTTATTAACTGAGGTATTTCTTTTTCTGACAAACTTCAAGACAAATGTGAGGATTTTATTTTGCAAGAAGTATTTTTAAAGTAAAAAAGTTAATTTTTTTTCAAAATTTTTAAATTTAAGAAACACTCAAAGTCTAGATGAATTATGGAGAATGTTAAGTGATCAATTTTTTAAATAATGTAATTAATATGTATATCATTTTAGTTTGGGATTAATATATGTATATATTTTAAATAAAAGGAGGTTATGAATTTAGCATTTTTATAGAATACTTATATATATATATATATATACTTGTTGCAAAATAAGATCATTTCATTTGCCTTGATAATGCCCATCAGAAGATGAAACACACTGGTTAAGATAAGTTTTCTTTAGTCTTTATTCATATAAATTGCATGCATACACACTTTTAGAGATGTTTCGCATTTATGTATTTTTTAAAAAAATGTTTCAAATACTTCTTTAACACTGGAGAAAACAAACTTTTGAAAATGGAAAAAAATCAGGATGTCCCTCAGAAGAAATTTTGCAAAAAATATGGAAATTTTAAGATCCTGATTATCTTAAAATCAGCATATCCCACTTAAGTAGAACTCAATTTTTATTCAAATCTATTTAACACATGAGGATTTATTTTGCAAAAGTTATTTATAAATGAAAGAAAAAAAATGTTAGTTTTTCAAAATTTTTAAATTTAAGAAACACTCAAATCATGCTAACTGAAAAGTTTAGGTAAATTATGGCAGATACTAAGTGATCTTTTTTTAAATAATGTAATTAATACGTATATTGTTTTTGTTTGGTCCAATTGTATAAGAAAACAATTTTTATACAAATCTATTTAACAGGAATAAATAAACAGCTGTTCCTTGGAAGTACTGATTGATTTACACATGGACTAGTACGAGCTACAGTCTAGCAGCCCCCTTTTATCATTGTTGTTATCTAGTCTTGTGCTTCTGATAAAACTAAAAAAAATAAAATAAAATAAAGATGAACAGAGATTTGTTTATTTTCAGATTTAATGAGCTCCTTTGAATTAATTTGAAACAATTCAGAGTATGTGGGCCCCTCTAGTTAGAGTAGGTCTTTTAGATATGTAATGAAGGAGCTCCCAAATTCTGTTAGCCCAGGGGCCTCTTAAGACAATATTGTACTAATATACAGGGAGAGTTCAAAATAATGCTAGATTTGTTTTTACAGCTGATTGATTGCCATTTGTACTTGTGTGTGCAAGAATGTAGCAATCAATGAATGAAAGACACTTTTATTTATTTACTGCACCTATTTTACTTGCAATTTTCAAAATGACATCCCTCATGATCAATGCACGATTACAGTCAAGCAGAGCTTGTAGAGTTCAATAATTCATTCTAACTTTGCTGGAATTTGAACTTCTGGATGATATTTTTTTTTTTTTTATAAGCGTTTCACCCCGAGCAAGGCATGTCACTGCCACTACTGTGCAGGGGGCTACGTAGAATGGAGAAAGGCTGGTTAAATATAGGAAATAACAGAGGGTGGGTGATAGGCGGGTGAGGATACCGAGAATGAGGGTTGGGTAGATGAGAGTGTTGTGAGAATAGTTGGGAGTTAGTGTGATAGGAGGTGTCTATTGACCCTACATTTAAACACCTGGAGATTGTAACTGTCGGGAAAGCAGACTTGTGGAAGGGAGTTCCACAGGCGGGAAGCGCGAGAAAAGAAGCTGTTGGAGTAGAATTTACAGTTACATCTTATTTGTTTAACTGTAAAAGGGTGGGACCTAGTTGCTAATCTAGTATCTCGTGTAAATTCGTGCTTAGGCGGCACCAGTGATCTAAGCTCATCGGAGCAGAAGCCATGAAAGTACTTGTAGAAGAGGCACAGGGAAGCTACATCACGCCGGTGTGAGAACGGCTGCAGCCGGTCTGCCAAGTCAGTATCAACCACGTTACAGATCCTCCTTTGTATTTTGTCAAGAAGCCTAAGGAGAGCAGCAGGGGCACCCGACCAGATATGGCAGCAATATTCAATACACGGGCGGATGGTAGATTTGTATATGTGCAGAATAGTTTCAGGTGGGAAAAATTTCCGGGCCCTGCACAGAGAGCCGACTTTCATAGCAGCAGATTTGGCAATGGATTCAATATAGTCATTCCATTTGAGGTCCGCCGAGAGTGTAAGGCCAAGGAGGCGTAGTATTTTACTCTCTGGGAGGCTAGCCTGTCCCATGCTAATGGGAGGTAGATGCGATTGTCTATGGTGGTTAGTTGATAACAGCTTTGTTTTGGAGGCATTGAAATTTACCAACCATTTCCTACCCCAGGTCACTACGGATTGGAGGTCCCTTTCAAGTGCGGCAGCGAGGTTCACTTTGTCGTCCAGACCTGGTTTCTGATCGATGCGGGAGTAGATCGTTGTGTCGTCGGCATACATGCCAACTTGGGATCTAATGGTGTCGGGGAGATCATTAATGTAGATCAGAAAGAGCGTGGGGCCTAGGATAGAACCTTGAGGGACGCCCGCGTTCGTCTGGTAGTTTTGGGAGGCATGCCCATTTAATACCACCTTTAATGTGCGGTTAGAGAGGAAGGACTGGATGAGGTCAAACAGATGTCCAGTTATCCCATAGCTCCGCAGTTTGCACAAGAGGCCAGCATGCCAGACCCTGTCGAATGCTTTGGAGATATCCAAGGCAACGGTTCGGGCTTCACCACTTTTCACAAGAAACAAAGTCTTTCATAAATCTTCAATAAAAAAAAAATTATGGAGGTGCAAGGTCTGAGAAGCAAGCTAGGTACTAAATAGATCCGCCTTCTAGGGAAAGGTTTTCATCAAAGAATTAAGTAAGGTAATTAATAATCTGAAATATTACCAGGAATTCCCGGCTACTTTTGACTCACTATGTATATTAAAAAAAAGTTTTTCTGAAACAAAACTGTTGACTTTAGATCTAAAAATTGAATTTTCTTGAGTTTAACTAATGCTTAACTTAAGATTTTTTTCTTTCCTTGCAAAGAACTCCTGAATTGACATATTTAAAGAAAAATTTCTGATATTTTTATTACTTTTAACGTTGTTGTTATTGTTATCATTTTGTTGTTAACCAGCATGGAGGGCATTGTAATTGGTCTGTGATTTTCTTTTTTTAATGACTGAGAGGGACCTTAAGCAATTTCCTCCACTATTTTATGCTTGGTCCAATCTTTGGGTAAAGAATGGATTTATTTTAATCGACAAGTTAAAAAAAAGATTCTTTACAATCATGGTTATTTTCAATTGTTATAAGTCTAAGTTTGATTATTAAATGTTCAATAAAAGTATTAATAAAATGATTCATGTTGTTTATTAAATTTATTTATATAATAAGACTTTGAGAAACTAAATCAAAATTACATGTTAAGTCAGTTTAAGCTTTTTACATTAAATTGAGTCATAAATAATTTCTTTCTTTGTTTATCAACTTTATTCTACATTTTAATCAGTTATATATTCACACTTATTTGGTACTTGTCAGACTTCTTTTTGATACTTTTTGAGTAAAATTCTGTTGATATGGAAAAGTTTTTAACAAAACACTGGAATATAAAAGTTATCCCTATCAGTGTTCTGCAAAATAAAAAAAATAAAAGTTCCAGAGCTTTGTCACTGTTATATCCCGGGAGGGGATAAACAGAGAAAGAATAGTGCAAGAAATCATTCTTAACACAGAGGTTATATAAATAGAGATTATACCTCAGTACAATAAACCAAATACACGTGCACAAATGAACAGATAACAAGAATAACAATCAAGAAGGCAATGTCTCTGTATAGGACGTATGCGTCCGTCTTGAGAAGAAGGCTTCCGTCCAGTGACGTCTAACTCTCGTCTAAGGCCGATGGCTCTCGTATAATAACGAAGAATCCCGATCACTCCCATGTAATGACGAAGACTCTCGTATAGTCATGAACACTCTATATTTTGTTCTAGTCCCGGTCTTTTATAACCCAGGCCATACCCATTCCTGGGTAAGACAGGATATTCCTCCACAACAGTCATACAGAACAAAATTTTTCCTAATAATGAGCACAGGGCAGCACTTTTCAGCAAAATATTTATGGACATGTTGCAGCTGCTTGATATAGCAATGTGCATTTACTGTTTCATTGCATTTTAAGAGCTCTAAATGAATATTTCAAAAATCCTACCACACTACATTATTTTTCTTCAATGGAACTCAGATTTTGGTATTATTTATGGAGATTTATCCTTGTCAACCTTTTGCATTTAATATCCCATATGTTAGCATACTTCAAATTTAAGCCACATGTGATTAACAGATAGAACGATACATTCATCATTACAATTAGCTCTCAAAAACAGAAATTACTTATGACTCAACCCAATAGAAGAACTGCTTGCACAATCTATTAAAGTTTTTTTGGTAGAATAATACAAACAGAATTGGTAAACAAAGTAAAAGTTCCAAATAAAGGCTGTTTATCCTTCAGAAAGGCATGTGTCAATGGTTATAGCCCAAATCAATTGGTATTTGAAGAAAATCCTAATGTGCCTTCTGTTCTGATAAATAAACCCCCAACTTGAGAGGGTCTTACATCAAGTGAATCCATATCTAACAACTTGAATGCTATGCATGTAGCAAGAAAGGCCTTTATCCAGGAGGATTCATCTGAAGAGCTTTGCACCAAAAGGTAAGACCCATTACTGTTATTAAATATAGAAACTGAGATCTCGTATATTTTAAGAGCAATGAATCAAACCATTGGATGGAACCAGGAACTAAAAACAAGCAGGTGTTGGTCAAGCACAGAGGAAGATATGTTAAATAATAGGATGCATTACTTCAAGAAAACTCATGTGAAACACAAGCTGAACTTGCAGAAACATCAAGAGTTGATCACACCACAAGTCTCAAAATATTTGAAATCATTAGAAATGATTTAAAAGCCTGTCACCTGCAGATATGTAAAAGTGAATCAGATGATCAAACAAGATCTTGATCAATATACAGAGTGACAGAACTTCAAACAATAGAAAAATTCAATATTTACTGTACAATGAGTACAAATGTAGCACATGGCCAAAGAGGGATGGGATAAGGCTGATTTTCATCTGTCTTAAATTTAAAACTCAGCAAACCACAAATTACTGACCTTAGCATACCACAATAATCCTAGTGCCAAAACAACACATTCTTACTACATTCACCAGAATACCTCAAAGACTCTAAAATGTCCTAACTAGTCTCCATATGAATAAGTTCTTGCTGATTTTTCATGAAAAGTAATGTTTTATTTACAAAAATTACTTAGAAACATGTCACTGAAAATATTGTCCATTGCTAGTCACTACTTTCTCTATCTTTCTGGCAGCATTTGAATTCTACGTCAGAAAAACACATCTTTTAAGGCCAAGTACAAGTTGACCTATTTTTTGGCACATTCATAAGAACAAAAGTGCTGCTCAGCACCATGTACCATCGATTGAAACAAGTGATAATCGGACTGAGCAATGAATATGGCAGGTGGGGTAGGACTTCCTATTTAAGCCTTTCCAAGTAGGTTTTCTTCTGTTTTGGAACATGTAGCTTAGCATTGTCATATTGTAAAATCATTTTTCATGTCTCAGCTTGTATAGCGACTATTTTTTCTTCAATGCTTGGCTCAAATGCATCATTTTTGATTGAACAATATTGACACATCTACAGCATTTTCTCTAACTTCCTAATTTTCTAAATAACCATGAATTCATCTTATATTTTCAAAATAAGTAATTTTCACTATTTATTTTAACATATCACCTGAAGAAGAACAGTATTGTTTTGAAACATGAAAATTTCTGTGTAGTGATATAATGCTTTCATAGACCATTGTAATAACAAAATTACAATATATATATATTCTAAACATATACTGTTAAATATAAGAGACAATGAATGTCTAGAATGTCTATTTTGTTTAATCATGAGGCTGTTCTAAACATCATACTTTGGCTTTAATTTCAGGTGAAAATAAAGACAAAAATTCTCCAACATTTGGATAATTTTTTATTAAGTTGGTTCTAAGCTTTCAACAAAAGATAAAATCATCTTTGATGGTTGATGTTTTTATGTTAATGTCCTTGTAACCTCTCTGAAGATGGCTCATGTGAGCCGAAAGCTTAGAACCAGCTTAATAAAAAATTATCCAAATGTTGGAGAATTTTTGTCTTTAATTTTCACCTGAAATTAAAGCCAAAATATGATGTTTAGAATGGCTCATGATTAAACATAATAGACATTCATTGTCTCTTATATTTAACAGTATATGTTTAGAAAATTATCTGCTGCCTTGATACTATATTTATTGCACACATATACAGCAAAAATTACTGTCACATTAACAACTGAGACATCAATATTATTCAACAAGCACAAAAATCCATGTTCCATGATGGCTGCCTGTTGACAAAAAGTAACAATCCAGATTTCTCCACTGCTAAAAGTGTATATAATTCTGTGGAGGCCTGTAATACACATATTATTATGATTATTATTATGAAGACTAAAGTACATCTTCAAGATAAAAACACTGGTCTATACAGAGATGATGGATTAATCCTCCTCTGAAAAATAGGTCCACAACAAACAGACCAACTAAGAAAAGACCTGATTAAGTTTTTTAAAGATCATGAATTTAACATCACTAATGCCAAAGTAATCAACTTCTTTGGCATAATCTTTGTTCTGAATAATAACGAATACAAACCATATATCAAAGATTCATACAAGCACAAATGCATCAACAAAGAATTTAACCACAATCTTAGAATACATAAATCAATCCAATTTAGATTATCTATTAACTCTAGTAACAAGAAACTTTTTGGTAACAGCAAAATTAAATACATAAAGGCCTTAGAAAAAAATAAACATAATGTAAGTTTAGTATCTAAATTTATTTATAAATGGAACGTTGTCTGTGTGTGTGTCCGCTACCTATAGACTCCGAAACGGCTGAACCGATTTTCTTGAAAATTTACATAGTTGTACTATAAGCATCTGCAAGTGTTCTTAGCTAGGTTTTGTGTCGAGGTACCCCCAATAAATATCGGAAATCGATAATCGAAAAAATCAGGTTATAGAAGGAGAGGCCTGATTTTAATCAAATTTGATACACTCATAGACAAAGACATAAGAAACGATATTCAGAAGTTTCAAAGTTGCAGTTCTTACAATAGTGCAGAAAATCAATAATATATATATATATATATATATATATATATATATATATATATATATATATAAAAGGCAAGATGTTTGTGTGTGTGCCTGTTTATTTGCCTGTATGTCTGTATTTTTTTCAGTTTTTTTATTTTAGTTTTTGCTTTAGGTTTGGCTCTAAGTAGGTATAATTGTAGTTCTTAGTCTCATCCATGATACCATTTACTCAGAGGACTTTTCTAACCTTCAAAATTCAGTTTACGATGAAAAAACTTATTTGATAACAATACCAGAAAATCAAAATTTGACTTATATCCATTCTTTTTACTTTCAGTCTACGGTTTCGCTTTAACTGGAAACAACTATTGCTTTTTAGTCTTTTGTGCCAACGTCCAAAGAGTCTGAGCTCCAGGACCATGGATTAGTTTTAAAGCTTTCATTACACCCGAGCAACGCTGGGCTATACTGCTAATAAAAACAAAGAGGCAAATATAAGCTGAAACTACATAAACGTAACATCTATTTTAACTCACTTTTTAGCCAGAATATCCATACAGACATCAGAAGAGTTTTCCCCAAATTTAATTTTCAAGAACTTCAACCATTCCTCTACACTAAAAAAAATTTTCAACAAAATTTATGTTAAGGTTAGTTATAGTTGTGTCAAAGAACATCAATAAATATAACTCACAATAATATGATATTAAATAAACATGTCCAACCTGCAAAATAATACTAACTCCACTAAAAATAATGCTAGACCATAAAAATCTCCTCGGCTGGCCAAGCATAGAAATGAATACAATATGGGAGCAAGTAATATGAAGTTCTAGAGAAGACCAATTACAAACACCAAGATTGTAATATGAGCAAAAAAAAAAAATGGTTATCAAGACATTGGGTTTATAAGACCCAAAAATCCATACACTAATGTCCTCAAGGACACATGACCCAGTGGATAAAAGCATTGGTTGGAATCAGTAACTTGATAGTTCAATCCCTAGCTACAAAAGTGGTGAAATAAAAAACTTAGGGATTTGAGATAAATGATATCATGACTCATGAAATGAGAATAATCTACCCCAGTGAACAAAGCAAGCTGATAATGTCACTAAGGCATGAAGAGGCCACTGGAAGGGTAAGTGAATGAAAAGAGTTTAGAAGAAACCAAAAACCAATCCTAAACAAGAAATAAACCTCTACTCTAAGTACCGCCACTAATTTTGTATACCTAAGTTTTAAAATGAATTTTTAAAAATGAAAAAGCTTTCATGAAGTTTTCATTTTAGCTTTAATTGAACGCTAAATGATTAAATTTACTATTTCCAGTAAGCAAAATACTCTGATGTATTTCAAATAGAAATTATATTGATTGGAATCTCAACTTTTTCAGAGTTTTTCGTTTATCGGCCATTTTTTACAAATTGTCAGATTTATACACAAAAGTTAATTATCGGTTTTAAAAATCTTACAAAAATAAAATATACATCTGTGACACATTATTTTTAAAACATTAGCAAATCTAAAGTTAAATTAATGATTTAAACAAGTATTTATTACTTGCTTATAGCATGAAATGTAGTAAATAAACATTTCTTCATCATGGAAGTCTTGTTTTTCTCATGTGTTGACAAGCTAAATATAGTTGACCAGAATTAACATGAATTTGTGAAACCTAAGTCAATGTTTTCTTTTTGGTTTTTAACTAGCAAATAATTTTTTAAAAATAACATTTTCAGCAATTACATAATATTTTATTGAATTTTAGTTACTTTAGCCTTATAGTTTACTAGCAGTATAACCCAGCGTTGCTCAGGGGTAATGAAAGCTTTAAAACTAATTCATGGTCCTGGAGCTCAGACTCTTTGGACATTGGCATGAAAGACTAAAAAGCAATAGCTGTTTCCAGTTAAAGCAAAACCGTAGACTGAAAGAAAAATGAATGGATGTAAGTCAAATTTTGATTTCCTGGTATCGATATCAAATCAGTTTTTTTCATCATAAACTGAATTTTGAAGGCTAAATAAGTCCTCTGAGTAAATAGTATCATGGCTGAGACTAAGAACTACAATTATACCTACTTAGAGCCAAACCCGAAGCAAAAACTAAAATAAAAGGGCTGAAAAATACAGACATACAGGCAGATAAACAGACACACACACAAACCTCTTGCCTTTTATATACATATTATTGATTTTCTGCACTATTGTAAGAACTGCAACTTTGAAACTTCTGAATATTGTTTCTTATGTCTTTGTCTATGAGTGTATCAAATTTGATTAAAATCGGACCACTCCTTCTATAATCCAATTTTTTTTATTATCAATTTTCAATATTTATTGGGGGTACCTCAACACAAAACCTAGCTAAAAACACTCGCAGATGCTTATCGTACAACTGTGTAAATTTTCAAGAAAATCGGTTCAGCCGTTTCGGAGTCTATAGGTAACAGACACACACACAGATAAAGTTCCATTTATAAATAAGTTTAGATTAGATTTAGATTAGATGTTTGAAAATGCTTTCTAAAAAAATAAAATAATATAAAACTATTTTAAATTAATTTAAAGATTTAATAACTGTGATAATAATGATTTTAAATAACTCAATAATTTATGAAAGGTTATGGCATTTTATTTATTATTAATTTATATTTTTTAATATTTTATTTTTCATTTTATTCTTTATTATAAATAATTGTTGATGGTTATGACATTTTAATCCTTCAGCAATTTTTTCAGTTTTCTTATTTCTACATTTCATTCTCAGTAACACAATAGCTTATATTTATATTTCATTCTTAAATGAAGTTATTTTATTTTAAAACAATTCCAAGTGGTAAAAATAATATAAAATAGTTTAAGAATTCTAAACAATAATTAAGGCAAATCAAGAATTTTTTTCATGTTCAGAATTCAGGTTTTTTTTGTTTTTTTTTTAGCTAATTGAATTTCTAACCTACCCACAAATCCATTCCTCTGCTGGCCATTAGATAAAATAACTTTTTCTTTCTTTTGTCAACTGGTCGTAAGCATGGGCTGTCTGCTTCCTCATTGCAAACTGCATAGTGCAACAGGAGAAAGCATGCTAAAAATCACCAGGAATAGGGAGATGTGGAAAGCCATGATCGCCTACACCCTGAAAGGACAGGGCACATAAAAGAAGAATAATATTCTTAGTATATGGAAATATTGTTTTTTTTCTGTGCTAATATCTGGCACCAAGACATGACCTTTCATCAAGGACCTTGGTTAGACTTTTTGAAATTTTAGTAAGTCATGATTTTGTATTTATGCTTAATTTGAAGTTTTTTTTATTTTTTATTTTGCTGTCCTTTTTTTTTATTTCTTTGATTGGACTTTAACTAAGTTAAAACTTAGTTATCTCACTATTCTGAACATTTTTTTTTTCGTAACAGACTTAAATATCGCCCGGTTAACACTCCACCCATGACTATTGAACAGGTGAAGTGACTCATCACTTGTCCCTGTTTAGGATGTTGTTTCCGGCTTTCCACCCACGTCTATTGAACAGGTGAAGAGGCTCATCTCTTGTTCCCTGCTTAGGATGTGGTTTCCGGCTTTCTCTACTCCATTCTTTTCACTCTCTTATTTTTTTTTCCTCTCCTCAATTGGAGTAAATAGACTAAACTATCGCCTGGTTCACACTCCACCCACTGGCAAGTTACTCCACATTATTACGTGATAATACAAATTTCCTACCCAGTACATTGAACCTAAGGGACCGACATTTGTACTTACATACAACGCACAATCTTCTATGTTGTACTCTACAACAGAATGTAAGCCTGAAATGGCACAACAAGCCACTCTCCTAGAGGTTAGTATCTGCCATGCTGATAAGAGGCAGGAAGGTCTTTATTAACACAAACAAAATAAATAAATAAATCATTTCTATACTTTTTATGAGCAGATCAGTTAACCTCAATGGGACCATATCTTATTGTAGAAAGGATAAGCTTACTATGAAAATAATAATCAGGGGGGGAAAAAAAAAGATGCAAAGAGTTGGTCAAAATATTATTGACACAATATTATATGCATAGTCTATTTGTATCAGTTTTGTGAATTATACCTAAAAAAAAAAAAAACTCCTACGGCTCTTCAACCATAACCCCATCAATGACATTGTAATGGATTTTGTCACATGCACATCCGTTATATGCAAGAATAAATATAAGCAAGCAAATTGATTTTGTCAAAAAACACACATTACTGCAGCTTTATCACAACATGCTTATCATAATACTGCCACAACAAACACACAATGGAAAAAGAAAAGTTGCAAAATAAGTAAGAAAAACATTAACAGTAACTATTTCAAAATAAAATCAATCTCCAAAGAATTCCATGATATAATATCACCCCACAGTAGACATTGGCATAATGCCAATCCACTTTGATTATTTCCATGACGGTGAGAGTTAGGGTTGTTTGGTCAGTGTCTCAGTTGTGTACTAGCTTTTTCAGGTTTCAGTGTGATGTTGTTGCAGAGTTTGGAGTCAATAAACAATATTTAAGCATCGGATAGAATTTATTTCAGGTTACATGCAAAACTCTGCAAACATTTTAAACTTTGTTCATAGCACAAGGTCAATATTCAATAATTCAAAGACGCTGTTTATCAATAACAGGTTTTACATAGAAAAGATACAAATATAATAATGAACAATGTTTTCAAAAGGATTATGTTTGTATTCCAATGAGAAGTTTTGAGTCCAAGTGAATGTTGGAAAATATATATAAAAATGAATTTAAGTGATTCAGTTCAAAGTGAATATTTGTTTGTTGAATTAAATGTTCATGAATGATTTGTTTAGTCAATATAGTCCAAAATACTTCTGGCTTTCTTCATAAATCAGAAATATGGAAAAAGTGTATGCAGAGTTATTGACCTTGGATTAAAGTTTTGTATTCATTGAAAGGTTTCGTTATTTTTTCTTTATTGATGATTCTTTGGATGCAGGTCTTAGCTGATTATTATTCATAAGATTTGTTCACTGAGATAGAAGTTTGATAACATGTTAATTATTCATTAACCTATAAACTTTCTCATTGAGTTTCATTGGGTAAGATGAAAAAGGGGTTATACAATAACTTTCATTTAGGTTCAAATATGAAAAGGTTCAAGGTGCCTGCTCCTTCATAATCAGAATTTTCACTGAGGGCTTTTGTTTATGGCAAATGAAGTGGACAGTTTTCACATCTGTCCATTACATGGGGAATGGCATGGGCGGTCTGCTTCCTCATTGCAAACTGCATCTGGCCACACGTGGGACTTATTTAAATATCCAAAATTAGTCACATGATAGAATCACTGAAAATCTGACACTCTTTTTAAGATAAATGCATTGTGTGGGTAATATATTGACCAATCAATGCTAGTTATCATTGTTTAATCCACCTGGCATTTAGAATGTACAAGCCTTTTAATATTATATGCAACTGAAAAATTGTTGCCAATAGTGCAATGTTAAACTTTTCATGCAGCAGGGTCCTACAATGTCAATATATTCTACCTGAGACCATGATAGTTAACCCTTTATTGTAACCAATATGCAACAACGGTTAGAGAAAGGTTACAATTGTAACCAACATGCAACAAAGGTTAATGGCTATCTCAAACTTTTGCACATTTAAGTCTTTTCAAAAATTTAAAACTGAAGTGAAATTTTAAAAAATTACATATAGTAGTTACAGGCTTTATCTAAACTGCTTCTTGCAAAACACAGTAAATCTTTTTTTACACTAACATTAAATTTTAGATCTAATTATAATTTTAGTTACTTATCATGGACCGAGCATGTGAGCAATGATGAGGTATTGGAAAGGATAGAAATGAAAAGGGAATTAATACTGAGCATCAGGAAGAGACAGCTAAAGTTCCTTGGACATGCAATGAGGAAGGAGGGCTTGGAGAACACAATACAAACAGGGCAGATAGAGGGAAAAAGAGACAAGGGAAAGCAGCGGATAACAAATTTGAAGGACCTGATCAGGTGGATGATGGAACAAGGGTTGCATAGTGCAACAGGAGAAAGCATGCTAGACGCCTCCAGGGATAGGGAGATGTGGAAAGCCATGATCGCCTACACCCTGAAAGGACAGGGCACATAAAAGAAGAATAATATTCTTAGTATATGGAAATATTGTTTTTTTCTGTGCTAATATCTGGCACCAAGACATGACCTTTCATCAAGGACCTTGCTTCCTGTGTTCATGGCTTTAAATTCTGCATCCTCAGCCCTATTGATAGTGAGAGGGGGCATTGGTTCGATTCATTGTCTAATGAAAAGCTTGAGCCGAGGACTGTAAACTGATGATGATGATGATGATGATGGCAGACCACGCAACCACTGTAAAAATGTCATCCACCAGTACCTCCAGCAAATTAATCTGGTGCTGGAAGATTTTCCAGTGCTCTGTCAAGATAGTGAGAGCTGGAAGGACAATGTGACTCTCCTGGTTTCAACACCTTTATGCCATGAGATTTAGCAGAAGCTAAATTGGTTAGTTAATTCATTTTCTATGGCTTACCATCCCACAGCAGGTTATTTAAAGCCATAAAATATTCTTAAATAATAAAAATTTTTGTTTTAAATAATAATAATTAAAGTGATACAAGTCTTACTAATTAATCCATAGCTAAGAGAGAGAAGAGGTGGATTCACACTTTTCTCTATGATATTTGTACATTAGTGAATACCAACTAGTATTGTAATTCTGCTTTCTGATTAATAATTCCAAGCCATTATCCATTACACCACCAACACATCCATGCTTACAGCACCTGTTATTCTCAAGAGCTTACCCATCTAGGTACTGATCAGGCTCAAAGGTGCTTAACTTTAGTGATCAGAGGGGAACCAGTGTTTCAACATGATGTAGCTGTAAGTCTATAGATAATGGTTGAACCTAGATTGTAGTGGTCAGGGAGGCATCCTCTCAGAAGTCTGTTCCACATTGCAACAGTTCTAGGGTGAGAAGCTGTCTGTGTGGAAATTCTTCCTTTCCATTGGAATTCATTGGAATGAGGATAAGTTGACACAGTCTATATGGCTTGGTGGTTTTTAGTTGTGAATATCTGGAGTGGCAAAATCAAGGAATATTGTTCAGCTGAAATAAAAAATAATGATTTAGTAGTGAGAGGCTAGATTATCAACTCCACCTTTGATTCACAAACTTATATCCAGCCAAAAGAATCTCTATGAAAAGTTGCCAACCAACAAAAACCCAAAAAGAGTACCTTCTGGAACTAAACTGGTAAATATTTTTTAATATTTTCATTGCCCAAACTAAAAAATTATTCTATATATACCTATATTTGTGGATTTCCAGTAAAAGCACTTACATTACTTTGCTAGCCCTGATGTGTTAAAAATACTTGATCCGCACCTTTCCTTCACCCTCGTAACACTTTGCCAGTAAACTATGTTTTTTGTTTTGAATGCTGTAATTGTATATTTGTATATATTTTGTGTTTTTAGTAAATTAAATATTTGTGATTTAGCTCTGTGTTTTGGTAAATCATTTTCTTTTCTTTTGTTACAACTTCCAACATGTAACACTAACAAATTTTTGTCTGTGCGGAAGGAGTTGTAGGGTAGAAAACAATTCATCAACTATCAGGCTGTGCAAATTGTTTAGAAATCTGTCAAGGATGGAAACCTTTTTGGTCTGATCTGGTTCTTGCAAAGATAGTTCATGGCAAGTACTTCCTGGAGAGGTATAGCATAATTGTAACAAGCAATTATCATAAGATAATCAAAAGACAAAGAAGCTGAATTTACAATACACTTTATGAAGAATAACATTGTATTGCACTGAGAAACTGTTATATACATATCTAGGAACATTAATGGGTATGTCCCAATTCTCATAAATACATTGGACACTATTGTAAGGGAGGTTTGATTGCTGTCTAGTGATTGACATCGTTCAAATGCTTTCCTGACATAGTCAGACTCTTTATAAACCAGACAAGAATCCACCAAAGGGTAGTGTCTTACCCACGAAAAAAGCAGACTAAAATTTTTGCCCAAGCTATATGGCTTGAATTACCCACATTAAAAATGCCTTGCACCACATTTTGTTTCAAATGGGGAGGCAACTAAAAATCTATATTGCTGTCTAGCAGTTCACTACTAGCAGTGGTTATCTACTTCCCGCAGCTGGTGAGTATTGTACTTTGTTGATGTTATAAAGATTACTATTTCATTTTCCAGTCTTCGTTTTGGTTATTTCTCATTCAGTAACCTTTTTAAGTTACAACAGAAACAATACGAAAGGTCGAGATATTTTGATCAGTGACTGCAAAATAACTAGTATGGAAAAGTTGGTACAAGCAAGTTTCTTGTTTTCTTTTGTAAATACATCTGTTGAGAAGATACATTTTTTAATGTACTATTTCAAGTATAATATATACTTCTTTTGGTAATGTTTAATGTTTGGGCCAGTACAGTGTGTCAAAAGGACAATTATTACATTAACACTGCTATTGTCTGTTGTTTTTAAAGTAAATATTGCATTGTTGCCAGTTTACATATTTTGATAATTTTCTAATTTTTTCTAAACTTTTTAATAAAATATTTCTTTTAAAATTTCTTTCATAATAAAAAATAATCCTATTGTACTTGTCTATATTTATGAGATGAGGTATCATAATTATTTGCATTTTTCGGACTGTTGTCCTCATCTTTGTTGTCATATTCACGAAGTTTCTACTGTGGCATGGTCCGACCTTCTTTAGGTGATTGAAATTTTGAACTGAACCCTTTATTTAATTCACTAGGGTAGATTGTTCTTGTTCCATGAGTCATGCTATTCCCTCAATGATACATAGCGAAATGGATAAAAGCGTTGGTTGGATCAAGTGACTTGGCTCAAAGAGTTGTGAGTTCAATACCAGGCTACAACAGTGGTGAACAAATAATTTAGAGAATTGAATAAAGGTAACCGGGATATCCGGAAGTGAAATAGTCAAATGTACCTGCCACTTCTACTCAAACATTTTTTTTTCTCACATTTCCTGCCTATGGCACACTTTCCATTTACTTGTTTCTCTGATAGATATAATCTCCAAAAATTTGAATGTAACATCAATTGCCATCTTCTATCTTCTTGAATCCAATTCATCTTTTATTCAGTCTTTTCTCTCACTGTAACCCCCTGCACATTAGTGGCAGTTCTGCCTTGTTTTAAGTTAGTTTTAGTTAAGTGCCATATGTAATACATGCTTTGGGCAATCATGTCTCTTTTGAGACATGACTGACTAGGCAGAAGATTATCCCACAGTAGTTTGCCTTTGCTTTCTTGGTATTATTTAACCCATAATTGGATGTAAAAGATAGATTAATACCTTTTCAAAGGGTATTTGTGCGTAAGTGAATGCAAGGAATTCAACTGGAATTTGAACTTGGCTCTCTGATTTGTCATTCTGAGTTGATATCCATTGCATCATAAAATCATAAAAGGATTTTAAAAAGTTAGAAGTGTTGCTACTTTAAGGCCAACAAAACAAATTGTAGCAATTGTTAGAAATGTTTGTTTTGTATTTTTTTATCTTAATTTCAGTTACCTTTTATTACATTGATTGTAAATACTGAATTTTGTATGCAGAAGAAATCCACTTACCTTAAAAAGGTTTTAGTGTGTGCACCTGCCAATGCAAGAGTATCAAAGATACAATAAAAACCAGGAGAGTCTGATTCTATCATTTGTAACAAAAACCTGTTGATAGAATTACTTGGATGTTCTGGCTACGGAGTTGAAGGAGTCACTCAGATGTGATGCCTATGAATTAGCATACCTACCTTTGAACAATATAAAGTTAGTGACAATGAAAATATGGAGAGGGCAAGAAAGTCAATCATGAAAGCATTGTCTACCATTTGATTAGCCTTACTTTCATCTTAATTTCACTTAATTCTATTATTATGAAAGAAAGCATTATAAACTATTATTAATTTTTCACTAAGATTTCTTTCATTTTAATTTCAATTGCTTTTTAATACATTTGTCATCATCCTTCAACCAACCTATGGTTGTTTGGAAATCCATCAACAATCCCACCCCACACAATATGGGCAAGTATCAATGTACTCGTATCTCTCCTATCCCGCCATCAATCTCAGGCAATTATGTGTGAACTAGCAGTATAGCCCAGCGTTGCTCGGGGGTAATGAAAGCTTTAAAACCAATTCATGGTCCTGGAGCTCAGACTCTTTGGACATTGGCATGAAAAACTAAAAAGCAATAGTTGTTTTCAGTTAAAGCAAAACCGTAGACTGAAAGAAAAATGAATGGATATAAGTCAAATTTTGATTTGCTGGTATTGATATCAAATAAGTTTTTTCATCGTAAACTGAATTTTGAAGGCTAAATAAGTCCTCTGAGTAAATGGTATCATGGCTGAGACTAAGAACTACAATTATACCTACTTAGAGCCAAACCTGAAGCAAAAACTAAAATAAAAGAGCTGAAAAAAATACAAACATATAGGCAGATAAACACACACACACAAACATCTTGCCTTTTATATATATATA
Source organism: Ascarosepion bandense (assembly GCA_037127315.1). Classification (NCBI taxonomy): domain Eukaryota; kingdom Metazoa; phylum Mollusca; class Cephalopoda; order Sepiida; family Sepiidae; genus Ascarosepion; species Ascarosepion bandense. Next base: position 1,379,534 of record JBBBDQ010000924.1, on the reverse strand, counting down.
TATATATATATATATATATTATTGATTTTCTGCACTATTGTAAGAAATGCAACCTTGAAACTTCTGAATATCGTTTCTTATGTCTATGAGTGTATCAAATTTGATTAAATTGGACCACTCCTTCTATAACCCAATTTTTTCGATTATCGATATTTATCGGGGGGGTACCTCGACACAAAACCTAGCTAAGAACACTTGCAGACGCTTATAGTACAACTGTGTAAATTTTCAAGAAAATCAGTTCAGCCATTTCGGAGTCTATAGGTAATGGACACACATACACACAAACAAAGTTCCATTTATAAATAAGTTTAGATGTGTCACTTTTTTTGATATGACACTTCCAGAGGGATGCCAAAGAAGCAAGGATGAAATCACATTCTGTGCTTGATATTAGTAGCCAACAAGTTGCAGCCATTTACATTCAAGCTTAAGAGATAATCATGTGATATCTCCATCAATAAAGGATAGAATCTCCAGCTGATGTTTTGGAGCTTTCTCAGCATGTTGGTCTAAGTTCCATGAAGCTGTTTCCCCAAATGAGCAAAGAAAGTCCAAGTCTCTGAACCATAGAGAAGAACCGGCTTTGTTACATTAATAGTGTTAGTATTAATATTATATTGAACTACCGTCATGTGGGAGTCTGTTACACAACATGGCAGTCCTTAGAAAAAACTTGTTACATTTAGAATACAGGGGCAATAAGGATGATTCAACACCATGTAAGTTACATGGTATGTCCTAACTGCAAAGCTCTGAAATGGTGAAACTAAAGAATGGATATTTACATTATTCGGTCTATTGTCCTCATCTTTGTTGCCATTTGTACTACGTTTCGGCTGTTGTAGGCTCCGGCCTTCTTCAGATGCTAGGAATTTCGGACTGAACCCTTTATTACAATCACTGGGGTATATCATCCTCATTCCTTGCGTAAAGGGTTCGGTTCAAAATTTCTAGCATCTGAAGAAGGCTGGAGTGTACAATGGCTGAAATGTCATACAAATGACAACAAAGATGAGGACAATAGTCCATATACTGTAAATACTGCTTCATCTTGGAAATATAGATAAAATACTAAAGAATAGATCTTTTATGGCAATAGTGAAAGTAGTGACAGGATTTCAGTGTTGCATCAAGGGGAAAGAGTCTGCAGAGTAGAAGATAACTCCATCTGCATGATTTTGAAATCTATCAAGGCTCGAAAGTGATGATTAAAAAAGCTCCACACCAGATATACTCCGTTTTTGGCCTATTCTGATTCTTGCAAAGATAAACCATGGCAAGAGGAGGGAAGATATTCTTTGGAATGATAGAATAAGCCAACACTTTTTTCCAGTAAGGGATTGCGTATATGAATTCCAAAAGTGGCCTAAAGTAAACTTGACACCCAATAGACATTCAAAACAAGACAACTCATTGAGAGTAGAACCGTTCCTTAAAATTGGAAAAACTTGACATCAGAATAGTGATGATAAAACAGTACTAGTTTTGTATTTTTGAGGCATTGAAAGCTATGTTGGGATCCGTCTACCCAGGTTTTTGTTGGTAACCGAGTGTCGGGATTCCAAACACTTAACAATAACAACACATCTTTTAAATGAAACATAAAAATGTTACTTTCTGAAGGAAAACAAAAAACAATATTAGTTGAAAAAGTATTTATATATTCTTTTCCGAAATACACATTAACAATAAAGTGCTCAATTTTCCTTGCAGTGAAGGTTGTTTTATCAAGCAATTAAGTGTTCTTAGATCAGTGTAAAATATGTGGACAGGCATACTTTATGATGGTCATCCTAATGTTTGTGAGTTCATAAACAAAGCCTTAGTCCATGGTTGCTGGCTGTCATCTCTTCATTACATGCATGTGTGTATGCACATGTAGATCAAATTACCCTTCAAAATTTTGAACCTTTAGTAGCTGTTAGAGATAGATCAGAGATCAGTTGCAAATTTTTTATGTATTAGTTGTTACAGAAAAAATAGGTTCCCTAAAGCAAAAGGAAGTCATGTTTGAGTCGTACAAAAAGTTTAGTTTTTATTTCTAGTTGTTTACTGAAGGCTGGAGACTTACATTCTGAGCAATGGTAATATTAGCCGTTTTCTTATAAGGAAACATTTGGCATTCATTGACTGAGCAGCCAGTATTACTGTTGCTTGAAATTTATAAAATCTTTCTCTTTAGACAATTTTTCAGAAAAATAGGTTTCTTAATTCCAATAGCTGTTATCACTCTTTCCGGTATTAATGGAAGTTTCCTTTCAAACCTTTTGTTTGTAGTTAGAAATGTCAACATGTTATATCATTATTTTCTCCTTGAATTACACGTGATACCCATTTTAGTTGTTGTTGCTGTTAGAAGTCATGTGGTTTGGTATTTGATCAGTAGCTTGCAAAAAAAAAAAAAAAAAAAAAAGAAGGGAGGTGCAGTGTGAGTGATGGCCTTGAGCATTCATACCAAAAAATGAAAAAAAAATTAATTTTTTATCTAAGTTGAATAAAGTGCTTATTTCCTATGTTTTTATATATTTCAAATGTTTCCTTTCTCACATTTCTGAGTATTCAGCCATATAGCCCCCACCTCCTTTCTTGAGTCTTAGACGTATACAGGAGTTGGCCCTGGACATCACCAAACCTCTGCGCATCACTGTATTTAGTTTAGTCCTTTGTGATTCTATAGTGCCAATTCACAAGGTTTTAAAAAGGATAGTCTATTCCATGACCCACAGGATTCACTTACTCAAGTCTATTTTTAACCAGTGATCTGAGAAAATGGCTATATACTGCTGACAGTTTAAATATTTTTTATAGGTTTTGGTGCCATGCATGACATCCCTATAAAAAGCCTCAATCTGACAAGGCTATTTAAAAACAATATTCACATTTTCTTGCAATTTGCAGTGTTGGATAAAACTATCTCTAGCACAGCCTATTCTATATTCAATCTCCTTATTCCTGAGGCTAAATTTTGTTATAACTTATCCATACACTGGGGTATTGGAAGTGTTTGGTGTCTACTAAATCTACATCCTGAATTTTTATGATGGACTCAGGGCAGGTACCAACACTGCTTTTATTCCAGTTCCAGATCAGTTTGTTTTTGGGAAATGTTTGAGTCCTATTTCTTAGTAGAGGATGTTGATTTTTTTATTCAATATCATTCTTATCCAAACTTTGAATACCTATGTCATCAGCATAGCCACCCTCATCATTAGAACACTAGCTGCTTAGAAGAAAAGCAGGATCACTGTCTTGTATCAGTTGATTTATTAGGAATGTAGTATAGAATGCTTAAAGCTGGATGAATGTTATGGTGAAACACACCTATTCTATAGTGAATAGACTCTCCCACCTAATTTAAGTAGGAGTAGCAAGAGGAATGAGGGTCAGTCGATGTTGGATGATAGTAGTTGACAGTCAAATACAAAAGTAGTCAGCGACCTGGCAAGATCACACTGCATAATACATATTATATCAAATTCCTAACATTTTGTATGTCGAACCTATTAGAACTCACTTTCGCACAAATACTAGCCTCCACTGCCAAAATAACTCTACAACAATGAAAAACAACCAAAATTAAAATATAAGAAATGCTAATCAAAATCTTGGTTGATAAAGCTTTTATCTGGTATCAGGAGACCTTTCCCTCCCGCCCCAGACATTAAGAGAAAGCACAACTTTGGGGAGAAGGGAATAAATACTAATAAAACTAATTAGGGCTTTATTTTCATTTTTACATTGTTTGGATTGTTGTCATCTTTGTTGCCCCTATTCATAACGTTTCAGCTGTTGTACACTCAGATGTTTTCCAGGTGATTGGAATTTTGAACTGAACACTTTATTTCAATCAATGGGGTAGATTTTTCTCGTTTCATGAGTCGTGTCACTTCCAGATATCTTAGTTATCTTCATTTAACTCAACTCGATGAGATTTTCGTTCATCCCTGCTGTAGCCAGATATTGAACTCACAACTCTTTGGGTCAAGTCATTAGATCCAACCAATGCTTTTATTCACTGGGCCATGTGTCTTTCAGGAAATAAAAGGTTCAGTTTAAATTTACACTCACCTGAAGAAGGTTGAAGCATCCAGCAGCCAAAGCGTCATGAATATGGCAACAAAGATGAAGACAACAGTCCAAACAATGTAAGTTATCCAATAATAAGATTTATATTTTTACTAGCAGTATAGCCCGGCATTGCTTGGGTGTAATGAAAGCTTTAAAACTAATCCATGGTACTGGAGCTCAGACTCTTTGGACATTGGCACGAAAGACTAAAAAAAGCAATAGTTGTTTCCAGTTAAAGTGAAACCGTAGACTGAAAGAAAAATAAATGGATGTAAGTCAAATTTTCATTTCCTGGTATCGATATCAAATAAGTTTTTTTTGTTGTAAACTGAATTTTGAAGGCTAAATAAGTCCTCTGAGTAAATGGTATCATGGCTGAGATTAAGAACTACAATTATACCTACTTAGAACCAAACCCGAAGTAAAAAATAAAATAAAAGGGTTGAAAAAAAAATACAGACATACAAGCAGATAAACAGACACACACACAAACATCTTGCCTTTTATATAAATATATATTATCGATTTTCTGCACTATTGTAAGAACTGCAACCTTGAAACTTCTGAATATCGTTTCTTATGTCTTTGCCTATGAGTGTATCAAATATGATTAAAATCGGACCACTCTTTCTATAACTTGATTTTTTCGATTATCAATTTTCGATATTTATCGGGAGTAACTCAACACAAAACCTAGCTAAGAACACTTGCAAATGCTTATAGTACAACTGTGTAAATTTTCAAGGAAATCGGTTCAGTCATTTCGGAGTCTATAGGTAATGGATACACACTTGCAGACAGACAAAGTTCCATTTATAAATAAGATTTATATTTTTATATCACTATAATTATACCACTTGATAATATTTCTGCTTAGGTGTGTGGGGGGTGTTATGTCCTGCAAGAATCTGATTGCTGGTAATGCTGGTCAGTGCTTGCTCCTTCTTCAAGACTTCAAGAAATTTCCATATAATCAAGATGGAACGAAGTAATGTTAGTTTGCATGTTGTTATACCATCCTTCCAAAGAGTTTTTGGTGCAAGGTAAATCTTCAGCTACATGATCATAAATATTCCACATGTTAACAGGGAAACATGAAGCTTGCCTCTTATGTTGACATGTTCTGTCAATATATGTAACTTCGAAGTAGTTTATGATAGTATCAACTTCAGGTGGCATAGTCTTTTGCAGTGCCTCAAATGCATCAATCACTTTATCTGGTGGCATGAATGTCAAAGCTAAAATTATACAAATTTGGAGTTAACATCAGTTTGATATTTTACTTGCAATTCCTCAGATTTTACTTTATGTTTTGTGATAAGTGGTAGAAACATCCATTGACTGTTGCGTTGGTTAAGACCTCTTCAACAGCACTCCTGGCAGCTTGTTCATAGTCGACAAGGGAAGTCTTTGGATTGAGTATGGAGACAGTTGGCCTATAACCACTTCCTCTTTCTCACCCCATCGGTCTCAGTGGAGCATAGGCCATTGACAACCCCTCGACATTGCAGTATGTTCTGGGCTCGCTTGTCTTGTTACAGGTAGGGTGACTCTACACAAATTCCTTTATCCTTCACGCAAAGCTAGACTTTTCTCTTTCCTTGATTGATTACCACTCAAAGTTATAGAATCCAAACTGTCCTATTTACCAATGACTGGTGGTTAGGGAAGAGATGGATTCATACCTTTCCCAAGGTTATTACCATGTAAGTGAATGTAATGAACTCGACTGGGATTTGAACTTGGCTCTCCGATTTCTCAATCTGAGCCACTATCCAATACGCCACCGTGTTTTTGTATAATCACTTTATTTAATGAAAAAAATTCAAAATAACATATGGATTTTTAAAAAAAATTATTTCACCCCAAGCAAGGCATTCCACAGCCACTATTGTGCAAAGGGTTATATAGGGGAAGGTAAAGAGAAAGAGTGGTTAGATATAGGAAATGTCAGAAGGAGGGTGATAGATGGGTACGGATACCGAGGCTGAGGGTTGGGCAGATGGGAAGAGCGTTTGAAAGAATGGATGCAAGTTAGTATGCTAGGAGGTATCTATTGACCTTACATTTAAACTCCTGGAGATTGTAGCCGTCGGGAAAGCAATCATGTGGAAGGGAATTTCACAGTCAGGAAGTGCGAGAAAAGAAGCTGTTGGAGTAGAAATTGCGATTACATTTTATCTGTTTCACTGTAAAAGTGTGGGACCTAGTTGCTAATCTAGTATCTCGTGCAAATTCATACATAGTGGGCACCAGTGATCTAAGTTCATTGGAGCAGAAGCTGTGAAAGTATTTATAAAAGAGACACAGGGAAGCCACATCACGCCGGTGAGAGAGTGACTGCAGCCAGTCTGCCAAGTTGGTATCGCTCACATTACAGACTCTTTGTTGTATTTTGTCAAGAACCCTGAGGAGAATAGCAGGGGCACCCGACCAGATGTGGCAGCAGTATTCAATGCATGGGCGGATGGTAGATTTATATATATGCAGGATAGATTCAGATGGAAAAAAAATTCTGGGACCTGCACAGAGAACCGACTTTCATAGCAGCGGATTTAGCAATGGATTAGTTGGAATAAAGAACAAAAGTAAGATGAAAGAAACACTATTTACATTAAGACTTTGTTATTGCCACAATGTTTCAGCCACCAGCCCTTTTCAGTTGCTTGATGATCTGGGTAATTTTCACGGAATTCCAAATATAACCCTTTAATCTATAGAGGCAGATTGTTCTCATTCTGCTATCCATGTCTAGGGATACCTACATCTAGGCCTTGATCTGCTCAGTTATTTTTTTTCACCCTGTTTCCACTACATCTAAATCTGCATTACCTGGACTGACCTGGGATTGAACTCACAAATACTATGTTGCTAAAATTATGAACTAACCACTAATGGATTATAACATTAGTTCATGAATTTGGTGACATTGTGAGTTCAATCCCTAGGGAAAATAGTGCAAACTTGGAAACAGGGCAAACAATAAATGAGAAGTACTAAATAACAAGATGTCCCTTGGTATGGACAGTGGAATGAGAACAATCTACTCCTGTAGTTTAAATAAAGGGTCCAGCTTGAAGTTCCCTGAAAGTTATCCAAATATACAAGCACCTTGAAGAAGACTGGAAGGCACAATAGCTGAAACATTGTGATAACAACAGCAAACATGAAAACAATATTTGGAATGTAAATAATTATGAATTGTTATCCCAAAAATTCAGAGAGAAATAAACAAAAAAGTCAAAAATCCTCTCCATTATAATAAAGACTATTGTGTATTTATTTGTATGTGTGTGTATATATATATATATATATATATATAAATATATATATATATTTCAGTCCTGTAAAGCTCATGGAGAAAGAGACAATAGTGAGACTGCGTCAGCTTAGTTCATTCTCTTTACTACCAGTTATTAAACTTTGCTACCAGTTATGAAAACTCTTGCCACGTGTTTCCTCTTTAACAGTGCCTTATAATTTTATTTTTTGCAATAATTATGTCGTCGAGTAGGGAAGAATATATATATATTGTGTGTATTTAGGTAGCCTTTTTTCATTAATGCATGGTTTCATTAAATAATATAGACAAGTTTTGTCTATTTTATGTAAATTTTTTTCATTTTCTCTGATAAGTTTAATAGCAATATCATTAAATGAAGAATGAAAATTACAATATTGATATATAATTTTTAATAATCCAATCTGATAAACCAATGGATTCCTATACTTAATAATTCTTGTTTTCACCCTCACTTGGTCATGTGTGACACAATGAAATGTGATGCGGCATTTGCTTCCAGCGTCTTAATGCATGAGTTTGTTGTTGCTTGAAAATCTTCCATGTAAACAAAAACAGTTTGTCATTATGGTTTGTCCATGTTTAAATATATAATGTAATTGACATCTTTGAAAATGGCTTATGTAAGCCGAAAGCTCAGATTGGATTATTAAAAATTATGTATCAATATTGTAATTTTCTTTCTTCATTTAATGATAATGCTATTGTCTATATTATTTAATGAAACATGCATTAATATATATAAGTAGATATTCTGTTTTTAATTAAACAGTATTATATATTTATATCTACTGGCCTGATTATTTACGATAAATTTTATTACGAAAATGTGTGTCATTCAGCAGGATTCGAACCTAATGACACACATTTTCGTAATAAAATTTATCGTAAATAATCAGGCCAGTAGATATAAATATATAATACTGTTTAATTAAAAGCAGAATATCTACTTAAATACGAATATTGATAAAAAATAATGTTCAAACAAATCATTTCAAATTGTCAGTTGTTTATAAACAACTTTCGTTAATCTACGTTAATTTCCGTAATATGTTTACATTTGTTGACATTACGATACATTTCAGAGCAGATATGGTTATTGCAATAAATCGAAAACTGTGTTATATAGGCTTGATTAAAACCTCATTTAGACTAATGGTCATTCGTGGTTGAGAGATCTAAGACGTGCCTGATCACATGGTAGCTTCCCCTATGTGGATAGGGGTCACAGGTTCAAATCTTGCTGAATGACATTTTCGTAATAAAAATTTATCGTAAATAATCAGGCCAGTAGATATATATATCCGAGTGAATACAGAACGAAGAAAGAATTCTTACAATGTCCAAAACATTAATTTAAAACAGTGCTCGATATATAATATATAGAGCTGTGAATATTTATTATAAATTATATTTTAGAGCATGTACATAATTTTTCTATATATATCCACAACAAAGGTACATTTGTTTCGACATTGAAACTTCAATGTCTCATCAGACAGTATGTAAAGGAATGGAAAGCCTCTTTTCTTATATTTGGTCAGTTGTGTTTGAGGTGTTGGTGGGGGTTCGTGATAGGGGAAAAGGTCTCTGACTGTTGGAATTTTGAAGAGAGTGTTGTGGGTAGTTAAAGTGGTTGATTAATGAGAGTCTTTGATTTCTAAACAGATTTAACATTAGCAGTTAGAATGTAAGTTTTTATTATCTTGCGACTAGACTATATCCTTTGTATTTCTTAAATGAGCCGGTAGGGGGTGGAGCCGAATATTTTTGTATTTAAGCAGAGTCTTTATAATTAATGTAAATTTGTATATTTAATCTTAACTTTGGATTTAGGAAATATATTTTTCCTATTAAATTTTTAATTTTTAATTATTAATTAGATCACAGTTTAGAAACGTTTTTTTCTATTAAATTTTTAATCTTAAATTTCTATTCTTATACTTAGTCACTTGTGTATGTGATGTTGGCATGGGGGGGGGTGTTAGTGATAAGGGAACAAGTCCTGCTGATTGACCTTTAGAATTTTGAGGAGGGTAATGTCTCTTCTTGACAGAAAAAGAATAATCTCTACAACTGCTTTTTTTTTCCACCTGCTCAGACCCACTGTTCATGAGAGCACAGATGACTTTTCAAACCAACCTTACTCTAACATGTTTTTGCACAAATACTGCATCCGAAAAGGGACATCCCCAAGTCTAACAGGCACAGCATCAATGTTAATTTTCATGTGTGTCTTTAATCTAGAAGTTGACTTGTACACTTCATGGCATACTGTACAAGGTGCAAGGATTGATTTCCGGCTTCCTTCAATGGAGCGAGCCTGATGAGACCAAAGATGATTTTGAAGACCTGCTTTTGAAAGGGCAAACCTGCCACATAAACTACATACAAGGCTAGAGCTAAAGTTAACTCTTCAAGATTACCCTTGCGAAGATTGCATTTAACCTTAGTATGTTTCCCCTTGTACTCTTAAACTGGTAACAACCTTAGTGAACTAAGGTTTACCACAAAGGTTGATATTCAGACTCTAGTTCAGAGTACCAGCTAATATCCCAAAATTTCAGTCAACATTTGTAATTCCACTAAAAACTATGGACAGAACCAATCTCCTTAAGGGTTCCAAATATATATATATATATATATATATATATATATATATATATATATATATATAATGATTTGTACCCACAGAAAACACTAATAGCCTTAAATAAAGTAGACGACATAATTATCCAAAACCCGAGGAACCTTTTGGCCAACACTTATCAAGGGCTTCGTTGGCTTAATTATAAAGGGTCAAGAAAAAGGACAAAACCAAAGGATTCTTTACAATACTGGGAGAAGATGGAACTTGTTTAAAAGTAAACTTTAATGAAAAAAAAAAAAATAAAATGTAAGTGGGGTGTATACATATAATTCCACAAGAGTGAAATAAAAAGATAAAAATGTTACACTCACAAACTCTCCAGTAATTGTAAGGAGCGAAGGAAATGCTCTTTCTGCCTGCACAGGCTCGGCTGCTGGATCTTTAGGCAAATAGCCTCCAAAATGCGAAGATGATATGCCGATTGAGCACTGTGCAAAACAGAAAAACAATTGTCCTCATACGAGGAGGCACACACACACACATATATATATATATATATATATATACATAATATTTATTCAGAAATTATAACATGGATATGTTATAATATCACTACAAAAGTAGCTATTTTGTTACGACACTCCCGGTGTCTTGTCGAGTGATGTGGCTTATTTGAAAATGAATGGTTTTAAAAGGTTAAAAATAAGCAAGGTTTAATCAGGGAGAAATTGTTGTATGTACAATGTGGACCAATCAGAGGAAAGCAACTTCTAATTTGGACAATATGTGGGCAGACTTAAAAATAATCTTGGGGGGCATTAGTATTAATATTTGATTAAATTGAGATCAGAATTATTAATTAACTATTATATCTACTTTATTATTGCTGCAAAATTTAAAAAAGTTTTCTAAGTTTAACAAGTTATCAGATTTAGAAAGTTATTCATATATTAAACATGGAAGAGAAAGAACACATACATAAATAAACCTACAAACATCCACACATGGAAAAATAGACAAGTATATTCACAAATGCTGGCAAACAGACACATATACAGATTAATATACCCATACATATATACATACACAAATTACAAAATTTAGCTTTTATCGACTTGTCAATTTGTCTGTTAAATTTTAAAGCTCTATTTGTATACAGACTAAATTGCTACATATTGGATACAGTAAAGGCGAATTCGTAACATGACCAGCCCTGACTGAATGAGGTCGGGACAACACAATCATATTTCAATGCATGAACATATAAACAGAATTAGATATATACTTATGCAAATACACAAGCTATTATTAGCTCTACTTTGTGTTGAGCACTTTTTTAAGAATAGGGTTTCTTTGGACAAGGAATATTATTTATTCCATATGTACCCTATACTTGGATATATATATATATATATATATATATATATATATAATAATCCACTCAAATATTTTGTCATCATTTTTTATGGCAGGGGTACACATGTTAATAGTAGCTTACAATGTATTATCTAATAAAAAAAATATTCAAGATAATATTACGATAGACAGTCTGATTAATTATGGTGAAAACAAGTAAACTTAAATGATGTAAAAAACACAAGTCTAAAATCAATGACGGCTGACAATGGTCTATCTAATAAGAATAAAATTCAATATTATTATGAATGACTATAGAATCTAACCAGTTGTTGTAAAAACAAGTAAAATCAAATGATGAATGCTAGTCAAAAAATTAATAATAATTCTTTTTAGAAAATTAATCTTCACAAACCAAAAAAAAAAAAAATTAAAATAATTTTAGTGTTGTTAATTAAGGCCTTTTTTCAGTTGCAATATTCAGATTTGTTAGGTAAAGTATTATCAGTCAATTATTAATTTTTGGTTAGGATTTCTTTAATTTTATCCCAGTTACATTTTACTGAGTATAGTAAAGTGTAGAAGGGTGTGGAGAGCAATGGCCAGAGGCATCTAATCAGTGAAATAATAATTTATTTTATATTTAATTTGTTTATATTTCTGAGATGAGATATTGTAATTATTTACACTATTTACTGTTGCCCTCATCTTTGTTGCCATATTCACCTTCAATATCTGCCTATATTTCTGAGATGAGGTATTGTAATTATTTACTTTGTTTGAACTGTTGTCCTCATCTTTGTTGCCATATTCACCTTCAATATCTGACTATATTTCTGAGATGAGGTATTGTAATTATTTACATTGTTTGGACTGTTGCCCTCATCTTTGTTGCCATATTCACCTTCAATATCTGACTATATTTCTGAGATGAGGTATTGTAATTATTTACATTGTTTGGACTGTTGCCCTCATCTTTGTTGCCATATTCATGATGTTTCAAAATGTGAATCTGGCAACAAAGGTAGGAAACAACTGTCTGAACAATGTAACTGACATGTTTATTTCATGTTTCATCTGTTTTTACATACTTAAAATGTCTTCCTTTCTCACATTTCTTAATACTAGGCCCTATAGCTCCCCATCTACTTGAGTCTTAGGGGCATACAATCAAGGAGTTGGTCACAGGCATTACCAAACCTTGGTATGTCACTGATCCAGTAATAGTAGATGTTATTCTCGTCTGAAGCTTGTAATCCAATTGTGTCAGAATTACATAAATGAATCATTGTCAATTTTCCATTAGTCTTTCTTCTTGTCACTCTTAAATCATTCTATGATGAAGCTTATCTTTTGTTACCGCAATCTTTTTATATTTAATTGTCCAATTTTATTCCTTATCTCCAAAACTCTGAGTTGCCATACAGTTTCTGATCTCTTTGTAACTAGCATTATCAATTAAACTGCAAAAGATTATTTTTTTTTAATTTAAAAAGCTAAACTGCTCCCTGTTAATCATTTGAGAGACCCTTCTTTGTGCCTGCCTGGGCAAACATGTTAAATCCATTGCTAGATCAGCTGCTAAGAAAGTTGGTTTACTGTGTCTTGATAGACAATTTTTCTCTATAGAATTTCTATTTGACATATCAATAAGTTTACTTATGCTTAGAATGTTGCTGCCACATCTGATCCTGTGCTCCTGCTATTTTTTTAGAGTCTTAAAATCCAAAGGAAAATTAGCAATATTATTGGTACTGACCTGGTGTCCTGCTTTCAGTCAGTTTCCTACAACCATTAAATTGTTTCCCTGTGCCTTTTCTATAAATACTTTCGTGGTAATTGTTCAGATGAACTCTTTGCTATGGTACCTAGACTTTATGAATTTAAGCACAGTACAAGATTGTCTAGGATGTGTATTGTGGTGCAGTGGATATTGGCCCGAAATAAGAAATCAGGGAGCCAAGTTCGAATTTCAGTTGAATTTATTGTATTAAGCACAAATACCCTTGGGAAATGTATTAACCTATTCTCCCTCCAGGTATAGGTCAAATAGCAGAACAGACTGGGTTTTATAACCTTGGTTGGCAACTAGTCTACTGTAGAAAGTAATGGCCACCTACTGCAGGAAACTCTTCCGCCTAGTCAGTCATGTCTTTTGAGACATGATTATTGAAATGTGTATCATGTACGACACTTAACTAACTAGACTGACAAGAAGGTCTCATTGATTTAGTTGAATTTACTAGATGTAACTGTAAGTTCTTGGCTAACAGTTTCTCCTATTGCACTTCTTGCTTGTGGAACTCTCTTCCGGCTTCTTGTATCCCAGTCAATTTTGATCTTGGTACCTAGACTTTATAAATTTAAATGAAGTACTTGATTGGAAGTAAGGTCTCATCATTTTACAAGTGAAATGGCTAGATGTAACTGTAAGTTCTTTGCTAACAATTTCTACTATTGCACTTCTTGCTTGTGGAACTCTCTTCCGGCTTCTTGTATCCCAGTCAATTTTGATCTTGGTACCTAGACTTTATAAATTTAAATGAAGTACTTGATTGGAAGTAAGGTCTCATCATTTTACAAGTGAAATGGCTAGATGTAACTGTAAGTTCTTTGCTAACAATTTCTCCTATTGCACTTCTTGCTGGTGGAACTCTCTTCCAGCTTCTTGTATTCCAGTCAATTTTGATCTTGGTACCTAGACTTTATAAATTTAAATGAAGTACTTGAATGGTGGTAAGGTCTCATCATTTTACAAGTGAAATGGCTAGATGTAACTGTAAGTTCTTTGCTAACAATTTCTACTATTGCACTTCTTGCTTGTGGAACTCTCTTCTGGCTTCTTGTATCCCAGTCAATTTTGATCTTGGTACCTAGACTTTATAAATTTAAATGAAGTACTTGATTGGAAGTAAGGTCTCATCATTTTACAAGTGAAATGGCTAGATGTAACTGTAAGTTCTTTGCTAACAATTTCTCCTATTGCACTTCTTGCTGGTGGAACTCTCTTCCGGCTTCTTGTATCCCAGTCAATTTTGATCTTGGTACCTAGACTTTATAAATTTAAATGAAGTACTTGATTGGAAGTAAGGTCTCATCATTTTACAGTTGAATTTACTAGATGTAACTGTAAGTTCTATGTTAACAGTTTCTTTTATCACTTGGGGAATACTCTTCTGACGATATTTTCCGGCTAACTTTGATCTTCCAAAATTTAAATGCAATCATTATCTACTGCTTTCTTGATTACTCTTCTATTGTTCTTGATCTATAATAATGGAATGACTGTATGTCTAACGAAGACCTGTATAGCAATCTCTCAAAGGTGTCTCAAGTGATCAGAGTATGAAGAATGTGTGTTTCTGGCAATCTATTTTGAAGCAATTAACCAGCCTTGACTGATGTTTTGGGACCCAAAGCATGGCCAACAATAGCGAAATGGAGCCGGCAACTTTTCCCACTATCCTGCTCAGTTTGAAACATTAGACAAACTTAAATTGGTTATGTCTGAGAGAGAAGAGTGGAGGAAACTTGTGAAGAGCAGGAACCATGACTGATGATGATAAAGTTTCAAATTTAGAAATTGGCCAAGTGTGATGTGTGTTGTGGTGCAGTGAATATCGGCTCAGAATGAGAAATTGAGGAACTGAGTTCAATTTCCAGTTGAATTCATTGCATTCACTTACATGCAAATACCCTTGGGAAAGGTATTAATCCATCTCTTCCCTCCATTCATGGGTTAAATAACAAGACAGATTGGGTTCTATAGCCTTGGCGGGAAACCAGTCTACCGCAGAAAGTAATGGCAACCTACTGTGGGATAATCTTCTTCCCAGTCAGTCATGTCTCTTTTGAGACATGATCGCCCAAGTGTATCACATATGGCACTTAACTGACTGTGGTGAGTACAGCTGCACCCCTGAAGACACGGTCAACTAGGGAGGGGCTCCCTCAACAGAAAATCACAAGTGAATTGTGAAATTGCTCCCAGCTTTCTAGTTAACTTTAATCAAACATTTTAATGCAATTTCAATCACTATCTCCTGTTATCCTGATTGTTTTTCTATTGATCTCAATCCTTAATAATGCTTTGTTTTCTACTTCTTTCACACCCAGTAACCCTGTGTATTAGTGGTTTGTTAAACACTTAAGAAAAAATATTATAACTGAAAATTTATGATATTTTTAAATATTAGGAATTTCCAAACTTAAAAATATCTAAACAAATCTACCAACTATAGGTTTGTTATGTCGTCAAGTATAAATGAATAACTCAACAACAGAATCAGAATATAAGTTGTATTCCGTGGAAAGACGGTTAGTATGTACAGAAGTGATTAGTAATATTTACAATAGAAAGATACAAGAGTCCAATCCGTCGTAAGACATGTGTATACGTGATTACTTCCGGTACGCCACCGGAAGTGTGACTAACTCTTCACTGACTCTTCAGTAACTCATTAGAGACTCTCAAGTGACTCTCTATGACTCCCTTGTAGAGAATCCACCATTGCTATATATAGCAATGGGAACAGTCCATTTGTAGTCAAATAGGAGCGGCGCCCTAACAAGGTTAAATAGCCTCAACCAATCTACAATTGGCTAAGTGTGAAGAGTACAGATACACCACTGAAGACATGGTTAACTAGGGAGAGTTTCCTCCAATAGGAATGAGAAGGTCTTGGGTTTGGAACAAATCTCAATTCTCATGAAGAAAGAAAAAAATAACAAAAACATATCTGAATTCTCTATTTTTGGAAAGAATATTTATAATTCACGAAATAATTTAAACTATTCAGAGCTTTAATCCAATGCATATCACAAACATTTCTGATTGAGAAAAATATTCAATCACAAGCAAATTGCTAAATTTTATTAAACCTTCCCATATGCTTTTAATTTTATTAGAATATTTATAAAATGTCCTTTATGTAACAAGATTGCAGAAAAATTACTGTTCAAATATATTTATTCTTAGCATTTTGCAAAATGTACTACTAGCATTTTTGCTTTTCAGAAAAAAAAAAGTTGCTTTACCTACTGTCAAGAAACATGGAGACAAAATAAGTTCAGTTAGAGATGGTGTTAAACTTGTTAAGAAAAAAAAACAAACAAACCAAAAATGTTTTTGTTGCATTCGTGATATAACTGTGCTTACATGAAACTTCTCAGCATTTGTGTACTTTTACTGTACAAGCTAGGAATGTGGACACTAACTGGCAATTAAATTATTTGACCAAATTAAAGGAGGACAAAAAGATATGGAGACAGAAAAGAAGACTTGTATGTACAAAGAATAATAGTAATTCACTTATATGAATTCATACTTATGGGTTTCTTTTTTTTACATCCAAACACTGAAAGATTTGTTAGTGGAATGAGTTTATTTTTGTTTTTTTCACAGATTCAAACTTTAATCCATAACAGAGACAGGATAGTTAGATAGTGTGGACATATAAAGCAATACTGAATGGTGACTAGCAGTTTCATACCTGAAACTAAAAGTCACTATGTAATGTTGGTTTCCATATCCACAATGTACATTTAAATTGAAGATATTACTAAAATATGTGTGTAAAATGACTATGAGTAAAGACAAAAGGAAAACTTATCTTAGCCTATGCATTTTATCCTCTGATGATCTTTATCAAGGTAAATGTGATTTGCCTTAATAAGCTTTTCCTTTTGTTTATATATATATATATATATATATGTGTGTGTGTGTGTGTGTGTGTGTGTGTTTGTGTTAGATTCATGAAGAATGGATCTGTAGAAAGATGGTGATGTAAGGTTTTAAGCAAGTGTTTATAGTTGCTAGTAATGCTAATATATTTTCAAAATACTTTCTCTTTAAAGGAAAGTATTTTGAAAACATAACACTACTACATCTTTCTACAGATCCATTAACATATTATATATATATATTCTTGTGGTGTCTTCAGGCGATTTGCAATAACTGATTTTGCCATTTGTTTTGTACAATTTCTTAAGTTTTTTTTATTTTAAATGTAGACCTGTGATTGAAGCATCTGGTCTTAAAGGTGTATTGTATAAAATTGACTAGCCATGTGTGAAAATTAAAATTAAAATATGGAAAAGACCCAGACATAACATGGAGTATAGTGAAAACAGCCAAGCCTTACAACAATGCCAAAATATGTATACTGTGCCAGGGAGAAAAGTTAGCAATTATGTTATTCCCAAACAAAAATGAATTATTGAATGAAAGAACAGAAATTATGACTAAGTGTAACGATACCATAAAATACCTATTAGGTTCATACAACCATGAACAAAAACGTTATAATTTCATCTAATTTTTAAAATTGCATGTTCAAAAATTCCCCATTACATGAGTATTCAAAAAAAAGGTAAAATCAGTTATTGCAAATCACCTGAAGACACCACATGGTAGAAACCTAGGTCGCGTAATAACTCATTTACAAATGAAGAATATTCAAAAGTTCTACAATATAACTGTATTGAACACTTTTTAATACAACTGTGTACTCATCTAATTTTATTTTGACTAAAAACTAAGTAATTAAACAATCAATCAATATATATATATATAATCTAGATCTCACATCTGCTTGTCTTTGGATTTTTTAACATTGTGTGAATCATTTCAGTGTTGCGCAATTTCAGTCAGTTAAGTGCCATACGTGATACACACTTGGGCGATCATGTCTTGAAAGAGACATGACTGACTGTGCAGAAGATTATCCCGCAGTAGGTTGCCATTGCTTTCTGCGGCAGATTGGTTGCCGACCAAGGCTATAGAACCCAATCTGTCCTGCTATTTAACCCATAACTGGAAGGAGGAAACGGATTAATAACTTTCCCAAGGGTATTTGTGCGTAAGTGAATACAATGGATTCAACCGGAATTCGAACTCGGCTCCCCGGTTTCTCGTTTCGAGCCGATATCCACTGTACCACAACGCACATTCTACATTTACATGGCTATAATTGCAGCACAGCTATTGCTGACATCTCAATATCTAGTTATAGATATGCAGCCGATTTCATAGACAGCAGCTCAAATTGTACAGCTAATTTTGAATTTCAGTTAAATTTATTATATTAACTTACACACAAACAAATACCTTTGGGAATAGTATTAATCCATCTTTTCTCTCCCAGCTATGGGTTAAATATAAATAGTAGGGGAGATTGGGCTGTGTATCTGTGATTGACAACTAGGCTACATCAACAACTCTGAATACAAAATCATATGTAGCCCTGGGATATTGTCGTTTCCACAAGAACTAAAAACCATTGATTAAACTTGTTAAAATGGCCACAATCATCTAATGAGTCTACATACATACATGGTGCAATGGGTAAATTGTTGCCATTTTATATTTTTAATTTCATGCATGTGTTTGTTTTTGTTGACTGCACAGTATAGAAGGGTCAGTTGGGCACTGTGTGAGAAAAAGAGCAATTCACTTTACCAAAAATTTGGGAATGGCATGCTATACTGCTTGGCATTCATGCTGAAAGCTTCAATACGAACATTTCAGTGTGTTTGGGTATCAATCTGAGGGCGGTGCAGAGGATTCAGAAAAAAAGGAGAAGTCTAATGGTGATTATGAAGGTGCTTGGTGTGATTACTAGAGATGGCAATGTTATGCTCCCATTCGTTTTTCCACAGGGACTCAGACTCAACACAGCGTACTACATAAAGTGCTTTAAGGAGATAGTGCTGCCCTGGATCAAGAGGCTGGCTGTTGGAAGACCCTATGTCTGGCAAAAAGATTCTGCATCATGCCGCACAAGCAGAACCTAGTCATGTCTGTCAAATAATTTCTGCAACCACATCACACCTCTTGCATTTGACCACCTAATTCTCCCTGATTAACTGCACTCCTACTTCATTATTGTGTGGGACAAGTTTAGTAAGATGCCAACAAAACTCCTTGTAAGACCAAAGATGAACTGAAGGCAAGGAGACTGTCCAGAAGAGTTGCAGAAGATCTGGAAGTTGTCTGGACACCATGGAGACAATGGTGATTTTACTGAATAAATTTACTATTTATTATTCCAAGATATTTTTGTGAAATTTTGATAAATATATCTGTTAAAATGAGAGGTTGGTAAATTCATTTAAAGAAGAAAGAGAAAAATAAACAAACAAAAAATCTGGAGTCACAGTAAGGTGCATATATATATATATATATAAGCACTAACCCCAACCATCACCCTAACACAACTAACTGAATATAAGAAAAGAGGCCTTCTATTCCTACACATTCTGTCTGAAGAGACATTGAACTTTCAATGTCGAAACAAATGTACCTTTGTAATGGATATTTATAAAAAATTATGTACATGTTCTAAAATATAATTTATAATATATATATATATATATATATATATATATATATATATATGTGTGTGTGTGTGTGTGTGTGTGTGTATGTGTGCATGTATTAGGAACAACTCAGAGTCTCATGCATTATGCAAACATCAGGTACATAGTATGAACTGAACATTCAGTTTACCTGATGAATTTACTTCTCAAAAGAATCAACCATTCAACTGCTGCCATGATGGTGTTGAGGCCACAGGAGCCTCAACTTTGTCCCTCAATTTTCAGAGTTTTATCAGAACATCTTCCAGCACCAGACTAAATTTCAATTTCAGCATCAAATAATTCATATGCTGCTAAAACAACTAACTTCACACAGATAAAACAGTTTTAAATATTAGTAGCTAACAAAGTGATACAATGTGAAGGTATATCCCAAGAAATAATTAAAAAAAAAAAATCTAAATTGTGAATTAATTCTCCTCAAATTATCTTTTTTTTCTCTCTCTTTTTTTTTTTTTTTTGCAAACAAGTCAAAGAAATAAAATGAACTTTTCAAACAAACATAATAAGAAATTCAATCTCATAGATATGAATATAATGAAGATCATAAAATCCATATTTCTTATTGTGATTAATATTAATATATGGTTTAGGTCAAAATTCAGTCATATATGCCATTAAATACAGTAATAGAAAAAAAAAAAGAGATAAAGACAGGAAAATAAAAAATAAAAAAAGACAACAATAGAAATTATTATTTTCTTTTTCTTTTTGCCTAATTTGTTTTACTATAACAAAATAAATATTCAAGGTGGTATCTCAGATACGCATAACTTTATATACAATACATTCAAGTCTGCTGATGATAACTTCTGGAAGTTAAGCATGGGTGCTCAACACCATCACCATTGCAGAGACTCTTGCAATGGCTCAATGTAAAATGGAGTGAATCATGCTCAACATAACCTTACGTGACAGCAAGAGCAACACTTTAATTCAATGGCAGACTGGAGAAGGACATAAAAAAGGGACAAACATAGATGGACGAGCCATGTCTTTTGTTTCAGAGACAACAGGTGGAGTATTAAAGTAACAGAGTGGACACCAAGGCAGTGGAAAAAAAAAGAAGATGGTGACCAAAGAAAAGATGGTGGTTTGATCTGATACCTCTGCCCTAAATAGGAAGAGGTAGAGGTCAACAACGAGTGAGAAGGCCCTGGATTTGGAATCAATGAATAATGTTTTTATTTTGAATAACAGTTACTTTTCGGATAAAGTATATTTAATTTGAATAAAAAGTATCTGGTGTAATGAATAGCTGTATAAACGGCTTCAAGTAAATGAAATTTATTCTATATACAAAAGCACAAACATTATCTGAAAAGCTAGGGATCTATCTGAAATCATGTATCTGATACCTTGGCTTCACATGGCGCAATATGGCTAGAGATAGGAAGTAGTGGGGGTCAACAAGGGAGGGGTTCCTCTAACAGAGAGTGAGAAGGTCCTGGATTTGGACATTCAAATTTTAACTTTGAGAATATCAAAAAAAAATTTCCCTAGGATTAAATATGCACCCGCAAAAACATTTTTTAGCAGTAAGATTCACCCTGTACAAGGCCTGGGGGCCACTTGAGATCAAGGGTTATGTTAAGGGACAGTTTATATGGATTGGAAGGAAAGATAACAAAATATCCTCTTGGGAGTTGGTTTCAATGGAGCAGTTGTTTATGTTAAGAAGCCGTTCAAGTAGAACATACTTCTCACCAATGGTATACAGAGGGAATGTGGGTGGCTTTGCTTAAATGGCATGGCAGGTCCTAGCCATGAAGGGCTTATGACTGAAACAGTTGAAGAAGATGTTTGAGTAGAACTTACTTCTCACTAATGGAATATAGATGGAATGTGGGTGGCTTTGGTACAGTATAAGTGGCATGGCAGGTCCGAGCCGTGAAATATGGATTTGGGAAAACAAAAGAATGTAGTTTGTTTGAACACTTTCCATGGAAGTAGTGACAGAGCAGAAAGAGCCTTGGTATATCCTGTCTGCGAGAGAGAGGTTGGAAAGTGGAAAATAATTTATACTTACAATTCTTTCTATAAGTAATTCCCAAACAATTTTAGATGAAGTTTAAACAAACATTTTTTTATTTGTTCCCTATCCTATCATTCTGTCAATTACTATATATATAAAAAAATTATTACTTTAGAACATGTGCAAGCTACTACAAAATTGTACATTAATTCGTCATCCACAAGGATTCAGAGATGTTTGTGAATGCTATCAAAACTGGAAAGTGAGGCTCTTGCTCAAATATGACAACAGTACATCATTTTCAGCCTGATCTGGCTCTTGTAAAGGTAAAATTGAAGAGTAAATAATAATAATAATCATAAAAGTCTATAAATCTTTGTTCATAAATTTTATAACAATAGGCCACTTTTCTTTGTCAATCATATATTGAGAACCTAATGTCTGCAACCGTGAGAAGAATCATTTTTCTTTTTCTACGTGCTGTGTCCCTTCAGAACGTAGGCAATCATGGCCCTCCACATCTCCTTATCCCTTGTAGCTCTTAACACTCCTTCTCTTCTTACCTCTCCCAAACCCAGCTCTGCCATCCATTTGTCTAAAGTCTATCAAGTATGTCATACATTGCTTTCCCATCTCTTTTTACCTCTATCCATCTTATGAGTATCAGATTCTCCCAGCCCTCTTCCTCGTTACATGACACAGAAACTTCAGCTGTCTCTTCTGATATTAAGTATCAGTTTCCTTTTCATTTCTATCTTTGCCAAAACCTTGTTGTTGCTCATGTTTGGTTCATAGTATCCTAAGGATCCTTCTTTAGAAACACATTGATGAGATTGTCCAGAATTCGCTGCCATATTGAAGGACCGACATCATATAACAATCCAATACTCTCTTCTTTGTTTCCAGTGAAATTTTCCTGTCTCTCAATAATTTATTCAGCTTCTGGAATGCATAGTTGGTTATACCAATATGCCTTCAGATCTCGGAGTTACACTTTCCGTTCTTTGTTAGAACATTTCCCAGTTATTTAAATTTCTCTACCTGCTTGCTTTTAGTACCCCCAGCCTGTAGTTGGCATTTTGGGCTCCTCTTTTTACTGATGACCATGCATTCAGTTTTCTTGTAATTTATATATAGTCTTTTCTTCCTGCTTTCTTTAACTACTTTCTGTATGAGGTCATATTTTGTTCGGTCAACTGAATTTAACATTCTAGTTTACTA
Organism: Ascarosepion bandense; assembly: GCA_037127315.1. NCBI lineage: Eukaryota > Metazoa > Mollusca > Cephalopoda > Sepiida > Sepiidae > Ascarosepion > Ascarosepion bandense. Next base: position 1,356,641 of record JBBBDQ010000924.1, on the reverse strand, counting down.
CAACATTTAGACTGATTCATACTTCTACCTTCATTAAATGTATAGTCCATCAGGAAAAAGGGTGAAAAAGAAAATTCTTGTTTCTTTACACAATGGGGGTAGAAAAATGTGCGGATTTCTTTAGTTGACAAAGTGTTGGAGAACCCTCAAAAATACAGAATGAGAGAATTGGTATATTTTTGTCTATGGATTTCAGATTGCTGAACTGAATTAACCAGTTAAAGAATCAACAGACATAGGACAAATGTGTCACATCAACTTAAGGTAGGCCCCACACATTAAGTATTTACACTTGTGGGTAATGGTTATAAAAAAATAAAAATGTTCAGTCTTTTAACAAACAGAGTATATTCCTGATTCTACACGGTTAGTACAATGGAAGGTGCTGCTTGGGAGATGAATTCCCAGAGTCAAAACATGCTCTTTTGTGTTGTGTCTTGTCTTTGATTCCAGTCAAAAGACCAAGAAATAGTTAATTAAATTACACACCTGATAGTATTTGGTAATAACAAAGGATATGAAAAAATGTTTTACGGAGTTACTTTTAATGACTTACACTGATCACTGTTCTAGAAATTGTTGTCTATAATCAGCAATATAAAGTCCACCACTACTGCTGCTCAAATGTGTATATAAAATTAGAGTAGGGTTATATCTAGGTTAGAATCACCTGAGTTACCTCATAAAATATATCATTTGTCTCACAGTGGACGAATCAATCTGTTGGTATATGAGGAACATATATATATATGTTGGTATATTGTGTAGTTAAAAAATTTTTTTACAAATTATATGCCCAAGAAAGATTGTTGATCAAAATGTTCTTACAATGTAAAGAAAACTTTTATTTGTTCAAACAAAGCTTGAAATGTCTAATTTAAAAAATATGATACATTTTACAGTACTATCTAAAATTGCTTAAAAAACAAATCAGATCTTTTTTTTAAAATTTCTAGAACTTATAAAAGCTATTTTTAATTTAAGAATATGGAAGCATTCACATGAAATTTACCCTTTTTTTGGATTTTATAATTAGAGGAAAAAAACTTAAAACTTGTTGAGCAGTGGTAATAGTTGAGGGCATAAAAATCAGAAATGAAGGGCTCAAATCCTATTATCCCATATATTTTTAAGGAAGGGCTCAAATCCTATTATCCCATATATTTTTAAGGAAGGGCTCAAATCCTATTATCCCATATATTTTTAAGGAAGGGCTCAAATCCTATTATCCCATATATTTTTAAGGAAGGGCTCAAATCCTATTAACCCATATATTTTTAAGGAAGGGCTCAAATCCTATTATCCCATATATTTTTAAGGAAGGGCTCAAATCCTATTATCCCATATATTTTTAAGGAAGGGCTCAAATCCTATTATCCCATATATTTTTAAGGAAATCATTTTAGAGAAAATTGGCTAGTCCAAATGACTTAAATATTTACAAAAAAAATTTATGTATTTATTAACAATATATCAATAATAAAAGTATTAATATACATAGTGGATGAACAAATTTTAAGCACAAAATCCTATATATATAATAAATAAAAGATAGGGAAATGATATATTTGAAAGCAAGAGTATCACATTGTATACATGAATATACATTTTTTTTATTACTGTGAAAAACATCTTGTTCTTTGCATTCTTTTTAAGGACACTTAAAATTGTTTATCACTTGCTACTTATTACCCTTTTAGTTTGCTGTTAGAGGAATGCTAAAAGAAACAGCACCAAAACGTAAATAAGCACAAAACTATTTCACTGTCATTATCGAGCCTAATCATACTTTTCACAGACTTACAAATGGCATATTTCAAAATACCTAACTGTACTACAGTTCTCAGAATGTTTTATTCATGAAAATCTAGATAGAGTTCCTTACTATAAACACTGTTTCCATTGTTATTTCTATTATATATATATATATATATATATATATATATATATTATAGTTATAATACCAATATCGACAAACTAATTCTATCAAGATTATCAATAATTAAACTACAACTAAGAACGTCTTGAAACCCACCAGGAACTAACCCGGAGAGAATAGAAGGAGAAGAAAAAAGAAACAAACAAAATACTTGAACAAAAAGTCAAGTATTCGTGAGAAAGAAAAAAAACCCAAGATGAAAACCTTAACAATAAAGAGCTCAATACGAAAGCCGAGTACAAGAAGTACCCAACGTGAAAGTAGAGCAAACAAGAACGAAAATCTAAGGGTAGGTTGTTGGCTCACCCTTAGATTTTCCCCATCCTATCATTCTGTCAGATACTATATATATAAAAAAAATTATTACTTTAGAACATGTGCAAGCTACTACAAAATTGTACATTTTGTTTCGACATTAAAAGACCAATGTCTCATCAGTAGTTAATAATGATGGTTGCCATCATTAACTACTTGATGAAACATTGTTCTTTCAATGTTGAAAGGAAATGGTTACCGTCATTAACTGCCTGATTTAGTTCTTTAAATGTCGAAACAAATATACAATTTTGTAGTAGTCTGTAGTTTACAGATGTTCTAAAGTAATAATTTATATTAAATATTTATTACTCTATTTTTATATTGGGCACAGTTTTAAATTAATGTTTTGAATGTTGCAATTATTTTCTTCTTTGTTATCCATATATATATATATATATATAAAGTATAGTTTTAAGGTATGGTATACTTATGGGTAAAAGTGTGTGTGTGTGTGTGTATATATATATATATATATATATATATACACACACACACACTATTATATAAAACACATAATCACCTTTTCTATCTTTCACTAATTCAGGTCTTGCTAGAAATTATGAAGGCCCAATAAATCAAAATGTTTATTTTAACTTTATTCTTACTTTTGACAGTGCAGGTAAGGAAGTTCAGCTAATTCAGCAGGTTTTCACATCAGCAAATTCAATAGCTCATATTAACCAGACATGGTATCTCTTATTTTACATCTGTTTTAAACAAAGAATTGATTCAAGGTAATGTCAGAATATATTATATTTGGAATATTCCTAAGAAACTTAAGACAGATACAGTTGGTAATCACCTCGTCCATACATTTTATACATAGTGACAAATTCCACCATCCTGGTACAATTATTTATCAATGATTTAAGAGATTTAAAAAATAAAAAATACAGTTCCAACATCTTGCCCCTAACTCCCTAAAATTACCAACAAAAAAGGTAAAATCTTGTTCTGAGAGACAATAAAGATTTGTGAAGAATGTAAATCTCCAAATATTAACATAACTAAAATGAATGAAATTCTAGTGGCTCTGGATGGCTGTATGGATGGAACATCATTAAGTCTAGCCTGATTATCAAAAAAGTATTTTTTTGTACAATAAATATTTGCTTTTCAATATAATCTTTGTTGTCAATGCACTCAGTTCAGTGGTGAATATTAATCACATGGATAAAATTATACAGTGGATATTTCAGATAAAAATTCAGATGTCTCAGGCTGTGGATCGATATCTATATAAAGAAAAAGACATTCAAAACCACTAAAATAAGCATTAGATTTTGTGATCTTTGGACTATCAGTAAAAGATTTAGACAGGATTTTCAGCTCAGGAAATATTGTTGGCTTCACACTGACATTCTGGACGCCTCTACATTGTTGCTCCATAATCCTGTACGTCGTTTTTCTCTTGGTTTTTAAGGAGCTTAAAAAGAAAAATGATAGAATAAGAAGTTAAATAAAATGGACAAAAGCATTTGACATGAAAATTTATTAATAGAGGCATGCAAACAGCTTGATTTCTCAATAATATTAAAAAAATATCTTTTTTTATGCAGAATCAACTCCAACTTATGAACATTTTTTTGTATGTTTGAAAAGTCTTTTTTTCAAGTTTGGAAATTAAATGTAAAAAAAACAAAAAAGAAAAAAACTATTCTATATATTATCCAGATTATTATCTTTGCAATAATATTCTTCTTAGCTTAAAGCTAATTCTGTGTCATCAGAAAAGTATTTTCTTGTCCATAATTAAAAAGAAATTATTATTCAACCAATCAACATTCATTCTGCCAAAACTGATCCTGCTAACTGAAAGTATCTACACTGGACATACTAACTTCCAGTTGGTTCACAACAAGCCATTTACATTTTTTTAACCAATAAAAGTTTTACTTATATTAATTCTCTATCTCTCTCTCTCTCTCTCTCTATATATATATATATATATATATATATAATTTTAAGATACATAATCATCAGACTGTCACCACTTATTGTTGACCTGTGTCCACACACACACACACAGAGGTGTGTATATTTTGTGTTTTACATATGCAAATTATAACTAAAAAATAAATGCAAAAAATATTATTTATCCTCACCAATTCACAAGAATACATCATAATTATCATCAGCTTATAATTCCTTATTTACTATGAATTCATAAGGATTATTATAAGCGTCTATTATATCATCAGGAATTTTCTCTTGCAGACAAGTAAAAAATTATTTTAAATTAAAAGGGAAATAAAATCAAAGACTATGCAATTAATTAATTTTTGACAAAAATATGTTGACATGAGTCAAACAAATATTTCAATGGAAAGAATGAATAGCAAAGAATTCTTGTTTTACTGCAAATCAAAAAAAATTTAAATATGTTAACCAGATTTTGAAAAAATGAAGGGGAAATTCCATATCATATCATCTAGGCACTGACACCACCCCTGTCAGAATTTTTTTCTCCTTTTGACCCTAGTTATATACATTAAAGTTAGGAAGAACTTCAAAACTACTTTTTCCAGGCTGCCCAAAAATAGGTCCGTGCCCCTGAAATTGCTCCTTGTGACGCGAAAATCTAGTCCCCACCCTCCCTTACCAGATTTTAATTTGTGAGAGATATTGATTTTTGGGCTCTGAAAATTGGTTTCGAAGGGGTCTCTGCAAAACATGCAGCAGCATCTAGTAGGTCCAAAAGGGGTCTGAAAATGATCTCCCCTGTCTTTCTATGATTTTTGGATTTCTTGCTCTCAAAACTTTTCAGAGTTCAATTTTTAGTGTTATTGGATAAAAACTTGTCACAAATTAAAATCTGGTAAGAGAGTGTGGACTGGAATTTCGCATTGCGAGGGGCAATTTTTGTGGTAAGGACTTATTTTTGAGCGGCCTGGAAAAAATGGGTTCCTTAACTTCCCTGGATCTGTACTTTTGAATTTCTTCCTAACTTTACTGTATCTAACTAGAGTAAAAAAGAGAAAAAGTTCTGATAGGGTGTGTTTTAGATTTGCTTTTTTCTTAAATGATTTGATATGGAATTTTCCAGAGAAGGAAAATATAAAGGAGTTATTTTCTAAAATGTTAAATTTTGAAATAATCTAAGTTGTCCAAAATGCTGAAATTTCATTATTGCACCAATCTTTTTCTTGCTTTTTCTCACATAATTAAATGGAATGCTAAAGGACATATTAAGCAAAAAAAAAAAAACAAAACAAACAAGAAATGTAACAAAATGCACAAGTACAGAATAATCAAAACCCCATCCCAAATCTATAAAAATGACCATGCCTTATACCTCAGTGGTTAGGTTACCAGCACTTGTTAAATAATCTGATAATCCCAGACTGAGATATTTGATTACAAAGGGTTCAGTGATGATTACAAATCCAAATAATATTAAAATATGTAAATATGGAATCATCATCATCATCAATATTACTTTTTTCTAAATATATTTTGCAAATTTTAAGTGCAGGTAATATGGTAATTTCAGAACCTTAGACAACTACAACCAGATTTTCAACAAAAATGGTGTGGAATAAGAAACAATGAAAGTAATGGTGATTGGATTAGAAATAAAAAATCCACCTGAAAATTAATGGGTTTTGGTAGAGAAAATAGCACTACATGACAAAAGTTCTTGTGGCTGCTGCTAAATCTCAAGTCACAAAGGCATTGAGCCCACAAGAGACACTTTGTCCCTTGAATCCTCCAGTACCAAATTAATATCCAAGATGTCTTGTAAGATGATGTCCTTCCAGTGGCTGTGTGGGCTGCCATGCGGTTGTCTCCAGTTTGCAGATGGCGGGTCGAGTTGGGAGATGATTCTGGTGGGATGGTCATCAGGTCATTGTAGGATATAATCAAGTCAGAGAACAGAGCACTGAGCAATGGTGAGGAGGGTGCTCAGCTGGCTGATCCTCTGGTGGAGATTCTTAATGGACACAAGATGAGACCAGTGCAATCTCTCAATGGTCCTGAGGTCATGGAACTTGAAGCCATGGATGTGAGAAGCAAAGTTCTTGCTGAGAGGCCACATCTTGGCACAGAAAGGACAATAGTGCTGTAAACTAGTAGCTTGGTTTATTGTTGCAACACCACCACAATGTTCTCCAGAGGTCTTTCATGACACCTGCAGACAGCCCACATCTTCTGTTGGTCTATATGAGGAGGTTGCTAATATGATATCCCAATGATGATTAGTGGAGACACCCAAACTTTGTTGCCTCCTCATTAAACTTGCAGAGTCCCCCCACCCCACCTACTCCAACTTAACCAGCAAGCATCATGTTGTTAGTGCAGTTCAGGCCAGTTAGATTATAATCCCCAAGCTGAACACTAGGGAAGCATTGCACACTGCATTCATGAAGCATTTAGTAATGCAGTTAAATAAATCGGGGGGTGATTACATAACTCTGGTAAATGTCAGCAGTGATTGGGAACAAGTTGGAAGTTTTTCTCTTGTTCTGCAAGAAGTTCTCAGCACCATTGTAAAGTATAGTGAAGAATGTGAGATTTGCAAAAGGGCAAGGGTGTGCAGTGTCAGTCTGTCAACTGTGTCCAAAGTAACCTTCAGATTAATAAAGGCGATGTAGAAGTAGGATCCAAATTTCTTCTGATCCAAAGCCATATTTTATTGTTTTGAATTCTCACTTGGAGAATACAGAAGAGAAAAATGTGAAATGTAACAAAAAGATAAAGTAAAAAAAAAAATAAAGAAAATAAAGAAAAACGCCTATGTCTGCTTTTAGAAATGTCAATTCACTATGTTGTGCTAGAAAATTTTTCTCACCAGAATCTATTTTGTACCATTAAGTATTTGATTTAGATGTACATTGAATATTGCTGCCATATTTAGTTTGGTGCTTCTGCTATATATCTAAAAATTCAATAAAATCCAAAGATGAATCTGGAATGTTATCAGTCCTGAAATTGCTTCAATCACTTTCCCACTACAATAACATAGATTCCCTGCACCATTCTATAAATATTTTCATGGCAATTGTTCTTTTTGGTACTTTGACTTCATGAATTTAAGCATAGCACTGGATTGGCAACTAGGTTCCATCATTTCATTGTTGAAATTGTTAGATGTAACCAAAAGTTCTATTCTAATAGTTTCTTCTCTATCTCTTCTCCCCCCAGCTATAAGTTGAATAGGACAACAGACTGGATCCTATAGCCTTGGTTGGCAACCAGTCTATCATAAAAAAGAAATGACAACCTATTACAGGAAAATCTTCTGATAAGTCAGTGATGAACCGATGACCGCTGAAGTATGGATGACATATGACACTTAACTGATTGATTTTAATCCAGATAAACACTTCTATATTTACAAGGGTCAGCCATTAACAATACTGACAGGAAGTCATTTGGTTAATTTTTTTTTCTTCCCAGGAGTTATTAATTGACTAAAAATAAGACCGGTAAAGGAAAGATTCACTTGAAGAACCTTCTAATACAACAGCTACAGAACCTGAGAGAAGATTTGAGCACCTGAACAATGTTGGGAATGTAAATATTAGTTATATATATATATATATATATATATATATATATATATATATATATATAGAATCTGAACATAAATCAATAAGTCTAAAGCCTAGCAACTAATTATTGATTTGAAATTTCCACTATGATTTGAGTGATGTGATTCATTATTAAGTCTATTAACAAAGAAGATTACACTGAAAAAGAAATTTGTGTAAAATAAATTGGCAACATGCTTTGGCCTACTATGAGAATATGTTTTGTGTATTTGAGCTGTTCACATTCTGATTTTCATTCAGATTTTTCATTTTTAATAAATGTATTTTTATCTCTCAATACTCACTCAACTCCCAGTAAATATTGTGACTTGTCAATCCAGAAGCACCTCTGCATATCAAGGTCTTTTGTTAGTGTAAGTAACAAGATTGTATCTGTTGCTGGCTTGCTAGGCCTGCTAAGTAGTTGACAGCCTCTGGTATTCACCAGAAGTCACCCATCTGAGTACTAACCAGGCTCAACATTGCTTACCTTTGGTGATCAGATTAGAACTGATTTTTTTTTGTTTTGTTTTTTTCAAATAATATGGCTGTAGGCTCTTGTTTTTAAAGTATTACTTAAATTAAATTAAAGTACAGATATTAAAAAAGAATTCATAAAATGAAATGTGCAACTTGTACCTCGGCCAGATGAGATAAATGAAACGAAATATGAAAGTAAATTTTTTTTAAACATTAAGTTGTAAAAAAAGTAAACATTTTCTTGATACTGATTACATGAGATGCATAAAATTTAAAAATGACAGGCCACAAGTCATCCCAGCAATAAAAAAACCATTAGAATAGTTTTGTTTGATGATAGGAAAAAACAGAAGAATTCAAAGCCTGGAGATTTCCCATTACCAAAAGATGAAACCCAATTAAAGATATAAAAAAGGAAAAAAAAGAGCCAAAAACACAGTCACTCACAATTGAGAAGACCCAGTTAAAAAAAAAAAATTTAAACCAATATTTAGTGGTAAAGTTAACCTACACAAACATTTCTACTTAAAATGAATTAAGTTGCTCCAACATTATCAACAAGGACCACTGATCAAAATTATTTACTATAAGGTTTGTTGCAGGTGGAACAGGTCAACTTATTAACCTTTAGTTGCATATTGGTTACATTTGTAACCTTTCTCTAACCTTTGTTGCATATTGATTACAATTGTAACCAAGTACAAGTTTACATTACCTGGAGGCTATGAGTTCAATACTTGTGCTGGGTATTTACATTCACACATTTGAGCCATTTAACAACATATATAAGATGTACATTTAAATTTTAAAAAAAATGTGCATGTATCTATGAGACTGCATTAATGGGACTGATATTAGGATGTCATCTATGGTGGAAGTAAGGAGTGTAGTGCATCTGAACACTTTCCATAGAAATTTCAAAGTGTTTGGATGTCATTCTGAGAACAGTGCAGAGGATTCAGAATGAGTTGGAATAGTCTGATAATTGTTATGACAGTATGGCAGCTCAGAAAACTCACTGATATTCTGATAAGAAAAGAACTCCTGAATTTGTTGGTGAGGGCTTCAGACTCAACACAGAAGCCTACATCAAGTGCCTTGAGATTGTGCTGCCCCAGGTCAAGAGGGTGAGTGCTGGAAGATCCTATGTCTGGCAACAGGACTCTGCACTATGCCACACAAGCAGGAGAATCCAGTCATGTCTGTCAGACAATTTCTGTGACCGCATAACCCCTTACATCTGGCCACCTAACTCCCCAGACTGTAACCATCTTGATTATTATGTGTGCGCATGTGTGTGGGGGGTGCAGTTGAGCAAGAGACCAACAAAAGTCCTTGTAACACCAAAAATGAACTGAAACTAAGGATTATGGTAGCATTCACCAACTTAAACAAGGAAACCATCTAAAAGAATTGCAGGCGATTCCAAAGTCATCTGGTTGAAGACAATGGTGATTTTATTGAATAAATTTACTCTTTTTTATCGCAAGATATATTTATGCAATTTTGGTAAATATATCTGTTAAAATAAGATGTTATTGCTATCTTTATTTTTTGCATAATTTAGAAAACAATTTATCTATTGCACTCTGTATATATTTCAATAACATTAAGTTCTTATCTATAAATACAATAAAATTCTTTTCACAATATTATTTGCTGAAATAGAGGTGGGATCATATGCCCATGGGTCTTACATACCATCAAATGCATTAATTTATTGAGGTTAAAAGACAAGTTTCCTCTTCTAAGGTTATGAATACAGAGAAATTAAGAGAAACTGATCAGACACTAAAATAAGATTTAGACCAAATTTATTAGTTATAGAGAATTTCTGATTATAAAGAGAAGACACCAAATTTATGAAGAATTTAATTCTATTTTAAATTTAAAATTTGAAAGAATCTCAAAAGTTCTTTTTCAACTAGAATAATGTCAGACTTACAAATGTGTAGGTCTTTTACTAATCTAAGTTTTGTTATTAGCAAAGTGACAGTTATTAGTCTACAGTTTGAATATTCCCAACAGTTATTACTCCTATATTGTTTATCACTATCATCACAGTTATCTGTATAGACAATAATTAAGCAAAAATAATAAAGGAATGGAAGGGAGAGGTAAGAAAAAAATGTTAACAATAAATAGGTTTATATATATATATATATATATATATATATATATATTACAGGCAAAGGTTTGGAGACATCTGCATTTCTTTAAAAACAACTCAAAATGAGATTTTTTTTTTTGTTTGTGGCTAACCAACTTGTTTTTGACCTGAACTCCATAGAAAACCCACAGACTATTGTCAAATGAAACATGAGAGATAACAGACCCAACAATGGGCTTCATAACAGATCAGCAGTGCCACATGTTGATCTTCTGTATTTATACAGTAATTTGTGCAAAAGAAGCCCAAAGTATTGAGTGCATAAAAGAAAATATTTTTGAGAAGTTTCATATTTCTGTATTATAAATATTTTTTCTTGAATGATCTTAAAAAATATTGTAATATTTTCATAGAGAACTTTTAATTTCATAAGCTGTGAATTGTAATCATGAGAAGCTTGAAATATTTCAAATGATAATATCATTAATATGTAATAAATATAAAATATATTAATATTTCACTTTTTGAATTAAATTATGAGGGAAGGGATAAAGTTTTTCATGATATTGTAATCTTTTTGAGAAGAACTTTCATCTATAAATTCTAAGTTTGATCCAATTTTCAAAGTCTAACCAATATCAGAATATTTTTTACATCCCTTTTTGGTCAAGCTGAGAACTTTTTGCCACTTTTTCATGCTATATGTTCTAGAGTAGGATTTTCAGAAATCTGAAGGAGGAAGGAAAAACAAAAACTAAATTGTGGTAATTCAAAGCAAGGAAGTAATTGCAGGAAAAAACAAATCAACCATTATTTTTGGAATGATTTAGGGTTGAAGGATTTGAAAAAACAAACCTCAGTTTTGTCAATGGTTGATGGCTCCATCTCAGTTTGCTGTAAATAATATCAGAAATGGTTTCATTTAATCTTGATTGCAAAGTGCAACACAGTGAATACTTTAATTGGCTGTCCATATTTCTTCTCATAAAAATACAACATAATATCACAACTACAAATACTAGTGATATATAAAACCAAGGAGATCAACTATGGTAGTGAGCATGATGACTAAGTTTATATGATTCAATTTGATCTTTTGTCAACCATAATATCTTGAAGCCAAGGAGATCAACTTCTTGATCAAGCTGAGGACTTTTTGCCACTTTTTCATATTATATGTTCTAGAGTAGGATTTTCAGAAATCTGAAGGAGGAAGGAAAAACAAAAACTAAATTGTGGTAATTCAAAGCAAGGAAGTAATTGCAGGAAAAAAATCAACCATTATTTTTAGAATGATTTAGGGTTGAAGGATTTGAAAAAACAAACCTCAGTTTTGTCAATGGTAATTGATGGCTCCATATCAGTTTGCTGTAAATAATATCAGAAACGGTTTCATTTAATCTTGATTGCAAAGTGCAACACAGTGAATACTTTAATTGGCTGACCATATTTCTTCTCATAAAAATACAACATAATATCACTACTATGAATACTAGTCATATATAAAACCAAGATCAACTATAGCAGTGAGCAGTTGAGGGAAACATGATGACTTAGTTTATATGATTCAATTTGATCTTTTGTCAACCATAAAATCTTAAAGCTTACTTGTATATAAAACCAAGGAGATCAACAATGGCAGTGAGCAAAATGAATAATGTATGATTAAATTAAAACAAGAATGAATATTGTTACTACTAATACAACTAGTGTGCATAAAACCAATTGTATCAAATACAGCATCAAGGGATAAAATACAGAGCAAGTTTGCATGGTTAGAGTTGATCTTCCACCAGCCTCATGATCTGCTATTTAATGGTGGTGGCAGAATAATAGTCTGAATGATTGCGATAATACGCAAATAAAAGTAAAAAAATATCGAACTCAAACAAAAGTTTGTAGCATTTTAAAATTAATTTCAAAGACAAAAATTTAGATATTTGTAAAATGGTTTATTCAACCCCATATGTACTATTTTATACAAACTACTGAAGAATGCTACAAATTTTTGTTCCAACCCAATAATCGCCTGGTTCACGCTCCACCCACGTCTATTGAACAGGTGAAGAGGCTCATCCCTTGTTCCCTGTTTAGGATGTGGTTTCCGGCTTTCTCTTTTCCAATCTTTTCACTCTTATGTAGCCCCCTGCACATCAGTGGCATTACCGCTATGCTCGGGGTGATATGATTAAAAAAAAAAAAACATTTAATCTTATCTACAAGGTCTAGTAAAGTGAAAAAAATACTTTACTTTATATTTTCTTGGACTTTTCCTTATTTTCCTCCTTGATTTACTATAACAACAGTCAAATGCATAAAAGTTGCATGTTTTCAGTGTCAGTTTGCTTTGATATGTTGGAGTAAGATGTTATTGAGTACAACAGGTAATAATAAAATAAATAAAGGGAGATCACTGCATAAAGATTGTTTATTGGATAAAAACAAGTTGTGAGTTCAATCTCCATGAAGGACAACACAATATAGTGAAATGAGAGATGATGTCTGTCATAATAAAATCAACTTTTTCATAGCACTAAATCAATCTGTTATCAATATTTTGTAAACTGCTTCTCATTAGAAACTGCCGTGAAACCCACTCTAATTGTAAACAAGCAAAGATTTCTGAACAAGTTTACTTTTTAATTCCTTCGAAATTTTACCAACCACCTGTGTCAGATGCTATTGAGAATGCTGCTGTTTTCTGGGCAAGAACATTTTCAACATTTTCCTTCGAGATGGCTTCAAAATTCTTAGTGTGAAGAAGGTCAGGTAAATTTCCTGACCATCTCCAAAATAGATATTAAAAAAAAAAAATAAAAAAAAAAATCAATATTTTTAACCAGTGTACACCTCTGAATGAAGCATGTAATCTGTTTCTTCAATCATCTAACTAAAAAAAAAAAAAAAAATACAACTGTCACTAGCATTAAATTCCATCAAGAATGGGATGCACATGATTTTCAGAGTGAATCATCTAGCTGTAAGATATGCCATTACCTTTTGAGAATTACAAGATATATGCAAAAATTCAGATATAACTGAAAATATTTGTCTATTTTTCTGAGATGAGGTAGTATTTACACTATTCAGACTATTGTCCTCATTTTGGTTGCCATTTGTACAATGTTTTGGCCATTGCACACTGGCCTTCTGCTAGGAATTTCAAACTAAACACTTTATTACAAGCACTGGAGTATATCATTCCCATTCCTTGCACAAAGCCTCTTCTGGTAGTCATGAGTTATCTCCTAACTGAACTCTCTAAGTTACTTGTTCACCACTGCTGTAGCCTGGTATTGAACTCACAACTCTTTGGGTCAAGTCACTAGAACTAACAAATGTCTATATCCACTGGACCCTCTATGGAATGAAGTTGAAATAATAGATAGAGAATGGCACTGGAAGCTACGTAAACTTAAGGAATCAGTGCATATGCTAGGCTACAGAAATCTCCTAAGTTGACCAAATATAGAGATGAATACTATTTGGGAACCAGTAATACGGAGTGCCAGAGGAAATCATTAGTGCCAAAATTGCAATATGAGCTCTATTAAAAAACACTAGAGAAAACCATTAACATCAAAAATTGCAATATGAACTCTGGTAAAAAATGGTTACTGAACATTAGGTTTATAAGTTCCAGAAATTCAGTTGTTCTTGTCTTTCTTGGCCCAGTGGATATAGATGTTGGTTAGTTCCAGTGACTTGACTTAAAGAGTTGTGAGTTCAATACCAGGTTACAGCAATGGTGAACACGTAACTCAGAGAGTCCGGTTACAGAGAGATAACTCATGACTACCATTCACGCAAGGATTGGAGTTCATATACCTCAGTGATTATAATAAAGGGTTCGGTTCAAAATTCCTAGCACCTGAAAAAGGCTGGAGCGTACAACAGCTGAAACGTCGTACAAATGGCAACAAAGATGAGAATAGTCTGAATAATGTAAATAGTGTAACTAAAAATATATTTGTAAAAAGTCAAGATGAAAGTAAAAGGAAAACTTATCTTAGCTGACATGCTTTGTCCTCCGATGGACATTATCAAGGCTAATGTCAGTCAGTCAGTTAAGTGCCATATGTGATACATGCTTGGGCAATCATGTCTTGAAAGAAACATGACTAACTGAGCAGAAAACTTTCCCACAGTAGATTACCATTACTTTCTGTGGTAGACTGGCTGCTATCCAAGGCTATAGAACTCAAACTGTCTTGCTATTTAACCCATATCTGGGGGGAAAGCAACAGATTAATACTTTTCCCAAGGGTATTTGCATGTAAGTGAATGCAACGAATTCAACTAGAATTTGAACTTGGCTCTCCAATTTTGTACTCCGATCTGATATCCATTGCACCATAATGCACATCCAAGGCTAATGTAAGAATTTATTTTAACAACATGTATTTATACACTGAAGTAAAAATGTTAGGTTTTAATTTTTTTTTTAAATTTAAGAACACTCATAAATACAATTCAGGGTACTTGAACATAAATTATGGAGGATGCTAAGTGATGTACTTAATGTCTAAGTAAGTGAGTAAATGTTATTGATGATTTTTTATAATGTAATTATTATCTTAGTTTGAAAAATTAATTTATGTATGATATATTTTAAGTTATAAAAGACAACTGTTAAATTCAAAACTTTCTATTATTTAAAATATATAATACATAAATTAATTTCTTAAAATAAAATATAAATAATTACATAAAAATATTCAGTAACAGTATTTATTCACTTTTGCTTATTAGACGCTAAATTACATCACTTAGCATCCGCCATAATTTATCTCCAGGTATCCTGAAGTATATGAGTTTTTTTTAATTTAAAAGTTCTGAAAAACAACATTTTTTCTACTTTTCTTTATAAATACTTGTTGCAAAACAAAATACTTGCATTTGCCTTTATAAAGTGCATCAGAGGATGAAACATGTTGGCTAATTCAGGTTTATATATATATATATATATATATATATATATATATATATATATATAATTAGTTTGGGGTCATAATTGAATTAGATCAGTACACAGTTGTACTGAAAATTATATTGTAAAACTTTTGAATATTTTTTTCGTTTGTAAACGAGTTATTATGTGACCTAGGTTTCAACCATGTGGTGTCTTCAGGTGATTTGCAATAACTGATTTTACCGTTTTTTTTTTTAAGAACACTCATGTAACGGGAATTTTTTATGAAATTAAAATATAAAAAAAAAACATACATAACATGGAGTATAGTGAAAACAGCCAAGCCTTACAAAGTGGCAAAATATGTAGACTGAGCTAGAAAGAAAAGTTAGCTATTATGTTATTCCCAAACAAAAATGAACTCCTGAATGAAAGAACAGGAAGTTACCATACCATAAAATACCTATTAGGGTCATACAACAATGGATGAAAACGTTATAACGTCTTCTAATTTTTAAAAATTGTGCATTCATAAAAAATCTCCATTACATGTCAGTCAGTTAAGTGCCATACGTGATACACACTTGGGCGATCATGTCTCGAAAGAGACATGACTGATTAGGCAGAAGATTATCCCGCAGTAGGTTGCCATTGCTTTCTGCGGTAGACTGGTTGCAGACCAAGGCTATAGAACCCAATCTGTCCTGTTATTTAACCCATAACTGGAGGGTAGAGATGGATTAATACCTTTCCCAAGGGTATTTGCATGTAAGTGAATGCAAGGAATTCAACTGGAATTTGAACTCAGCTCTCCGATTTCTCGTTCCAAGCCGATATCCACTGCGCCACAATGCACATCCCTCCATTACATGAGCTTTCTTAAAAAAAAAAATGCTAAAATCAGTTATAGCAAATCACCTGAAGACACCAGATGGTATAAAACTAGGTTGTGCAATAACTCATTTACAACCAATATATATATATTATAGAAAAAGCTGAATAGCTGAAACACTACAATATAAACAAAAAGAAAGAGGTAAGACTGGAAGAAAAAAATCATTGAATGCTACTTATGCCTTATCTGCAAATGTCAGCCAAAAGCATGAACAGCCTATGGCATTCCATTAAGGAGGTAGAAATATGTAGAAATTTTGTTTTCAAATGTTTAAAAAGTATGAATCAATAAAACTTAATTTAGAAAAAGAGCAAAATGTAGATTAAAAAAGGATAAAACAATGAATGATTTAAAAAAAAAAAACACACACACACACACACACTTACCTGAGATGCTTCTTCAACATTTTGATATTTTTTTTCACGGTAAAATTTTCTTAAGTTGTGCACATAGAGCATAATTATATCACAAATTACACTGGACTGCAAATAAAAAATTCAAAAACAGCGTGAGAAAATATATATGAAAATATATAGGATTAAAAAATTTTAAAATGCCAGTAGTAATTATATATATATATATAAATATGATATTAAGCACTTTAACTTATAAATATAACAAACCTTAAAACTATATTTTATCACATATACGGGATACGATGGATAAATTGTCGTTTAAATTATGCAAAAATGAAAATAACACTGAAATTTCATTTTAACAAATATATTTACCAAAATTACACAAAAATATTTTTAAATACCAAAGGGTACATTTATTCACTGGATTCATTAGACTGTACTCAAATTGACTAGCAAACACTCTAAAAATATTCCTATTGGAGTTTCTGATGCAAATGCCAAGCAGTACAGCATGCTGCTTTCAAATTTATGGCTGAGTGAATTGCATTATGATGCTCTTTTTTCCCACAAAACTTATTTTACAGTGTGCAGTTTACAAAATCAAAAACAAACGATGTGCATGCGTGATATTAAAAATGATGACAACTTACCTATCAGTATGTATATAAGAAAAAATTAAGGCAGACACGTTATTTCATGGTAAATCAGAAGTGTAGGCCTATTTCAGGCGAACTATCATCAGATTCTGTCTTTATTATACAGAAGATTTTACGCGATTTTATACTTCCAATTTACCATGAAACAACGTGTCTGCCTTAATTTTTTTCTTATATTTGCTCTATATGTATTTATATACATATATATTCAGAGCTCTCTTAGAGAGTTATCCTACCACTTTATGGGCAGGATACTCCTTTGGATTCTTCTATATCTACACCGCATGCTTATATATATATATATATATATATATATATATATATATATATATATATATATTTTGTATATAGTTTTAAGTTTTAAGTTATGGTATATTTATTGATTAAGCTGCTCTCTCTCTCACATTAGAACATGTACAGGCTACAGTCTACTACAAAATTGTACATTCTGTTTCAACATTGAAAGAACAATGTCTTAGGTAGTTAACAATGATGGTAATAAATATTTATTATTTTTTTTTAGATTTATTATTATTATTATCATCATATTTATTATTTTGTTATATATTTTATATTATTATTATCATCATAACATATTTTTATTTTATGTTTATCGTATTTTATTTTTATTATATTATTATTGTTTATTTTATTTTAATTTAATTTGTTTATTTTATTTTAATTCATTTTATTTTATCTTTCCAATTTATTATATTAGGTCTAATGAATGTATATCTTCGTTTTTTTTTTAATATTCATTATTTTCTGTTTCATGAATAATTTTTCTGCTTGTGTATGTGATTTCGTCATTTAAAAAAAAATGCCAAAAGATTTAACTTGAAACACTGTAACCTTAGCAGTTTCTATTGGCTTTCCCTCTTCTTCCCTCTCTACATTTTCTCACTTTCTTCCTTTTCACTTTCTATTTAGAGATGAGAGAATTGAAGTAACTTTGATTTTTCAATACACCTTTCAAACAGCAACCATTTTGTTGACAAAAAACATAAAAAAAGATATCAATAAAAGATAATTTGTTCACTGTGTATTGCAAACCTATGTTCACAGGTTTGTACTCTAACCGGAATTCTTTCGTTCCTAGGACCCTTAAGATTAACCTGATATCCACCTTAGTACACTGCATGTTGATGATTTGTTCTCCTTGTACACTTGATCAAGAATTTGAGAATATTCATTCCGTGGTTAGGTAGGAAGAGTCAAACACTTGCTGACTGAGTGCCGACTTTCATTACAACAGATTTTTTGACTGTCAGGTTACATGTTCTTTTTAAACCAATTCGGTGTTTCCCCACTTTTGTCAAAGATGATTTGTCCTATTTTCAAAGCAGTTATATTACGTACAAATTCCCAAATCTAAATGCCAGTGTGATGCTGAATATGTAGAATAGACCAATCAGAGATTGGAAGCCCAAATTTGTCAGCATGTTCCTCTCAATATAAAATTAGGCAATCTGAATTAATATTGTTCATGAATTTTCAAGATATCTTGGAAACTCAATCTCCAGTCAAAAAATAGCATTAAATACTTATATTGTTCACATATGCACTACACTCTCTTGAAGGTTAACTTGTTGCCTGTCAAAACTGTTAAAAACATTAATCAACACATCAGAAATAACCAAAATACAAGACAAATATTAGTGGATAATATACAGTACTTATTGCAAGGAAAGAGCCCAAACCCTAGAAGCTATTATTATACAAAATAAACAACCTACATGAAATGTTTTTCACCACAGGAGAACTCATTTTTTTGTGTAGTCTTGCTCTTCTTAACAGTTACACATGATGTCAATGGACTATTTCAAAATATCAGCTTTCTAAAGAATACCAAGATGTAGCCAACAGAATCTTGCTTACCTTACAGACACTACATGATTCTTAAAAATGACAGATGGTTGAAAGTACATAAACATTGTTATTGATTCATTTATGGCTTATCAAACTTTTGCAGGTTATTTAAGTTTTGCCACAATTTCTCAACACATTGGCGATGAAACTCCGCAACAATAATCAATCCTGACTTGGCAGCCTGCCTTCAGTCATTTACTCACCAACATGATATAGCTTCCCTCTATCTTTTCTACAAGTATTTTCATGGCAACTGCTCTGATGAGTCCCCACCCCCAACCGGGTACCTCAACCACATGTATTTACTCGTGCTACTAGATTGGCATTAAAGTCCCACTCTTTTACTGAACTAGTTAAATGTCAACGTATCGTCTACTCTAAGTTTCTTTTCTTGCACTTTCCGTTTGTGGAACTCACTTCCATTTGCATGCTTCCCTGATAGCTATAATTTCCAAAAGTTTAAATGCAACATCAATTGCCATCCTTTATCTACTTGATTCCCATCCATCTCTTATCTTTTCTTTGACATCCCCTGTACCTTGTATTATTCTCTCATTATAACCCTCTGTGCACCAGTGGCATTTTTGCCTTGCTTGGGGTGAAATGATTATGAAAAAAAAAAAAAAAAAAAAATACTAATTCTTTAAATTGTCTTTTCCTCCAGTGTTGTTTTCTATCATCTTGGCTTCATTCTCCATGGCTTTTTTCTCCATACATAATCAGCTATGCCTGATTTCACTTATTCCTTTCAATGTTTCTCTTTCCCTTTCAATCTTTATCTCTATTTTTAAGGTTGGCTAGTCTCCTTTGCATAAATACAAATAATTTTTGGTGAGGTTTTCTTCCAAGGAGGCTTGGTTTTGGTGAGAATCTCTGGAGTATTGAACTGCTTTCGATTACTGACCCGATCTTGTATGGGTCCGACATCTTTTCAGAGGTACCCTTTAAGTTTGGTAGATAAGCTGTGACAGACATTTTATTGATGACATTCACTCTTCTGTCACTGCTTGTAAAAGAGTGAAGGACAATTGAATATAAGAACAAAAAAAAAACAGTAGCATTTTTAACATTGTCTCTTATAAACACGTGTATCAGAGGCAATACGCAACATAAAAAAACCTTGTGATGCACAAATGTATCACATGACACTAGAAAGAAAAACAAAAGAACAGAATCAGTGCAAACGATGTTCATTAATATCATTATTGTTTAATAAATTCCCTTACCAAAATAAAACATCATCTCATACAGCAATTTCTAACGGCAACCAAGAAAAACATAAATGGCAGTATGTAGGGTTCAGCTATTCAAGGTAATAGTGAATATTCCATGGATTTAATTTTTGTTACTAAAATAAAAATAATTTGACTAATTTAGCCATATCTGATAGTAACTATAATAAAAATGTAGATGCTATGTAAGGATTCAGTTATCCAAGATAGCAGTGAATATGTTAAAAAAACCGAATACATTGTACTTACCAAAGTCAAAAGAGCTAGGCCACTGCCAATATTCAACATAAGAGGAATAATATAAAATTTTCCTGCTTTGCCTTGAACAACAATGATAAACTGAATTCCATAGGCTTTTATCAGAGTTCTTTTTGTTACATTCTCTACTTTGTAATAATGGGCATATCTGGAATAAGAAAATCAAAATATGACAATGAAGTTTATTTTCCAGTTGTTGTTTGTACATATAAGGGTGCATCAATAAGTCTGTGACCTGATGTATAGTGTGCACAATATCAGATTTTATGGCGCAACTCAATGCTTTTATAATAAAATCAGTATTAATCAACTAATGTTCAGTTTCATGATATCAGTCAGTTAAGTGCCATACGTGATACACACTTGGGCTATCATGTCTCGAAAGACTGGGCAGAAGATTATCCCGCAGTAGGTTACCATTGCTTTCTGCGGTAGACTGGTTGCCGACCAAGGCTATAGAAGCCAATCTGTCCTATCATTTAACCCATAACTGGAAGGAAGAAACGGATTAGTACCTTTCCCAAGGGTATTTGCGCCTAAGTGAATGCAATGAATTCAGTTAGAGTTCGAACTTGGCTCCCCGATTTCTCATGATATCAGTCAGTTAAGTGCCATACGTGATACACGCTTGGGCTATCATGTCTCGAAAGACTGGGCAGAAGATTATCCCGCAGTAGGTTGCCATTGCTTTCTGCGGTAGACTGGTTGCCGACCAAGGCTATAGAAGCCAATCTGTCCTATCATTTAACCCATAACTGGAAGGAAGAAACGGATTAGTACCTTTCCCAAGGGTATTTGCGCCTAAGTGAATGCAATGAATTCAGTTAGAGTTCGAACTCGGCTCCCCGATTTCTCATTCCGAACTGATATCCAATGCACCACAACACACATCCTTTCATGATATACTTACATTTATAAAAACACTAAATGAATTTTAGCCTAATAGTTTTGGTTACTTATTTACAATAATTTATTTGGTAGTGTGAGATTATACAACATTCTGTTAAATATGCTTTACAATGTAAGGATTTTAGCAAGCTGTGTATATTAGTTGGTTATCTTGAGTGACAATGTCAGCATGTGTGATTTTTTATATCTCCAATACATAAACTGAACAGAACTACTTTTTGTGTTTTTCTGAACCCTGGTTTCCATCTACCCAACATAAGTTGTATTGGGTGTTTTTGTTTCATTGTGGTTGCCATTTTTTTTATGAAATAAATGTTTAATTTTCGTTTGAAATCTGTATGCAGGATTTTAAGTTCTTCAATGTCTAAGTCTAGTGCTGACTTTGGGGCAATATCAGCTTTGTCTTTATATTTTATCACAAGTTTAATTCCATGTTATTACTGTTGGTTTAGATTAAGAACTTTCACTATTTAAATCATGCTGAACACACTAGTTAATGATTATTTACTAATGATTATTTACTACTACTAAATGGAGGGTTTAATCAGTAATTAAAAAGGTAGCTACTTAAATGGGTACTCAATGTAAGTAGCATTTTAGTTTTACCTTGATGTGGAATAAACTAAGCTTCCTTTATCAGAAAATGGCTAATGTTACTAATAACTATTACCAATGCCTGGATTTGTTTAATGGAGAATATTTCAGGTTTGGTTTGAAGGATGAGTTAATATAAACCTTTTGTATTCTTTTTCTAGGACTTATTTACATTTTCACATATAATTTTATTTTTCTCTGGATGGATAAGACATCTTTTATATTGATAATTGTTAACTCTTTCATATCTTAACTTTTAGAGTTTTATCATAGGTGCAAAAATCAGTGCAATCTCTGAGAATATATTTCATAGCAAAAAGAGTTTGGCAAGTTGCGCATCCTGGTTGTTGAGTAAACATGTAGACATGTGATTTTTCTTTGTCTGACATGTGGTCAGAACAGGATTTTTTTGCGTGTTTTTCTGAAATCTGGTTTCTATACACGCAAGATGCACTGTACAGAGTGCAGTTTATTTGTAGTGTTTTTGTTCCATTTATGTTTTTTTTATTTTATTAAATATTTGTTTATTTCTATTTATAGTGTAATTACATTTTATGTAGCTTTGTTTTTTTAATAATTTATGATGTCTTTTTTAGGAGAGTCTCTTGCAGACATAAGGGCAGGGTTTAGTGTGGTAATTAACAAGTACAGTTCATTAATGTTTGGTTTTACACTCCAGAAATTTCACTATCATTTTATTAGTCATATTGACTTTTTAGAGCTTTTTCTTTTTTGAGATTTGAAGATGATCTTTGTTTCCATCTTGTCATCTACTGTGTTTGGTAAATTTATGGCAAATGTTTGTTTTCTGGTGCGTCAATTCTTTTGCTTGTGATTGGTTATAAAGTCTGTCCATTGGCTGATCTTTCCCTTGAATTTCCTTTTTCATATCTTGATTGGAATGTTTTTTGGCTTTTCTACTTCTAGGGTTTCTAATTGGTTTGTGGTTGTGTTTGGATAAGTGGTTGATTTAGAGACCTTGATGATTTGTTTAAGAGATTTGGGAATTATTTTGAGGTTCTCCTGGTTGGAATGATGATGGTGGTATCATTTGTTGTTTTTGGATGAGTTTTACTTAGGAGAGAGAGGTTCAGAATAGAAGGGTTGTTTAATTTATTTTATAAGAGTCTGTAAAATCTTTCAAAGGAGCTGGTATTTTTTCAGGTTTAACTTTTTATAGTTGGTCAATAATTTGATTGTACTTTTGTAATTCCTAACAGGTAGGACATATTGATTTGTTTTTATGGTTATCAATCCTCTGTAAATTAAAGAAAATTCTTATTTTAAACTTATTCTAGAGATAATTTATTGCAACTTTCAAAATATCATTCAACAGGAGTTAGCATTGACTGAAAATAATGAATCAATATTTAATTAAATTCAGATTTGTATGCTATTTTTTTCTTTTTGGTAATTGTCTTACCAACTGCTTACAGATATTTAAGATATTTTTTTTTAATGTTTACATGTAAGAGTCATATCAGTTGTAATACCAAATCAAATAAAGCATCATCTTAAATATCAAATTTTTCATCTTATTTCTTTTGTTTTTTTATTACAATTTCCTAGATCATTCTATAGTCATTAATAAGCAAAGTGTTATTAAAGTTTAACACTACTCTATGAGGGTCAGTTGAAAAGTTCTAAGACTAAAGGAGTGGTATTAGAACTGTGAAATCTTGCAGCCATTAATTTAAAATCTTAATTACTGCCTTGTTTTTTTTTCAGGTAAACTGATATCTTGATTAATAGTCAATGGCCTATCATCCTTCGTATGAATCCATTGCTAGGTTCACTGCTAAGAAAGTTTGTTCACTATGTCATGTTAGGCAATTGTGTGCTGTTTCTTGTTTTATTTTCCAAGCTCAACACACACACATAATAAAATTAATTCACACCACGTGTATCTCTAAAAATACAATTGTGCGGGCATTCACCCCTTACCAAACCCTTTGAAATCAAAAACAAGAACGGCGCACCCAAAAGCTTGGACGTAGTTGAAGACACACCACGTGGTCAAAAATATGAATTTTTGACCAATCAGGGCTCGATATAAGAAACATATTTCTTGATCTCCCGGAGCCTCACCATCAAAATAAAAGGAAAGTAGAAACTTTCAACACACACAGAGGAAGAGCCAGCTCAAAACACACAGAAGAACGGACAGCTCGGAGCACACATAGAGAGAGAATCAGCAGTCCACACAACAGACAGTATCACGTATCAATGAACATTGTTTCACCCTCTCTTTCTCTCATCTCGCTCACAACACATAGTCCTTCCTTTCCCTCTCACACTCCCAATTCCTTTCTTTCTTCCTTTCTTCACTTTCATACGGACGACTACATTTTTGTATAAAAAAATAATTCTTTTATTTTTTTAACGAAAATAAACACAAGTTTATTTTCCCTCATTTGTAGTGTATTTTCCATTTTATTTATTGTTCGGGTGAATTATACAAGCCCCTACAATTGTTCTCTCCAGAATCTATCTTACCTATAAGTTTATCATTTGCCAAAACTTAGAATACTGATGTCACATATGATCTGGGGCTTCTGCTAAATAATTAGAGATTCATGATAGAAGAATCAGCAATATTATTGGTGCTGACCTGGGGTCTGGGCTTTAGTTACTTTCTCACCGTCGTCAAGTTGATTCCTTTTGCCTTTTCTTTAAGTAATTTCATGGTAATTCTTCAGATGAGTTATTTGCTATGGTACCTAGACTTTCTGAATTTAAGTGCAGTACTAGATTAGCAACTAGGTCTTGCCAGTTTAGAGTTGGCTAGATGTAACTAATCTCTATGTTAAGTTTCTTTTCTCACACTTCTTGCTTGTGGTATAGTGGGTTGCTTATTGTTATCCCGTTTGTAGTGGGAGTCCATTCTAGTGAAGGGTAGTTGTATACTGTTGCAGGTTAACGGAATTTGGCCTTGTGGTAGATAGCCCACTATAAGTCATAAAACGATTATAAAATCAAAAAAAAAATATTGAATATCATTTTTTTTATATATACACATATCAATTAACGTTTTTACAATAAAAGTAATAACTTGAAGATAGGTCCAACGGAGGTTAAAATGTTCATGGCAAATAATAAGCTGAAAGAGAATTAATGCTTAGGAATGTGGGGAGCAGTAAGTAAGGAATGTCTTTGATTTAGTCGCTCCTTAGGTCAGTAAGTAGTTTTGAGAAGAAGGAAGGAGAGGTGAAGGGAAGAGCATAGTAGCCACTTGACTTAGTCAAGGGAGATATTAACTACTCTCGCCTGTCACCGTCGGTCTGTCTGTCTGGGTGCTTTCTGTCTCGGCCTTTTATTTCGACTTTTTGGATCGCAGGTGATCATTTAGGATTTCACACTTGTATTTGATTCTGGGCTTCCCATTGGCCGATAAATAAAATTCGCGTAGGCTCGCAAACTGGAAATTCAATATTTGATTAATTTTTATTTTTCAACTGGAACATTTGCGAGGACCCGGATGCACAACGACGACTTTTGGTCATTTGCGTTTTTGTCGTGAGAGTGCAAACATCCGGTCCGTCGCTTTTGCTCGGTCGGTATCACCACAGTGGAACTCTTTTCTGGTGCCAAGCTTTCTAGTTAACTCTGATCTTCAAAAAATAAATGCAATGTCAATCATTATCTACTGTCTTCTTTATTACTCTTCTATTGTTCTTGCTCCATAATATTTCTCTTTTTTTCTTATTCTTTTACATTCAGGAATCATTTTTATCTTAGTGCCATTACCATCATGCATGGGATGAAATGATTAACAAAGAAAAAATAATAAATACAAGATTTCACAGTTCTAGCATCACTCCTTCATAGCCTATGAACTTTTCAGCCCACCCTCGTACCTGGAAAGAAACAATGCAGTTATTAATAAGAAGAGGTGAAATTAATGCATGCAAGATTTCACAGTTCTAGCATCACTCCTTCATAGTCAGCCTATGTACTTTTTAGCCCAGCCTTGTAATTGCTTTATTTTCACCAGAATGTTCAATATACCACTTTCTTTGTTTACAAATATTAGTAGTACTTTCATGGTTCACTTCAAATACCTTGGTGCATGGATTAGTTATAAGAAATTTAGTATAGGAGATGAGCAAATTTGACATAGAATTGGTTGCTCTTGAAGTAGTTTAGTTTCACTACAAAGTGCAAATATTAAGCTGAAAACTCAAGTCATGTTCTTAAATAGCTTCATCAAATCAAGACTTTTATAAAGGTGTCATACATGGTAAAAATATCTACATCTGTCAGCTATATCTGTCAGCTATATCTGATATCTGTCATACATGTTAAAAATATCTAAACTGTCAGCTGTATACAACCATTTTCTAAGATCAATAATTTTTAAAAAATGAGTGAAATTTATAGATTTTTTAACATTGTGAACTGGTGCTACAAAATTACAGATGAAGAATTATACCAAATGAGAAAACACATCAGTTGAGGACTTCCAATGACAACAACAACTAAAATGGATATCACAAGTAACTTAGAGAAAATATTGATATAATCAAGATGTTGATTTTCTACACTACTTCAAACAAAAGGTTGGGAAGGAAATTTCAATCAATACTGGAAAAGAGTGATAACAGCTACTGGAATTGAGAAACATACTTTCCTGAAAAATTGTTTAAAGAGAAAGATGTTATAAATGTCAGTCAAAAGAGCATTACTCTAAGTCAATGAATATCAAATGTTTCCTTATAAGGAAACAGTTAATATTACTGTTACCATCTGTTCTTATCTATTTGTCACTTTAAACTGATAATGGTAGAAGAAAACAGTTGTGAGGAGGGAATTATTATTACCTGAAGTTGTAACCTTCTGATACATTAGTAGTTCTGTTATTGTCCAGTCTCTTGAAGCTGTATTCTGGAAGACAGGCAGATTCATCAAAATCAAGGTTGCAATTCCAAGTGATTTGAATTTGTACGGATGCTCCCTGCAAGAATAAAACTTCATACAATCCTAATAGAAAAGGAGGAGGTAGTTTCCAGAAAAGTGTCAAAAATATCAAATTTTACCATGTGAAACTGTTATGTTGAAAATCTGTGTGCATTTCCAAGTAAAAGAAAAGCAAGCAAGTTATTGTTTTTATTTGCATAAATTAGTAACATTATTTTAAATTTTTAAGATGAAGTATTGTAAATTATTACTATTAATTTTTGGCTCAAACTTATATTCCTTACCTTCAGGAGTCTGTCTTAATGTGACCACTGCCTTAATAATTAGGCAACAATAGCCACCAGCTGTTATCATTCAAATTTAACCAAAGAGAAATTCCTTATATCATTTATTCAAGCACTAGTAGTAGTAGTAATAATAATAATAATAAAAAAAGAATACACTCATTAAGAATTTTGTAACGAAAAGCAACAACAATACAAGGGGGTGCTGAAAAGTACTCCCCCACCTCACCAAAAAATATCAGAACTTTTGGGAACAGTTAAAAAAAACCAAAAAAACCTTAGAAATAATATGCCAAGTATTTTAAACTGTATATTTTGAGTATGTAGAATAGCATGTTAGGTAATGGTTTATTTTGGATATCAACCTCAATGGGTTATTTAATGTTGACAAGATTTTTAGGATAGAGTTGTATGAATAAAATATGTTTTCTTTGTAAGAAATCAGTTTGTAGATCAGGTTTCATTGACATATTTTTGTAAAGAAGTTTTTGTTGAGAACCAAATGTATTACTGGTGTTATATATATATATATATATATATATATATATATATATAAAAACAAATTTTTTGTGGTACTGAACTTAAGTATTGCTTTAAAAGCAATAATTCTAATATAGGGCATAATGAGAGGACAAAAAAAAAAACAACCGGTTTTGCTCCCACTAATCAAAGTTTTAACTTGGAGAACGGTAAAACATAAGTGTGAGAAATGAATTCAATGATGAGAAAGGGGAAAGAATTGCTAAAAAACTGATCACAGCAAGGCCTAGCAAACACTCTCGCTGTTTACACAGTGATGGTCTGCAAGACCTGACAAAAACAAACTCTAGCACTTTTAAATGGAAAAGTGAATGTGAATTAGCCAAAACAGAAAATCAATCCACTTTAAATTCCATAGCACACTTTCTATTATTTATAAGATGTTCACAAATTGAGGAACAATAAGTGTTATAAATGAGTTCATTTTCTTGCCAGATATGGTTCCTGATTTTCAGTGGAACATGGTGTTTGATTCTTGTATCAAGACGCTGAGTGGTTCTCTCTATGTAACTGACACTGCAGCTACAATCATATTTATAAACTACAGAATTTATTTGATGAGGGGGGGGAGAATGTTCTTACAAATTGAAGATAGAACAGATCTAGTACCAAACACAACACACATCTTGGCAGAAAAATAACACTTCTGCACATCTGAAGAAATTTGCCTAGTAAGTTTTTTCACCCTTTTCTCCAATAAGTCTTAAATACACCAAGCATCTTGCTATAACTACTGGTTTAATTTTTCTGAAGTCAGCTATCTTGTTATGAATCACCAAATTGACAACAGTGGGTGAATACCAACCATCGCATAAAGTTCTCATCATAAAACTAATCTCACAATTGAGGAACTCTTTAGAGCAGATCATCAATGTCCTATGCATTAAAGTTTTTAGAAGGTTTATTTTTGTGCTTTTTGGGGGCAAAAAGAATCCCAACACGTGTATAAACCTGAAAAAGTAGACTTTCTATACACTCAGGTACAAAAAAGATATTGGTGTATGATGCACAAATACACCCAGGAAAGCAAGTTTGGAGTTAACCGCTTTCTCAACTGTAAACCTCAAAGAAGGATGGCGATTATTAAGGGAGGAAAGAAACTGACCAGCTTCATCCTTAAATAAGCAAAATATATCATCAACATAGCGACGATACAAAAAGGGACAAAATGGATCATTAAATAATTTCTCGTCATAAAACTCTTCAAATATATTCGCCAGTGAAGGACCCAAAGAGGAACCCCTGGTTACACTATCAATCTGATGATACATCATATTGTCAAAATTAAATTCAACAGATGAAGTGTCAAACTTCATTAATTCCACAAAAATTACTTCAGGAACATCTGCAAGAGACAAAGAACTGCAATAAAAAAAAAAATCATTACAGATATTATTTCCATGAAGGGAACACAAGTAAATTTTGAGCATACATCATACGAACACAAACATGCCAGAAGTACAACCTGTAATAAACTCAACAAAGGAATCCTTTATAGTAAATGAGCTATAGTGTTATAAAACAGGTTGCAGTACTTTAGCAAGCCATTTGGCCATCTTATGTTGTGATGACTATCATTAATAGTATGGGTCTTAAAGGTGCAATCAGTCTCTAGCAGTTCATTCTCCTTTCCCATCATTGACCAATTCATTTCTCACACTTACTGTAATTTAGTGTAAGTTTTCCCAATAATATATATATATATATATATATATTTATATTTGAAATCCAAAAGGAAGATCAGATAGGTAAATCTCAAAAACCTGATCCTATTAATATTAATTTCATTAATATTAAAATTGATCAAAAAATATATATATTTTTTCCAAACATGTACTGCATGTATTTTTATACTTTCATAGTGTTTTGATCCAAGTTTGGGGGGCAGGGTTAACTATTTGCCCATAGCTAGGACATTAACAGGTGTTACCACCTTACATTAGGTAAAAGAATAACAATTTGAGTAGATAGACTAAACTATCGCCTGGTTCACACTCCACCACGTCTATTGAACGGGTGAAGAGGCTCATCCCTTGTTCCCTGTTTAGGATGTTGTTTCTGGCTTTCTCTTTTCCAATCTTTTCACTCTTACATAGCCCCCTGCACATAAGTGGTGTTACCACCTTGCTCGGGGTGATATGATTAAAAAAAAAAAAATTGTAAAAAAAAAGAAAAATGCAAGGTGTTTTGTCCTTTACTTCTTTAAAAGGATTTTATCACATTGAAATAATGTTCATAATAGTATATACATTTTATGGCTTCAGGACATCCTTCTTGGTTTGCCTGAGAACTTTTCAGCTCCCACCCAACGAAGTAGAAGAAAACTAATAATAAAATAGTAATATGAAGAGAGTTTTGATTGATAGTGTTGGGATAAAAAGCAACAAGACAGAGAAAGCTATAATATAGTAAAAATACATTTAAAAATTTAATAGAAAGTTAAGGTTACATAAAAAAAGTGTAGTTGATTTTCTGAGGTCATGCCAGGTTATTGATTTTGTTCAGCCCAACAAAAATCAATACTAATACAATAATGTCCTTGCCAATACTCTAATCTTTTCATGATGCTTTTTATATAGTTTCAATTTTTTTCTTTTTTCAAATCTCATTCACCAAGAATGTCTAAACTTCAGTAATTCAGAAAAACAGCTTTTTATTGAACTTGGTCAAATTAGGTAGTGATTTATTTCTAGAGCTCTTAACAGTTTCACTCTCAGTATCTTACAAAGCAAGAACATTAACCAATAATCAATGACAAATGCTTCTTGATGAACCAATTTTGGTTACATCTCACTGAGGCATCAGATTTTGTTTGTTTTTGTTTTTCAACAGCTCAATCTTCTCATACATAGGTATAGACTTGACAGACCTGCTTCATAAATCTAAACTTATTTACAAATGGAACTTTGTGTGTGTGTGTGTGAATGTGTCCATTACCTATAGACTCCGAAAGGGCTGAACCGATTTTCTTGAAAATTTACACAGTTGTACTATAAGCGGCTGCGAGTGTTCTTAGCTAGGTTTTGTGTTGTGGTACCTCCGATAAATATAGAAAATCGATAATCGAAAAAATCGGGTTCTAGAAGGAGTGGTCTGATTTTAATCAAATTTGATACACTCATAGACAAAGACATAAGAAATGAAATTCAGAAGTTTCAAGGTTGCAGTTCTTACAATAGTGCAGAAAATTGATTATATATATATATATATATATATATATATATATATATATAATTCAGTTTATGACGAAAAAAACTTATTTGATATCGATACCAGGAAATCAAAATTTGACTTACATCCATTCATTTTTCTTTCAGTCTACGGTTTCACTTTAACTGGAAACAACAATTGCTTTTTAGTCTTTCATGCCAATGTCCAAAGAGTCTGAGCTCCAGGACCATGGATTAGTTTTAAAGCTTCATTACATCCGAGCAACGCCGGGATATACTGCTAGTAACTTCTAAAAATATATGTTAGCACTCTAGCTGGGACATTTTAAATTTATCTTCACACTAATACCCTTGGGAAAAGCATGAATCCACTTCTCCCTCCAGGTCCTGGTACAGACGACTTATTCTTCACTTTACAGCCTCTTTTCTCCAGATGTAAGATCACAAACCTATTTTTACATGATCATGGAACAAACTCTGGTGGATGTTTTCTCAGAGCACTAAAATCAACCTCTTCAAGTCAAAAGGAAATTGTTATCTATCATTATGCTCACTTCTTACCACTTCCTCTTATTCAGATCACAAATCTCATTCATTATAAGCCGTTTAACAATAACCCTTAAGTGGCTCTTGAGCCTTGTACTGGGTAGAAATTGTTAGTCATTTAAATGCATCTGAAAAAAATTAAATAAAGGAATGTTACATTTGCAATAGCTAATTAGTAATAAAAATTTTTAGTATTAAAATAAAAATAAAAAATTTAAAATATAAAAAAAATACCCTCTTACCGCTTTATTGAGGTCATCAAATCGGTTGTTGGTAAATTGAGCAATGTCATTCAGAACAAATATGGGACAAAATTTCAAGGTTGGATCACTAGCATTGAAACGACATCGTTTTAGATCACTGTCCAAAATATTAGATCTGAAATGGCAGGAAATGTCCAAAAGGGTGACATTTAATTTGGCCAAAATATGGACAGAGAGTAGAAGAGCCCATATTTGTCCAGAAGGCAAATAAATAATTAAGCATTAAGGGATTAGGCATTAGAGTGGTTAAGCATTCTCAAACAAGTGTTTTTTTTGTTTTTTTTTAGTTAAAAGCAAACAAAAAAGCATAACAATGGATTTTAACAATGAAGTATTAACTCTTTGCTTGTAAACCAGAGACATTAATGGCATCAGATATCCTTTCAAAATGATCAAAAATAAAATATTTAATCATTTCTTAGGAGAAATCATTCCAGATCTATGTGATGCCTGTACTTCAATATAACAGTGAATGCTGGATAATCTCCTCAAAGATGAAGGAGAGACTTGAAGCAACCGAAATATAGTTTTACAGAAGGATGCTGAAGATACCATGGACCAAACATGTGACCAACAATGAGGTTTTGGAGAAAATGGAAATAAAAAAGGAAACTAATACTTAACATCAGGAAAAGACAGCTGAAGTTCTTGGGACATGTATTGAGAAAGGAGGGTTTGGAGAATCTGATACTCACAGGTCAGATAGAGAGAAAGAGAGATGGCAGAAAGCGATGCATACCATACTTGACAGAACTTAGCAAATGGATGGCAGAGAGGGGTGTGGTTGGGGTAACAGGAGAAAGCATGTTAAGAGCCTCTAGGGATAGGGAGATGTGGGCTATGTTCGCCTATGTCCTGAATGAACATGACACATGGAAAAAAAGAATGTCTAATATTCTTATTGCTTAAGTAACTATAACTGGATACAAAAAAGTATAAAAGTAACCCAATAGTTCTCTACCATTTTTGGGTCCATCTACCAAAATAAGCAATAATTCAAGATAACACCACTTCTAAATATAGTAGTGTTGCTTTACAAAATAAAATTCTCTGGAATAGGATGTGGGTTCAAATCTAGTCCGAAACTCATTCACAGAATTTAAATTTAAAGTTCTGAAAATTATATCAGCCAAAAAAATGTTTTTATAGTTGACAAAATAAAAATTGAAGATGAGGACTTTACAAATCTTAGAGTTAAAATTATAATTTCAGAATCTCAGATAATTTAAGCCAATGTTCACCAACCTTTCTTCCCTTTCCCCACTGTCATGCACTCTTTTTAGCATATTTCAGAATGCCAATATCCCCCCTTCCAAAATTGTCCAACCACAGGATTCAGCTTTTTTCTCAGATATGCATTACTTGTCATTATATTTCATGCTGCTATTCTGTACTTTCAACATTGTCAAACTCAAAAAGCAAATTGTAGAATTGTCATTTGTCAAAAGAGAAATATTCTTAAGAATTTCAATCTTTTTTGTGGTCTCAATTTTCTCTTGAAACCCTGAAATTCCACCCTGTTTGAAAATCACTAGACTAAAAGTTTTAGGTAGCAGGATGTACAATATTTGATGTTTATTCCCGTTTAAGCCAATGGACAGTTAGCCATTCTTCAATCATTTATATCTAAAACATTTATATTGGCAAAACTACATTAACATTATTATTATTAGGATAGAAGTTTAAAAAAAAATAGTTAAATATTGATTTTAATTTAGGGAAATGAACTAAATTCCAGCAAAAACATTTTATACTATATTCAGTATTGAAGTAAGTTATGTAGGTATGCCAAGAAACAAATTACATCTCATCTCTCAAGTTTAACTTAAGTAAATAAAATAAAATCAGATATACATTTCTTCATTAATCAATTTATATTCAATTTAAATATAATTGTTCAAAATCTTTTCACATATCTATTTAGGTGTAAAAATTCAGATATAACTAAAAATATATTCATAAAAATATAATATAAATAAAGTCAAAGGAAAATTAGCTGATGTGTTTCGACTTCTGATTAACTTTATCAATGCAAAAAAAAAAGTAACTTAGAAAATTCTTGAGTGCTGCCATAATATCTTATTAAAATAAAAATCTGCTTTCCAGATTTTTTTTTGCATATCTCCTTTTCTAAAAGAAATACTCCCTTCCTCAATATAAATGACTCTAAAAATTCTTAAAAATAAAAATAAAATAGTTAAATTTAACGTCTTCCACTATTCAAAGTATATAATATATAATGTAATTTCTTTAACTAAAATAAGGCAAATAAAAAGAATAACATTTATTACTCACTTTCATTTATTAGAAATTAAATTACATCACTTCACATCTTCTCTAAGTTATCTTGACTTTCAGTTAGCCTGAAGTATATTTATGAGTTCTTAATTTTTAAAATTCTGAAAATCCAAAACCATTTTTTTCTAAAAATACTTGTTGCAAAAAATTTTGTTTTTTACTTTTGCCATCAAAGGATGAAAACCGTAGTGGCCTGGGGTAGGAAATGGCTAGTAAATTTCAATGCTTCTAAAACGAAGCTGTTATCAACTAACCACCATAGACAATCGCATCTACCTCCCATTAGCATGGGACAGGCTAGCCTCCCAGAGAGTAAAATACTACACCTCCTTGGCCTTACACTTTCGGCGGACCTCAAATGGAATGACTATATCGAATCCATTGCCAAATCTGCCACTATGAAAGTCGGCTCTCTGTGCAGGGCCCGGAAGTTTTTCCCATCTGAATCTATTCTGCACATATACAAATCTACCATCCGCCCATGTATTGAATATTGCTGCCATATCTGGTCGGGTGCCCCTGCTGCTCTCCTTGGGCTTCTTGACAAAATACAAAGGAGGATCTGTAACATGGTTGATACTGACTTGGCAGACCGGCTGCAACCACTCTTTCACCAGCATGATGTGGCTTCCCTGTGCCTCTTCTACAAGTACTTTCATGGCTTCTGCTCCGATGAACTTAAGAGCACTGGTGCCGCCTAAGCAGGAATTTACACGAGATACTAGATTAGCAACTAGGTCCCACCCTTTTACAGTTAAACAGATAAGATGTAACCGTAAATTCTACTCCAACAGCTTCTTTTCTTGCGCTTCCCTTCCACAAGTCTGCTTTCCCGACAGCTACAATCTCCAGGTGTTTAAATGTAGGGTCAATAGACACCTCCTATCACTAACTCCCAATTATTCTCAGGACACTCTCATCTACCCAACCCCCATTCTCGGTATCCCTACCTGCCTATCACCCACCCTTTGACATTTCCTATATTTAATCATCCTTTCTCCACTCTATGTTGCCCCCTATGCAGTAGTGGCAGTGACATGCCTTGCTCGGGGTGAAACGCTTATTAAAAAGAACAAAAATAACGTGCCAGCTAAGGTAAGTTTTTCTTTTTCTTGGCACATATCTATTTATATTTACATGTGCTCATGAGTAATAAGCTGTGTATCTATGATTAATAGTTTTTAATTAAGTGCAGTAATTAATTTTATTTAAACATCTAAAATGGGACAACTTTAAAAAGACACTTCAGTACTGTATCTCATAAGAAAAAAAAAGATACGATCTATGAATGCATTAAGATATGTAATTAATTCAACTTCAATAATACAGCACATGGGTACATAGCCAAGTGGTTAGAATTTTTGCTTTCTGACTATGAGGCTTGGATTTGGATGTCACCATGGTCAATTTGTAAGGAAGATGACTTCTTGAGGTGATCCCATCATGTGGTATTTTTGGAATGTGCCTAAAAACCATATCACAGGTTGACCCAAGCCTTGTGAGTGAAATTGGGTTGATGGAACCCTTTGAGTGTCATTGATGGTTGTGCTAGCACAAAGTTACAAGTCATCATGACCAAGGGTTTGTGTGACCTGGTCTTATTCACACTGTTGTTTTCGTTATGATAACTCATCTCTTCAAGAAATTGTAATTAAGATTCGCTCAGCATATAAATATAAACCACAGGTGGGTCCTGTGGGTGTTGGGCAAACACAAATGTGCCTGAGCAGGCGTCTGCAAATAGATTATCTAACTGCCCTAGCAGAAAGGCATCCTTGGATATGAGTGGCCAGCCATACATACAGTACAGTATTTTAAAACTCTTATGTTCACAGCGTGTGATTGTTGTGCTATCACTGTAGGATTAACAACCCTGGCTTAGGATTATAGATGGCATTATTTTTGAAAGCCTTGTTCTTTGACCATGTGCAACACACGTTGAATAAAAGTACTTGATAGACATCAACTGAAAAATGTGTATTAGCATTCAACAATTAACAATGAACTGTTTTTCTTTTTTATGAACATGTTTTGATAATATATTTATTGATAATTTGTTTAAAGTCCATGACTTGTGTTTTTATTCATACAGACTCTCAAGAATCTGTAAAAATATTGCTTGCAGGACAGATATTGGTAGTAGTAGTAGTAGTAGTAATAATAGTAAAAATAATTCATCTATTAACAATAGTGAAAAAGACTGTCCTTGTGTATAACTCTTATAATATCTTCCTCATTCTTATGACTGCCAAGAAAGAAAAGAATGAAGAATACACTTTTTGCTTTAGTTTTTACTGAAATATATGCTGTGGTATATAAGTGAACATTGAAGTCAACACGGTGACTGTCCGTTTCATGTTTATATGTAACTGATAGCCTGACAATTGCATGTAAGTATAATGCAGTCACCTCTGGGGGACTGTATTATACTTACATGCATTACACTGCCCACTTTTATATGCTCTGACCCTGATATTGAGCACTTTAACCCATAAATATAGCATATCTTAAAACTATATTTTATCATATATATATATATATATATATATATATATTACATAAAAAAAAAAGAAAAAAGAAAACACTAAAGTTGGTGCCATCTGTTGTATTAGCGAACTGTCTCGTATGAACTTAAATAAATGCTTCCTTTCCCTCTCTAATACTTCCAGATAGTTAACTGCCTCTTTTAGAAAACCACTTCTAGCCCCTCAAATTATTGTAGTGGCTGTCTCCTGTAAATAAACACAACTATCCAGATCCAAGTTTCTGTCTAATCTGATGTCATTCACGGCATAACATATGCCAGACATGGCCAAGATAGTTTTGTTTCCCACTAGTACAAAAGGGTCAATATTCAAGTGTAGGTAAAGGCCAGGATTTCAAATGACACCATTTCTACCTCCTAAATATTTGAATGTCACCAATTTGGATTAAATACATAAAAAATAAACTAGTTTAGAACTGGATTAAATAAGAAACAAAAGATGCAGTTTCAATAATATTTTATGTACCATTCAATAATTAAAAAAAAAAAGAGAAAAAAACACTTTTCCTTCTGCAATGATGTGTGGATGAAGAAATGCTTATATGCCATGGAATACCAAATTTCTAATCAGACAAGCAGGCCCTACTCACTAGCAAGACTGGTGCAACACAATCTACCCACTCATTAGTTCTCTCATATTTGGCCTCAATAATTGATCTACAACAAAATCTGCAAAAACATGGTAATTGTTCAACTGGTTTCCTTAGTCATTCAGAAATATGTTCAAAAATATATTTTGATAGCTCCCTTTTTTTTTTCCATTTATATGCTTTCCTGTATTAAAACATTGATGTTATATGTTGCCTTTTGCGCTAAAAGCCATGCAAATAATGGAAAAAAGCAAAAAAGCTGAAGATTAAAAAAAAAAAAACACAGATTAAAAAAAAAAAGCAACTGCAGTCTAAGAAATTCTATCTAAATCCCCCTCACACATACTACGATTTATCTTGTCTGTCCATAAAGCAACAAGATTGAACCATAATTTTTCACAGATCCTAACCTGCAAGTCTTATTGCATGCATATAAACAAGTTGTAATAATGAATTCAGATAGACTGATGTTTTATTAAGAGGAACCTTCAAAAACACCAGTCCTGCTTTAAGATTAGACAAATACAATAACATATTGATAAATCAATGGAAGGACACCTACTATAGAGTGGGGATCAACAAATTAGTCTTCTCTACTGATTTGCGAGTATAGCATGTTACATTCTTCGATACATTACTACTGTAGACTTGTTTGCAATTAAGTTAAATCTCACAAAGAAGGCTTTACTGGATATAATTTATCATTACATGTAATAAAACAAGATGGTGTAAAGCATCATGTCAGTCAGTTTAGGTGCCATACGTGATACACGCTTGGGCGATCATGTCTCAAAAGAGACATGACTGACTGGGCAGAAGATTATCCCGCAGTAGGTTGCCATTGCTTTCTGCGGTAGACTGGTTGCCGACCAAGGCTATAGAACCCAATCTGTCCTGTTATTTAACCCATAACTGGAAGGAATAGACGGACTAATACCTTTCCCAAGGGTATTTGCGCGTAAGTGAATACAATGGATTCAGCTGGAATTTGAACTCGGCTCCCGGTTTCTCGTTCCGAGCCGATATCCACTGTACCACAACGCACAAGCATCATGTACTTATTTTAAATAACTGACAAATGGCGACAAATTCTTTTATTATATAGATTGGCATGAAAATTCTCACTGGTTGTTCCAACACTTGTGATCTTACTCCAGACTAAGACAATTTTTTTTTAAAACTAAAAGTTCACCCAATACAAGACTTAAGTGTCACTCAAGGTAGAGAGTTACTGAGAAAGGTAGCTGTATGTACAAAAAAGAGGAAATAAGTGTATATTATGAGAATATGTAGGATAGATAATGGTTAACCATAGACTTGAAGAGGTTAAGATTGTAGTTATAGAGAAGCAACAACACAAGTGTCTGTTCCACAAAATAACTGCTTTTGGAAAGAAGACATTTTAGTGGATCTTCTTTCATATAAATGGAATACAAAGGGAATGAAGATGATTTGACTTTGTGTTGGATATATAAGAGATAGCAATACTGAGTAAAATCTAAACTTTGTCTGTGTGTGTCTCTGTGTATGTGTATCTGTTACCTATAGACTCCGAAACGGCTGAACTGATTTTCTTGAAAACTTACACAGTAAGCGTCTGCGAGTGTTCTTAGCTAGGTTTTGTGTCGAGATACCTTCAATAAATATCAATAATCGATTATCGAAAAAATCAGGTTATAGAAGGAGTGGTTCGATTTTAATCAAATTTGATACACTCATAGACAAAAACATAAGAAAAGATATTCAGAAGTTTCAAGGTAGCAGTTCTTACAATAGTGCAGAAAATCGATAATAAATATATATATATATATATATATATATATATATATATATATACAAATTGATATCAGGAAATCAAAATTTGACTTACATCCATTCATTTTTCTTTCAGTCTACAGTTTTGCTTTAACTGGAAACAACTATTGCTTTTTAGTCTTTCGTGCCAACGTTCAAAGATTCTGAGCTCCAGAACCATAGATTAGTTTTAAAGCTTTCATTAAACCCGGGCAACGCTGGCCTATATTGCTAGTTATTCATATTCATAATAATTCTAGAGATCACTGTCCTATTTTCTTTTTAGTAGCAATAAAGCTTGGATAATTGTCATACACATAAAGATTGTAAAATAGAGCTGTCAAAATGTAACAAAATTTCTTTTTATATGAATAAAGCTTGGCTGCATTTGTTTCTTAAACATATAGTCAAACATTGTTGGCAACAGTTGTTTCAAGAGAATATTCTTTTTGCAAGGAAATGGTTATAGTTATCAACCCATTGCAGGCTATTTAAAGCCAGAAAATATTTTTAAATTGTAAGATTTTTTTTGAGATAATGATTTAGTGATACAAGTTTTATTATAAGTGACACATATCTGACCAATGAAACTTATATGATAAAGTGTTTTTAATCTGTTTCACTTTAATAAGCTACTTCAGAGAGAGATTTGTTAAGACAAATAAGTTAAAAATTTTGGAAAACAAAAAAATTCAAAGACAGTATGTTGATTGAAGTAGCTTATTAAAGTGAAACAGATTAAAAACACTTTATCATATAAGTTTTTACTAATTAACTCATATCTGGAGGAAGAGGAGGTGGATGTATACCATTCCATATGATATTTGCATGTAAGTGAATCTAATAAACCCAATGAGAATTGGAACAATTCTGAGAAATAATCCATTACACCATTTGCACAACTAATCATATAACACCTGTTATTTCTAAGTGGCCATCCATTTAGGTACTGATTAGGATCAACCTGGCTTAAATTCAGTAATTGTACAGAAGCCAGTATTTCAGCATGATGTGGCTATAATCCAGAACGTTTTCTGAAAAATTACAGGACTCAAATTATAACATCTCATTAAGATTAGAGACTTTATCATGAGAAATATTCTGGAAAAAAAAAGTTAAAAAAACTATAATACCATAGTTAAAAAAGTTTTATCTCTGGTGCTATCATTATGTTTGCTTATCATAGTGGAAGATGAAAGATGACAGCCATGCCAAGTGAAATCATGACTTTACATATAAACAAGCTTTCCTCACTTGTCCCTGTCTAATTAATCATCAAAATGTCTAACAAGACTGGGATGCAGTCATTCTACATGTTATGATGCTATTAGCAGCCTATAAGGGGACCACTTTCAAATTTGAAATCAACTTTGTCTATCTTTTAAGTTGCTGACCATAAGCTTAGGTCAAATACTGATTTTCCTTATTTCATTCAATAAGAATTTTGTGAAAGGACTCACTACAGCTTTAAAATTTGTTCCAACAGAAAAAATAAATCCAATGTACCTCAAAGAACAAATTTTTTCAAGTTTAAAAGAAAAAAAAAATTAAAGTTAATTATGTTAAAATTTGTTATAAGCACTTAAAAAGACAGTTTATATAGAGATACTATTCCAAAGATCTATAAATTTGAACAATTCTTCATAGGAGCATTTTCAGTAGTTCCTTTGTAGGAAAAGTAATTTCTTTTCATAGGTAGGTAGCTATATATATATATATATATATATAGTCATCCTCAGACAGATCTATTTCGCTGTATCACAGCTCACCAGTACGGTTAGACATCAAATTGCTTTTTAACCCAGGATTGAAACCTGACCAAATTGGCATCAGTCAGCGATTCTACCTCTGAGCTATGGGCACTTGGTAGAGAGAGGCAGACTTTTTAGTGTATCATGTATCATACACCAATAGCCAGAGTGCTCTAATTCATTACTGAATGAGCGATGCGTAGATGCTAGAGTAGCTACTGTTTTTTCAAAGTCCACCATTCCTCCAGGGTGTGAGAGCGTAGTCATCCGCAGACAGATCTGTTTCGCTGCATCACAGCTCATCAGTAAGGTTAGACATCCAATTGCTTTTTAACCCAGGATTGAAACCCGACCGAATTGGCATCAGTCGGTGATTCTACCTCTGAGCTATGGGTGCTCGGTAGAGGGAGGCAAACATTTTAGCGTATCATGTATTATATATATATATATATATATATATATATATATATATATTCATTTACGCTAAAACAAGAGTTTACTGAGAGTGAAAGAGAATGAGAAAACTTTAGGAGGAGGAACCAGAAACCCAATCCTAAACAGGAAACAAGGGATATATGTGTATACACACACACACACACACACTTGGACCAACAATGAATGTGAACAAATGTTTATTTATGTCAATTTCTATTCGTTTAATCAAGCAGCAGCAATTTAATGGATATAGGCATTTACAAATGTCATGGTAACTTGCTGAATTTCATTTCATGTTATTAGTATCGGAAAAAAAAATAGAAATCTGATAATTTAAGTAACTTTGAATGCAGCAGGGTCATTTGTACCAGACAGGTAGTTCTGATTATTTTAAGAGAAAAATCGCTGATCTCCAAGAATGTTTCAGTACATCCATCTTTAGGGCTTATAGAAGATGATCAGAAAAAGAAAAAGTAAATGACAGTGAGCAGCAGAGGTCAGAGAGCAGTGAGACCAGACCAAGATGATAGGAAGAGAGCAGAAGTTCAAATAGCCATTTCTAACAATGGCATTATACAGAAAATCATCTCTAAATACTGAACATGTCAAACTTTCAAGTAGATGAGCTAAATCAGCAAAAGAGGATTCCAGATCAGAACAAGAAACTGAGGAAGTAACATTTCATTAAGGATCACAAAAATTGGGCAAAGGAAGATTGAAAAGCATTGATTGCCTGGTCTGAAGAGATTTGGTTTCTGTTGTGACATTCAGATAGAAGGACCAGAATTTGCCAAAAACAGTATCAAAGTCTAGAAACGCCTTACCAATGGTTCAAAGCTGGTGGTGGCATAATGGAATATTTTTTTGGCACACATTAGAACCATTCATACTAATAAAATATTGTATATTCTTCTAGTATTGTCTTTTTTGTTTTTTTCTTATGTACATCTATATATTTACTAGCAGTATAGTCCAGCGTTGCTCGGGTGTAATGAAAGCTTCAAAACTAATCCATGGTCCTGGAGCTCAGACTCTTTGGACGTTGGCACAAAAGACTAAAAAGCAATAGTTGTTTCCAGTTAAAGCGAAACCATAGACTGAAAGAAAAATGAATGGATGTAAATCAAATTTTGGTTTCCTGGTATCGATATCAAATTTTCTGCACTATTGTAAGAACTGCTACCTTCAAACTTCTGAATATCGTTTCTTATGTCTTTGTCTATGAGTGTATCAAATTTGATTAAAATCGGACCACTCCTTCTATAACCTGATTTTTTTGATTATCGATATTTATCAGGGGTACCTTGACACAAAACCTAGCTAAGAACACTCGCAGATGCTTATAGTACAACTGTGTAAATTTTCAAGAAAATTGGTTCAGCCATTTCGGAGTCTATAGGTAACAGAGACATACACACAGACAAAGTTCCATTTATAAATAAGTTTAGATGACAAAAAGTTCAGGTCTTGTCAGAGGTTAGCATTTTCTTTTTTTGCTGCTGTTTTAAATTCAGGTTGGTTACTTTAATAATTCTCATCACATTTTAATTACATTCTATAATCATTAAAGAAAAAAATCATAATTAATTTATATATATCAAAGTATGAAAACACTAAATCTAACCATCCTACTAGCATAATCAAACACATCCCTAAGTGAATAGAACACAGATTATCAAAAAATTGTTCTCAGAAAAACAATCTTCGATGAAAGGGAAAACGATTAAGGGCCTTAAATGAAAGTGACCATAAAGGCAAATTAGAATACAAACTCCAGTTAAACAAACAAATGAAAAATAATACTAGAAATTGAAACATTATTTAATTTAGAAACAAAATTCAAAATAAGGCAAATATTTTTATAATTAACTAATTAATTATTAAACAATTCCCCAAAAACTCTGAATTAAATAAAATATTCAATAAAAATTCAATTAAAATAAGTTATAGATGTACTAGTAATTTAGAAAATTACATAAAAAAAACCAAAAAAAGAAAAAAAAACGCCAGAAACTTACAAAAATACTATGCATTATAATATCGCTAATAATGAATGTAATTATAGGAACAAAAATAAATGCTCACTTGACGAACTATGTAAAACAGGAATTATTTACAAAGCAAAAGTACATGATACAGATAGAAAAAGAAAAACATATTTGGGATCTACGAAAGGTATTTTTAAAAACAGATGGAATGGTCATAAATCTACATTCAAGCTAGAAAACATTAAATATTAAATATCTAACCAAACTAGCTAACCATGTGTGGAAATTAAAACAAAAAAATGGAAAAGACACTGATATAACATGGAAATTAAAAAAAACAGTTAAACTTAATAACAGTGATGATATCTGTCGACTGTGCCAAGAAGAAAAATTAGCCATAATATTGTTTCCAGAACATAAAAAATTACTCAATGAAAGATCAGAATGTCCAGATGTAATCACACCAAAAAACAGCTTGGGATCATACAAACCTGGATGAAAGTGTTTAAGATCCTTAAGTAACTCCTTCCTAATTTTAAAATTTTGGTTGTTTAAAACTTCCAGTCACGCATTCATAGAAATTTGTTGTATGCTTGAAAATGTAGGAAAATCAGGTATTCTAAATCACCTAAAGATACCCAAAGATTGAAACCAAGTTTGAGGAAATAACTGGTATCCAAATGAAAAATATTCAAAAGCTCTACAATATATATGTATTGAGCACTTTTTAATACAACTGTGTACTTGTCTAATTTAATTATGACCAAAAACTGATTAACAATAATTATATATATATATATATATATATAAAACAACTGCTTTACAAGTGGATGGAGGGGTTGCTTCTACAAAACTCTGGAGTCAGGATGCTAAAGGTAACAGCAATCAGCTAAATGACAAACTTTATATTTGTAAGATTATATATATATATATATATATATATATATATATATTTATTATGCTCTCATTATGATTGGGCTCTCTGGAGAAGAAAATTTTAAAACAGTTTCCACTTTGGCTATATGCGTGACTCTTCAGAAATGAATTAAGTTCTCTTGGTGACTGGCGTCTGTATACATTGCTTATATACAAAACATTAAAAGTTCCCTTCTCTGATGCCATGTGTTGATGGCTTAGGGAGTAGAGACTCCGACTGACACCAAATCAGTCGAGTTTCGATCCCGGCCAGAAGCAAGTGGATATGTCTAGCCACACTGATGAGCTGTGATACATCGAAACGGGCTTGTATGTGGATAACTAATATATATATATATATATAAAATGATACTTAAAAGCTTGAGAAATTTGATTATAAAAAAACTGACCCTTGCATTTCCCTCTGTCTCTTTCTAAGCTGTTTTTTGCCTGCTGTTCGT
The DNA here is from genome assembly GCA_037127315.1 of Ascarosepion bandense. Lineage (NCBI taxonomy): Eukaryota > Metazoa > Mollusca > Cephalopoda > Sepiida > Sepiidae > Ascarosepion > Ascarosepion bandense. Next base: position 1,312,079 of record JBBBDQ010000924.1, on the reverse strand, counting down.
ATCCTGTTCAAATTCTATTTGTTTTTTGTTTTTTTGTGAGAAGGTAAGCAATTCCTAGTTTTTACCCCTGTTCATTGAGGTTTTAGATCTTGAAAATGACCAAATGAATAGACAAAAGCATCTGATCAAAAACTTATAAACAATTCATGTACTAACCAATAATTTGTTAATTCACAGTTAAGTAAAAGGAAAAAAAGTATTTCTTGTTTATAGCCTTCAGTCAAGAATGATTACCTTTGCCAGATGTCTTCTTGTTATGAATCACACCCATATCAATACCCTACTGTTTAAATAAACATAAACTTGTTTATATCCAAAACTAAAGGTTGATATTGACATGAAATTTTATCTCATGCTGTTATGTCATTTCTATATCACAAGCTAAAAAGAAACCAATATAAAGATTTTAGTTTCTTTCATTGTAATAAAAACAAGATAAACGATCTAAGGTTTTTGTTTGTCTATACTTCTGAGAAGAGGTGGTATTTACATTATTTGCATTGTTAGGACTGGAACATATTGTGCTTGGAATTTTGAACTGAAACCTTTATTTCGATCACTAGAGAATGATATACCCCAGTGATTGAAATAAAGGATTTGGTTTAAAAGAACCTGAAGAAGGCTGGGGTGTACAATGGCAGAAATGTCATGAATATGGCAACAAAGATGAGGACAGCAGTTTCAACAAAGTAAATAATGATGTAAGGTATTTTTTCTTTCAAAATACTCTTTTTTTCAAATAGTGATGTCAAATCCGATCATTATTATAATGAATATAAATTTATATTAAACTTTCAAGTTGAATTTGTGCCTTTTAAATTAAATTTGTTTCATTTTGTATGTTTACATAATACTTTCTAAAAAACAAATTCTGAAAATCCTTGCCTCTTCAAATAATACAAATCAAAAATGTATCCCTATTCAACTGTATTAGAGCAAAGCATTTTGAAAAAAGTAAATATGCAAGTGCTTTTTTTTTTCTGTATTTTTTTTTTTTTTTGCTGTGGGAAGGAAACATAAATAAAATACTAGTGATGTGTTAAATACCTTCAGAGCCATTTCAGTAAAATTACCCCTAATGACATCTTTCAGAATTCCCAGCCGAAAGACTGGGCATAAAGTGTTGTTTATAGCATCATACTGACAAGTTAAGTTGGGAAGAACATTTTTCCTGAAGAGATGATAGAGAAAAGACAAAAAGGTTTTAGGATTAAGAGATGACAGAGAAAAGACAAAAAGGTTTTAGGATTAGGATTTTCGGTAGCAAAAATGGCAAAAGCTATAAAATTAGAAATGTTACACTATATATTTATAAAAGACTTTCGATGGGAGGGGATTTTTTTCTTAGGACTTTCTTTAAATTTAAGCATAGTCTTGATATTTACAATCATTTTTATGTTACTTAAAATCATAAAATGCAAAAACAATTTCAGCATTCAATAAAACAAATAACAAAAATATAATTAAAAACAAGTATAAAATTGATAATTAACAATGCTTTATTAAAAAAAATTAAACAACTTAAAACTATTATGTCTGCAACTTACTAGTATGACTATATATAAACAAAATATATGGTATGAAGAAAAACTATATGGCTATAAGGAGGACTAATTATATGACTAATATCTGCTGGTTGGGCATTATAGCTTAATTAGTAAAGCACTAGCCATGTCAGACAGGTTCCCAAGTATATTGGATCAATTGTTTGGTTTCCTGCTAGGAAAATTAGTTCACCGTGTTGTGCTAGACAGTTTTATAAGTCTAACATTCATTTATGCATTCAGTATTGCTGCCACATCTGGTCTGGTGCTTCAGTAACATGTTTAGAAATTCTTGATAAAATCCAAAAATATGCAATGTTATTTGTCCTGACCTGGCATCTTGGCATCAGTCTGCTGTAACATAGCTTCTCTGCATCTTTTCTATATTTTCATGGTAATTGTTCTGATGAGATTTCCTCTTTGATACATAGGCTTTATGAATTTAAGCTTGCTACTAAATTAGCAGTAAGTTCTCATTTTACAGATGAAATGGCTTGATGTAACTAAGTTCTAGGATAACAGTTTTTTCTCTTGCATTTCTTGCTTATGAAGCTTTCCCAGTTTCTTGCTTTCCAGTTAAGTACGATCCTCAAAAAATGAAATGAAATGTCAATTGTTATTTTCTTTGTTTTTTATTGCTTTTTCTTCTTGATCTTTTATTTTTCATACATAATCTCACACTCAGTAATCCCTTGCATCTTAGTAGCTTTATTACTACCTTAAATTAAATAATAAATCAACCATTACACCCAATGGTGTGTATGGCTGCATTTTTGTTTTTTATGGGGCAGGGTTGTTAGCCCTGCGCCCAACCCCTAAACCTGGAGGAAGGTGATTTCTATGTATAGCTTAGATGTGTACCACGGCCGAAAGTAAGGGACACCCAGTAAGGATCAAATTCAATACTCAATTGTAATCATTCAAGCGAGACAAGCTTGCTAACTATTACACCACCGCTAGGTGCCTATTACTACCTTGCTTGGGGTGAAATGATAATAAAAAAAAACAAAAAAATAATTGCATATATATCTAAATATTGTTGGAAGCAATTTCTTTATTTCGCATCCTTACTATTTATGTGCATTGTGGTGCAGTGGCTATCAACTCGGAATGAGAATTCGGAGAGCCAAGTTTGTATTCCAGTTGAATTTGTTGCATTTTCTTATGCAGAAATACCCTTGGGAAAGGTATTAATCCATTTGTTTTCTCCAGCTATAGGTCAAATAACAGAACAGATCATGTTCTATAGCCTTGGTTGGCAACCAGTCTACTGCAGAAAGTAATGGCAACCTACTGTAAGAAAATTTTCTGCCCAGTCAGTCATGTCTCTTTTGAGACATGATCACCCAAGTGTGTATCATATATGGCACTTAACTGACTGACTAACTATTTAACAGTAATAAAATGTGAAACTGATTCCAACATTGCAATAAAAACAAGAAAAATAAAACAAAAGCTAAACTAGTCAAATTAATATGGTTCATCCAAGACATTAAAAACTTAAAGTATATATATTAATAATTAATAATATATAAATATATTACTTTGAGTTTCCGAGATAAGGAATAATTAATTACAGTCAAGACTAATTTCATTATTGCTAGTATTACGACAATAACCTGGAGGATTAAACTGTTGATTAGTAAATTTGGTGCCATAGTAAATGTGAGTTCCAGCTCCAGCTCAGGTTATATGGCTATTAACAAATTTTGTCGATATAAGACTATCAATAAATGAGTACAGAAAAAAAAAAAAAAAGCAATTAACCAAGATTCAATATCTCAAAAAATGGATAACAGAACAAGAACAATCTTCTTCCATAGTTGAAATGAAGTGTCAGTTTCTAATTCCCTGAATGTTACCTAAATTGACAGACACCATAAAGTGGCACAACAGAAAAAAAATGTTGTGATTGAAATAACAAAGACAATGATATTAATTCAACTGAAAGTAATGCATGTATAATGGCTATCAGTAGAAAAGTGGGATTGGTATGCTCTGTTCAAATTCTAGGTAACGCCATTGCACTCACTTTCGCACAAATATACAAGGAAAAGTATGAATTCCCCACAGATAGGACTTGATAGCAGAGCAGACTAGGCTCTCCAACTATGGGTGACAATCAGTCTAAGAGAAGGAAAACGGCCTAAGGAGGGATGGGTTCCATCAAGCTAACCAGACCTAGACTCTCACTGCTTTTATGGCTACATGTGGTACTCCAAAATCCTAAAGGTTTATGGGACTCACAAAATAATGTTAATTATAGAGAGAGAGAAAGAGAAAGGATGCGGATATAAGGTTGTGGTTTCAATGACCAAATTGGTAAAGTGATATCAATATCAAACACATTCTAAGGATATGAGATGTGTTCAAATTTGACTGGAAGTTTTTTTGTTTTTTTTTATCCCTACTTATAGAATGTAAAAATGATCTGAGTGTTACAATAAAAAGAAACAGAAATAAGACTAAAAACCTAGTAAAAAAAATAATGTCTGATATATTCACTTCACAACTTCAATTTAAACAACTTTATAGATATACTTCATACATTATAAACAATGCAATGAAAGAAATCTGTCAATTAAAATTACACTGGTTAAAAAATATATTCAAATATGCCAAATTGCCTACCCTAACAAGTAGTTTCCACTGTCTTCTTCAAAGCATTCCTCTTGATCATGTATGCAATGACTTCACAGAGGATAGCAGCAAAAGTTTCTACTACATCTGATTCATGTGCACTATTCAAATATCCTAAACTTTTGGATAGTACTTCCTATAATAGTAACTTAGTCTTGCACAAAACCACAAAAATAAGGAAAAAAAAATGAAAAAAAAAAACTGGAGAAAAATTTCCTTATAATAAAAAAAATAAATCAAATAATAGTACATCACAAATCCCATAAGCCAAGGCAACAAAGCTCAGTCTGCTCTGTTATCTTACCTGTAGCTGTTGGGAAAAGATATAGATTCATACCTTTCTTAAGGGTATTTGTGGGTAAGTGGACGTAATGAACTTTGATTAAGAATTTTTCTTTCCGAGTCACTGTTACACTATCCACACATGCGATAATAGTATATTAGACGACAACTCGTAGATAGGAGGACTGACATACTATTCCCAGTAAGAGATGACAACCTGCAGTTGAGAGTAGAACTTAGTAATCCTGATTTGAAGCTATATTGAACAATAGTAGTGTCAACACACTTATTTTGGTTAATCAATAACTTGGGTGTAATATTAGCTAATAAAATCAGCATTACCAGGATATAAAATGTTGAATGATGAGTCTCTAATTGTGTGTGTGATTCAATCAATGATACGCTTCAATGAGTGAAGATGTAAAATGGTGAATTATGAGGTTCAAATAGTGAGAGATTCATCCCATGATGGTTATCAGCAGACAGAGATGTAAAAAGTCTGTCAGTTAAGATAGTTGGTTTGGTTTGGTTTGGTTTTCGTTTAATGACCCATCAACCATTATAGTCATTTAAGGGTTAGCTTTTGTATTTTGGGATTATATTTGTTTTAAAGTTGTTGCACGCATTAGAGTGATTGTATACATTTTTATTTTAATCCAATTTTGTTATATAGTCCTATTTTCTTTAAATATGCCATTAAATGGTCTATCTTGGTGTGTTCAAATAGTTCTTTTATTGTTTTTGTGTTGTAATACTTTTTTTGTATAGATGAAAAGTCAGCGCAGTCCATCATGAAGTGTCTTACAGTGTAAGGGGCATGACAAGCTGTGCACCATGGTGGTTCCTTTTTTCCAAGTATGAATAGATGATTTATTTTAGTATGTCCAATATGGAGTCGAGAAAGGATAACTTCTTCCCTTCATGATTCTCTGTAACCCTGTATCCATTCACCTAGAGTGGGTTTTATTGTTAGTAATTTACTTGCATTGCAGTTGTTCCAGTGGATTTGCCATTTATTTTGGATATATAATTGTATTTTTACCTTTTAAATCTGTGTATGGATGTGCGTTGTGGTGCATTGGATATCGGCTCGGAACGAGAAATCGGGGAGCCGAGTTTGAATTCCAGCTGAATTCATTGCATTCACTTACGCGCAAATACCCTTGGGAAAGGTATTAATCCGTCTCTTCCTTCCAGTTATGGGTTAAATAACAGGACAAATTGGGTTCTATAGCCTTGGTCGGCAACCAGTCTACCACAGAAAGCAATGGCAACCTACTGCGGGATAATCTCCTGCCCAGTCAGTCATGTCTCTTTCGAGACATGATTGCCCAAGCATGTATCATGTATGGCACTTAACTGACTGACTGATGGAATCTTATATGTTTGGTCAATGGGCTTCTTATGTGCATTTTTGGCTAAGATAGGTGGAAAGACAGCTATTACATTAATAAATCATGGAAAATATACTTTAATGGATAACTAAACAACAAACAAAATAAACTATCTTTATTCTTTCAAATTATTATAGACTACATGTTTTTCTTGATTTCCCTTTTGGTTGTATACCACTTTTTAAGATGGATGGTTACAAATGGCTTTAAGTGAAGCATGTTGGTCTTAGCAACAACTATCTTTCTTTAAATCATGTTGACTTGTGTTACAGAATCACAAAGAAAGAACAGAAACTACATACTTTAAGGACTTTCAACAGTAGCAACAAATAAAATGGATAGCACATGTAACTCAACAAGAGAATAATGGCATAAATAAAATGCTAACGTTCCACACTGCCTCAAGCATAAGGCAAGAAAAGAAACACCTGTCAATACTGGAAAGAGAAATAACAGTTACTGAACACGAGAAACATATTTTCTTGAAAATTCTTTTAATAGAAAGATTTTATTAATTTCAACCAAAAACATAATTGGCTGCTTGGTCGATGAATGTTTTTTTGAGGAAACAGCTAATTACCCTTATAGATGTGGAGAAAAAAATACTACACTTTTATAACACAACCCCTGGTTACATCCAGTTAATCTCCCTGACCTTTGACCGATTCTGCTCAAATTGTGTTGCTGATATTGAATTAACCAAAGCAAGACAACTTATTACCACTTGATGAGGATGGTCCAGACTTGTGAAGGATTGGTATATGATGAAAACCAGATTTAAGACCGCAATGACACGGTGTAGATTTAAACTATCGCCTGGTTCACACTCCATCCACGTCTATTGAACAGGTGAAGAGGCTCATCCCTTGTTTCCTGTTTAGGATGCAGTTTCCAGTTTTCACTTTTCCAAATTTTTTTTTCATTTGGAGTAGATAGACTAAACTATCGCCCGGTTCACACTCCACCCACGTCTATTGAACAGGTGAAGAGAGTCATCCCTTGTTTCCTGTTTAGGACATGGTTTCCGGCTTTCTCTTTTCTAATCTTTTTACTCTTACGTAGCCCCCTGCGCATCAGTGGCGTCATCGCCTTGCTTGGGGGTGATATGATTAAAAAAAAAATATATATATATAATCTCAAATAATTATGAGATTACAAGCAAGTTAAAATAAGTAATGGAAAAGAAATATCAGTTGGCTGGTATTTCAGTAGAATATTCGTGTTGTACTATTTCAATAAGACAGAGATCCGAAGGCGAATTGGCATGGCAAAGGATGCGTTCCAGATGTTGAGCAAAATACTAACACACAGGAAAATCTCACTGGAAACAAAGAAAAGAGTGCTGGACTGCTATGTGATGTCAGTTCTTCAATACGGCAGCGAATGCTGGACAATATCATCGAAAATGAGGACAAAACTGGAAGCAGCGGAAATGTGATTCTACAGAAGGATGCTGCGAATATCATGGACTGAGCATGCAAGCAACGATGAAGTGTTGGAAAGCATGGCAACAAAGAAGAAATTGATACTGAGCATCAGGAAGAGACAACTGAAGGTCCTGGGACATGCAATGAGGAAGGAGAGCCTGGAGAACCTGATACTGACTGGCCAGATAGAAGGAAAGAGAGACAGAGGAAGGCAGCGGATAACATACTTGCAGGGCCTGATCAGGTGGTTGACAGGAGTAACGGGAACAAACATACTAGGAGCCACAAGGGATAGGGAGACGTGGAGAACCATGATCGCCTACGTCCTGAAAGAACAGGGCACATAGAAGATCAGTTTGCTGAATTTGGCAGTATCTCTCTCTGATCATTTTACTCTTACTCCTAGCAGCAGGTGAGTTTTCAGGCCGACTGTATTTCAAAATCTCTTTCCCAAACTCCTCTCTCAAGACACAGGAGCCAACTTAATAATTCTTGTCTTGCATTCTGATTTTGTTAAATAGCACCCCAACCAGTGTGGGCAAGAGGGGTGTAAGGTTTTCATTTCCCTCTCTGTATAACTTTTACCAGCTTGAAATGTAAACAATTACATTTAACCATTTCAACTTCCAATAGTAAACACACACAACTGTCTTGATAACCCAGTACACAGAAAATTGCCAAGGCTTCATTTCAACCTAGGGTCACTCATTGTCAAAACCCATCGATAGATATTTTGTCTCAAATCACTTTGATGAATTCACTTAAAAATAATTCTGTACTCAGTAAACTTTGCACCTGGGTTTTTCACTTGTTAACACTTCAGCTACTTTTCCTGACAAAATAATTGTACTCTCCAATTTTAGAGAAATCTTTTCTCATCTCAAAAATCACTTAAAATTAATACCAGCCATCTGAAAATAGGGTTACACTTTGATATCAGCACAAAGGCCAAGGAGCAAAGGAAAATTTAACTTGAGTTGCAGTGGCTGCTCAGTCAGTGAATATTGAATGTTTCTTTATAAAGAAATGGCTAATATTACCATCTTCACCAGGCTTCAAATGTTTGTTTTGACAGCTGTTTCAATTCATATTGTATTTTGTTTAACAATAGAAGATTCAATAAATGTTTATGTTGGCATTACAATTCTGTTTACTATCCTTTTTTTTTAATTTACAGGAGTCATAATACAATGCATAAAAGTAAGCTTGAGTATTATTATTTGTCCTATAGAATGCAAAAATTAAACCACAATATATTCAAATTTGTGCATGAATCTGCCTTGTAGCCAAGATAGCCTTTCCCACTTATCGTGTGACACTGAGGCAGTCAAGGGGTTAATATTAATTATAAGCTGACAGAGAAAGAGAGAGAGTGGCAGGCATTTCCTCTGATGATGGGAAATGAAGCAGCCCTGTGGGTTTTCACTCTCTTATGAAGGGCGATGAGCAAGGCTGATGCAGCCAAAAGTTGCTTTTTTATCTATCAAAGATCTGGCATGCTGCAAAACGAATTGATAAATAATTTTATCTCTCCCTTGTGAATTAAAATACATATAACTCTTCTTAAAGGGTCAAAGGTAGGATATGATGGAAGTTAAGAAAACAAATATCATTCACAGGAGAGAGAGAGAGGCCTGGGTTATATTTTCACTGATGAAAATAAATTCGGAATTTTTTTTCCCCTTCCACAGAGGGTTAAATAAGAACAAATGACTCTTAAGGTTGAATGTATAGATAGGACAAAAGTCAAGAAAACAAATCCTGTCAGGGAGGATAAGCAGTATTGTTTATATTTACGTTTGACAGAGAAGTCCAGAAAAATAGAAAGGAACCAGAAATTAAAACTAATGACTAGAATAAAATACCACCTCTTTGTCTACACACTTTAAAAATTAGATTCATCACAAAGACCAAGAACTACATAAACGAATTGAAAATTGACTTGATAATTTATAGACCATAATGAATTGGTCTGTTATGTGAGGTGCCTTTATAGTAATTGCAGTGATAATAGCAGCAATAAGGAAGCTGAAAAAGTATAGGAAGAAATCAATTAATTTGCAGGTGTTGATGAGTGTGCATAAGAATGAGAGCCGGAGACCATTTAGTGTTCTTTACCGAAAGAAGAATTCAAATTGGATTTGGTAAGAGAACTGGGAGCTGTAGTGATAACTTTCGAAAGAAAATCAAAACCCACCATTGTGGAAAAAGGAAAATTGACTAAAAAGAACAAATCATGAAACAGATAAAAGAGTATCAAGTGAAAATTAATTTGTAAGGAGTGATGTGAGCCCCAATATAAGAGCGAATGCTTATATACCAGAAAAGAAGGAGGATCTTTTAATTCTACTACATGTTTAGTACAAACAATATACATGAAAAACTTTTGTTTATTTATTTTTCTTTCAGTTTAGAGGAGGAGGAGTTTGGTGACATATTCAGAGTGTGAAGGATAAATTGTTGTCTAAATTATACAAAGACCGAAAATAACACCAACATCTCATTTTAACAGATACATTTACCAAAATTACACAAAAATATCTTGAAACACTAAAGAGTAAATCTGTTCAATAAAATCACCATTGGCTTCAACCACGGTCTCCAGACGACTTTGGAATCTCCTGCAACTCTTCTGGACAGTCTCCTTGTTTACATTGATGAATGTTGCCATAATCCTTGCTTTCAGTTCTTCTTTGGTATTACAGGAAGTTTTGTTGGTCTATTACTCAACTGTACCCCAGACATAATAATCAAGGGGGTTGCAAGTCTGGGGAGTTAGGTGGCCAGATTTAAGAAATGATGTCATCACAGAAATTGTCTGACAGTCATGACTGGGTTCTACTGATTGTGTGACAGTGTCGAGTCCTGTTGCCAGACATAGGGTCTTCCAGCAGCCACCATCTCGATTCAGGGTAGCACTACCTTATCAAGGCACAATTTAGGGCTCTGTGTTGATTATGAGGCACTGTGGAAAAAATGGAGGCATAACATCACCATCACTAGTGATTACTCCAAACACCTTCATAATCTCCATTAGACTCATCTAACTCTTTCTGCACTGTCCTCAGATTGAAACCCAAACACTCTGAAATGTTCGTGTTGGAACTTCCAATGAAAATGCCAAACAGTACAGCATGTAGAAATTACTTTGTTTCGGATATGAAACTTTCGAGAAAATCTGAACAAGTAAAATGTACTTCAAAGGTAAATTGCTTGATTGTGAAGCTTTCTGAGTGGTCAAAGCATGTCGAACTGCAGTTTCTTCTGCAAAGGAGGATGCAAGTTTGAATCCTGTCAGAAAGCATATTTTTTGTAAATATGTTTTCTTGAATGTGCAAGCTGGTAGATGACATAATACTGTTTAATATAAATGGAGCATCTACTCAAATATGGGTGAAAATAACCTTAAACATAATAAAAATATATAAATAAATATAGTAACATTTATGTTGCAGATTTTAATAATTACTGAGAGAAATGCCAGTGAGAAAATAACCCTGTAGAAATTGTGTCATGGTGTCTCACCCCAGTATATCCCTTTATGTATTGTAACTTCTGGTTGGAATTACCAATGCTAAAACTCTGAGAAATATGAACAATGGTAAAATAAAAGTTTGCTTGTAAATTAAAGGTTTTAATTGATTTGACTTGTTTCATATGACTTGTCACTCTTTTGTAGGTTATTTAAAACCAGAAAATATTTTTAGATTGTAAGAAATTTTTATTTATTTATTTTTTTTTTGAGATAATGATTTTCTGGTACAAATCCTACTACTTAACCTATTACTGGAGGGAGAAAAGGTGGATTCATACTTTTCCCAAGGGTATTTATGTGTAAGTGAATATAACAAACCAAACTGGGAATGTGGCTCTCCAATATCCATTTCTAAGCTGTTATTTCTTACACTACTTGGTATTCCCAAGCAGTCACTCATCTAAGTATTGAGCAGGTTCAATGTTGCTTAACTGTAGTGATCATATGCAAATCAGTGTTTTAACATTATATGCTGTCAGACTTAAAATATATAAAATAAAGTATACTTGCCCAAAAAACAAAATCAGTAATTTTGAAGATTACAATAATTTAAATGTATCATAGTTGGTAAACTGCGTAGTTGCTGTAAATATTTACCTAGTTTAATTTTTCAAAATTTTTTAATGCTTTTATAACAGTAAAATCATAAAATACATAATCAAACAATTTCAAATTAAATGTCACATCATAATATTTTTTGTACAGAAATTCAAAATTCAGTTGATGTCAATAATTAACATTTTCTTATTTGATATGTCTGAATTGGCAGCTCAGATACAGTCACTTTCTCACCGGCACAAAAATTTAAATCTTTTGACTGTTTATTCATTTATTAACTATTATTGCTTTATTTTTTCATTTTAATATTTATTTGCAAAAATCTGCTTGCCTTTAAAGCTTTGGTTTCCAGTAATTTATTGATTGATGCGTTTTGTTAGGTGGAAACAATCTTTACTATCACTAATATTTCTTATATGCAGACAATTTCAAGTGTTCTATAATCAATAAAAAGTAACAACTACAGCACAGATTTAGCTTTCAAGTAGTAGTATTTTAATCATTGCATTATACAAGGCAATAAATAAGATTTGCATAGAACTTATTTTATCATTTTCGCCTTTTTCTTCTTAAAACAATCTTATGACCGTTACAATGGAAAGAAATACAAGTAAATAACAAAACTCACCTACCAATCTCAACCTTTCTTTCTCAATTATTTGTGGTATTCATACCAATTTCTGTAGTGTAGAGTTTTTTTTTTTTTAACATTCTCCAGATGTCTTAGCACTTGGTGAAACTAATTTAAATTCTATCACTACCAATGAATTCTCTGTTCCAGATTATTATTCTCTTTATTGAAAATATTTTAAGATACATGTGCATGGCCTTGGTGTTTACATCCGGGGAAAATCTTCAAATGCAAAGTTAATGGAATCATTTCTTGAGACCCTGGATAATTCTTTCATGTGCTTTTGACTTTCTTTATTGCACACTTAGCTATGACTTTTTCCTTTTCTCACTCCCCTTCTTGCCAGGACTAACATATGTAACAATAGTACAGAAATCTCTCAACATTCATTTTTGTGTTTGGCGATTTTAATCATGTCAAGTGGCTTAATCATTCTAATGTCGCTAGTTTTCAAACTTTCAATTTTTTCTTTGCTCAGAGTCTCAGTTAAATAGCAACTTTCTCAACCTATTTCCCTAATAATTCTGATCAACATGCTCCTTTACTTGATTTGTTCTTTACCTCCACTCCTAGCTCTTGTTAAGCATTGTAACTGTCCTCCTGGCAATTCAGGTCACACTGTAGTATTTGTTCATATTTCATGTGGAGCTGTCTATTATACAGGAACCTCCTACTCACAAAACCTTTTTCTATTGCCAGCATACTGATTGAGATTCATTTTGTGACTTTCCTACTACAACTGGTTCATCTGGCCAAAAATAAAAGGTACATCTGGAGAAACATTTTGTTACAATAAGAAATAAATCTAATAAAAGATCATCAGAAGATTCATAACCCATTAAAACTGAAGGGACAGCATACATACTACAGCCATAGCAGCAGTGGTGTAACTAAGGCAAACAAACCTGACAGAGCCTATCCCTCCTCAGGCTAGTTTTGAATTTAGAGTTTTCCTTCTCCCAGAGTGGTTTTTCTTCTTGAAGTGCTATTTTTAACCTTCTTAGTGAGAACTGTGCCACTGTGTGGTTTAAGCTGATAGTGATGTTTTTGTACCTTCTCAAAAATACCAGGTGAAACCACAACCTTCTCTTTGGTTCACACCTACCTGTTCAGTTGCTAAAGCTTGGAGGAATCACTATTTTTGATAGTTGCAATCACAACAGACACCTCTAATAATTTTAAACATGTCCTCAAACAGATTTTGCTGATAAAATGAGGCATTTTATAGCCTCTACCAGGTTTGGTTTTTGTGACTACTGGCAGCTCATTATACATGCTTAAGTGACCATGTCTCAAAAGAGACATGACTGACAAGGCAGAAGATTTTCACCGCAGTAGGTGGTAATTAGTTTTTGCAATAGACTGGTTGATAATCAAGGCTATGGAACCCAATCTGTCTTGCTATGCAACCCATAGCTGGAGGGAGAAGGGATGGATTAATATCTTTTCTAAGATTATTTGTGTAAATGAATGAAACAAATTCAACAGAAATTTTGAACTCAGCTCTCCAAATTCTCATTCTGAACCGATATCCATCAGACCACAAAGTGTGCTAAATAAGTGTCATATCTCCATTCTCGTCACTCAATTTAAGGTGTTAACATCTGTTGATAAAGCAGAATGTTTTGATTGTAAATTCTCTTCAAATTCTACTCTTGAAACACATTTGAGTAACTTCGCATGACTTTCCACTTAGATATGAGACACTGAGTGATCTAAACTTATTTATAAATGGAACTGTGTGTGTGTGTGTGTGTGTGTGTGTGTCTCCGTTACCAATAGACTTTGAAACGGCTGAACCGATTTTCTTGAAAATTTACACAGTTGTACTATAAGCATCTGCAAGTGTTCTTAGCTAGGTTTTGTGCCGAGGTACCCCTGATAAATATCTAAAAAAAATCGGGTTATAGAAGGAGTGGTCCGATTTTAATCAAATTTCATACACTCATAGACAAAGACATAAGAAATGATATTCAGAAGTTTCAAGGTTGCAGTTCTTACAATAGTGCAGAAAATCGGTAATATATATATATATATATATATATATAAAAAAGGCAAGATGTTTGTGTGTGTGTGTTTATTTGCCTGTAAGTCTATATTTTTTTTCAGCCCTTTTATTTTAGTTTTTGCTTTGGGTTTGGCTCTAAGTAGGTATAATTGTAGTTCTTAGTCTCGGCCATGATACCATTTACTCAGAGGACTTATTTAGCCTTCAAAATTCAGTTTACGATGAAAAAAACTTATTTGATATCAATACCAGAAAATCAAAATTTGACTTAAATCAATTCATTTTTCTTCCAGTCTACGGTTTTGCTTTAACTGGAAACAACTATTACTTTTTAGTCTTTCGTGCTAACGTTCAAAGAGTCTGAGCTCCAGGACCATGGATTAATTTTAAAGCTTTCATTACATTTGGGCAATGCCTGGCTATACTGCTAGTATGCATATAAATCCATCCATGGTTTCTGCTACTATCTCTAAACAGTTATTATTGAAAAAGTTTATCAAGCTTTAGATAAGAATGGTCAAGCCCGAGCTGTTGCTTTGGACATCTCAAAGGCACTTGACAGGGTTTGACATACTGGCCCTTCTTCACAAGTTGAATGGTTATGGTATTTCTAGATAAATTTTTGATCTGATTCAATCTTTATCATCAAATGAGGAAATGAAAGTTGTTTTGAAGAAGTTATCCTAGATCTTTTTATATTAATGCAGGTCTCTATTCTTAAATCTATATTGTTCCTAATGTTCATAAATGACCTTCCTGACATAATCAATTCTCAACTTGTATCTATGCCAATTTCAAGATTATGTCTTAATAGTTAAGTCTGATAGGTTCCATAAGGTGAAATTGACAGCCAATCATAAAAATAAATTACAATATGTTAACTGGGGTAAGAAACGGTTTGTTAATTTGAAACTGCTGTCAATCATCTGAGAAACCCCTTTTTGCCTTCCATCAGCAACACTGATGCTCACCTTCAGGACAGTGACTCATTAGATCTTCTCAGGCTAACGTTTTCCACCGACATGAAGTGGAAAGATTATATTGAATTTGTTGCTAGGTTTGCTGCTAGGAAAGTTGGTTCAATGTTTTGAGCTAGACAATCTTTCTTGCCAGAATCTCTTTTACACATTTATAAGTCTACCATTCATCCATACATTGAATATTGCTGCCGTATCTGGTCTGTTGCTTCTGTTATGTATTTAGAGATCTAAATCTATCTAAATCTATCTAAATCTAATCTAAACTTATTTATAAATGGAACTTTGTCTCTTTGTATGTGTGTGTCCGTTACCTATAGACTCTGAAACGGCTGAACCAATTTTCTTGAAAATTTACACAGTTGCACTATAAGCATCTGTGAGTGTTCTTAGCTGGGTTTTGTATCGAGGTACCCCCAATAAATATTGAAAATCGATAATCGGAAAAAAATCGGGTTACAGAAGAAATGGTCCGATTTTAATCAAATTTGATACACTCATAGACAAAGACATAAGAAACGAAATTCAGAAGTTTCAAAGTTGCAGTTCTTACAATAGCGCAGAAAATCGATTATATATATATGTGTATATATATATATATATATATATATATATATATATATATATAAAAAGAAAGATGTTTGTGTGTGTGTGTGTGTTTATCTGCCTGTATGTCTGTATTTTTTCCAGCCCTTTTATTTTAGTTTTTTGCTTCGGGTTTGGCTCTAAGTAGGTATAATTGTAGTTCTTAGCCATGATACCATTTACTCAGAGGACTTATTTAGCCTTCAAAATTCAGTTTACAACGAAAAAAACTTATTTGATATCGATAACAGGAAATCAAAATTTGACGTACATCCATTCATTTTTCTTTCAGTCTATGGTTTTGCTTTAACTGGAAACAACTATTGTTTTTTTAGTCTTTTGTGCCAACGTCCAAAGAGTCTGAGCTCCAGGACAATGGATTAGTTTTGAAGCTTTCATTACACCCGAGCAACACTGGGCTATACTGCTAGTTCTTCATAAAATCCAAATGTTATTAGCCCTGACCTGCTATCTCAGATTCAGTCACTTTCTCATCTCTCTAATGTAGCTTCCTTGGAACTTTTCTATAAATATTTTCATGGTAATTGTTTTGATCAATTTTTCTCTATAGTAGCTAGACTATGAATTTAAACACAGTACTAGATTGGCGGATGTGCGTTGTGGTGCATTGGATATCGGCTTGGAATGAGAAATCGGGGAGACGAGTTCGAATTCTAGCTGAACTCATTGCATTCACTTATGCGCAAATACCCTTGGGAAAGGTACTAGTATGTTTCTACCTTCCAATTATGGGTTAAATAACAGGACAGATTGGGTTCTACAGCCTTGGTCGGCAACCAGTCTACCACAGAAAGCAATGACAACCTACTGCGGAATAATCTTCTGCCCAGTCAGTCATGTCCTTTTCGAGACATGATCGCCCAAGTGTGTATCATGTATGGCACTTAACTGACTGACTAGATTGGCAGCAAAATCTCATTCTACAGTTGAAATGACTAACTGTAACCATAAGTTCTATGTTAACGGTTTCTTCTCTTGCACTTCTCACTTGTGGAAGTCTTTCAGCCTCTTGCTTTCCAGTCAGCTTTGATTTTAAATGTAATGTCAATTGTTATCTTTTTTGTTTTTCTTAATTCATGTTCTGTTATTGTTCTCTCATTAATAATGTTTTTTTTTTGTTTTCCCCAAATTTTCTCATGCTCATTAACCTCTCCCCTTGCATCTTAGTGGCTTTGCTTGGGATGAAATGATTTAAAAAATCTTTTCTCAGCCTTCTTTCTATTTTTAGTCACAAATAAAATGTAACAACTACACAGTGTAGGCTTTGCTATAAACAACAATTTAATCCTTATATTCTATGAGAGATTAAATAAAGTATAAAAACTAACATTTTTTAACTATTAAAAACGAAACCAAACCAAAAAAACATTTCTATTGATATTAGATCAATTTGCTTAAAATTTCAAGCTATTTTCTTTTATTTACTTACTGTGCAGAGGCTTCTTTGATGTTAGTAGCTAAACTGGTATACACAGAATTTTTCTATTTACTAAGAGCATAGTCTGACACAAAGCAACAGTAGCAAGGATATTAGTGAAAATCTGAGAAAGAAGTTTGCTAACTACTGCTGTACTATGGCAAATGAATTTGCTTAATATGTCAAGGTGATTAATTTGGCAAGAAGGTATCAACTGAGGATGACAGAGATATTGATTATGACAAACAAAATAAACTGACAGATAATCTTCAAGGAAATTCCCTGAGGTAAAAATAGATTGGTTATAGAGTCTCATAATCCCTACTGTATCAGATATGGTTAAGAAATATAGAGCATAGAGAAAAATTGCATTAAACTGAAATATGAGAAAATACAGATACTACATTAAATTTCTACGTACCTTTCAAGATTTCATAGGAGAGGAAAATCTTTTTTTTATAAATCTGCCAAAAATGCAACTGAGAAAGTTATACAGAAAAAATTCTAAGTTGATAAATGCCTTGAATTCTTGCTGAATTTTTAAAGTCATTATCTGGACATTATATAGAGAAAGGGAATTAGAAATGATCAAGGCAAAATATATTCAGTAAATGAAGTAACCAAAATATCTATTAAGTATTAAGATATATTAAGTAATATAAAAATATCCATTAAATGAAGGGAATATATTTATCAAATAATATAATAATGTAATACAGACATGGTCACAATGTAATATAGATATTTCAGAATTGTAGAATCATAGATTTAAGTACTGTCACTGAAAACTTGGTTTTTTATACATTGACTGATCATAGAAAGTAATTCAATTTTTTGTACAAATTGGCTCCAATTATTTGAATTTTTGTATTCATATATTTTAACCAAGCAGCAACATCAGACAAGACACACTGTATTCTTTGAATTGGCAGATGGTAAAATATCTCTTAAAAATGAAATTTTCAAGCTCAACTTCAAGAATATGATCAAGAATATTGAAAGAAATTGAGAAAATATATATTAGCCAATAAGCTTGAGATTAATAAATCTAAATTCATTGGAGCCTACTAAATTATTATAAATATGAATCAATTTTGTTTACTAACTAGTCTTTCAGTGAACCTTTGACCAGAGTGTTTGATCATTTGTTACACAAATGAAACTGAAATTCTCACAATAAATCATTCACATCTTCCGCATATTTGAGTATACAATATTACAAAACTGTTGCTTAGCAATAGTTTGTTTACATGCATCAACAGTTGCAACAAACTTCCTGCCTTTCTTTTGTGAGGTCAACAACTCCAATTTATACACACAAAGTAAACCTATGTCACATAAATTTTGCACACATAGATGCATTTTTCGTTTAACCTATGCTAACACAATTCCCTCAGTTGCACTGTTAAAAACAGACACAAAATATTCTGTGTAAAGTTGTTAGCAAAGAACACTTGAAATCCATTTCTTTCAATTCAAAAGAAAAGAAAATAATACTCAAAGAATTAAAATTTGTAGATCTGTGTTTAAAAATCTTAATTCTTCATTTATACATGCATATTTCACTACAAATAATCAGTGGCTACCAATGAAGAAGAATTTAAAGATTATTGTTGACTTATCGTCATAAAATATTTTCCAATGTAAACATATAAATTCAATCATCTACAAAGGATTGGTTTCTTATCAATTACATTTGCAAGTAATTGGTAATATCAACAAATATTATAAAATGGCCGACATTTCAATAACAACTCAAATAATTGTTGAAAAACTGGCTACATTCCTAATGTATGGTCAGAGAGACTTTTGCCTACCAAATCAAGTTTTAAGTCAGAAAGCAAATAGTGTGATGGCTGTTGCAGACTACAAAATATTGACTTTCTACTTGATAGCGTGCAGATCTTTCAATTCCACTCATTTGGGGCAAGAATCTGCACTCAGTAGGATATCTTTTTATTACCAATGAGCTAACCTCGTAGTGGTTGACATGATGCTCCCTAAAAACGAATTTCTCAATTGACACGATGCTTCTTAAAAATGAATTTCTCAATCTACATTTTTATTTTTGATATCACTTACACAACTTTTGGAATTGCTTACAAACTTCATGTATTTTATTTGTGCAATTACATTTTAAAATCTTTACATTTTAAAATGTCCAAAATATTAGTCTTATTTGCATCTGAACAATGCCCTACAGATGTAGCCATAGAATTAATTATTAAAAGAATATCAGATGAAATTTTTTCTTTATTTTAAAAAATGGCAATCTTTTATGCACTTTTAAAGTTTACATATAATTTTCCAGAAAAATTCAATGAAAATGGCAGCACTAATCTTTTGCAAACTACTAAATTTTGTATATACATATTTTTTTTTAGTAATAAAAATTGATGGTGTTAGGATTAATAAGGGTGGATGCTAAATGAGAGTGCAGTATTGTCTAAAATACTAAGCAGTTTGTTGGCTACCAATTTGATAATTTTATGTAGACAGCAAAAGCAAATAATAAATCCAAATTATAGAAAAGAACAAGTGCCACATGCACACGTTTATA